>JAGSMS010000042.1:0-550000 GCA_029286595.1 Bhutanitis thaidina | reverse complement strand
CCCACCATCTAGGTGGTATCGAAGGAACTTAGAATTCTGTCGCGATGTACGATGGAACTCCTATACAGAAGGTTATTTAAAAACTCACGTAAGATTTGTATCGTTGGCTTGGACGCTAAGACGCCTATCTATCTACCTATCTATTACCACTCAGAGGGATTATGTGCCATCAGTTGGTAGCCAGAACCTCGTTCGTTAATCAGCAAGGATGGACCGCGTGATGGTGTAGGATGCTATTAGTAACATTTTAAATAGTAACTAGTAACAGGCTGTAAGTGCCCACAGCAAGGCCAAGGCCTCCTTTTCCTATATCTGGGAGGGTTTTGGAGCCGGAAAGGGCCCGCCGCGCTGCTTCAGTGAGGGTTGGTGGGCTTCACATATCCTCGAAACAATATTTTTTATTAATTCTCAGGCATGCAGGTTTCCTCACGATGTTTTCCTTCACCGCCAAGCACTTGGTGAATACAGCACATAAAATTACTATCAACAATTTTAGAGGCACCGGGGATCGATCCCATGTCACCCGCGCTCTTTGAAACTAAAGTGAGCGCCCTGACCACTAGGCTACCAAGGCTCTTTTTTGATTTGCCTCAAGATAAATGTTCTTTTATTTAGATACAAACATTGAATATGAACCATTAGCTATTTGATGTAATTTCATTTTCCTTTCAGCACTACTCGGGCAAAGGGTTTAATGCAAACCCTTTTAAGATCGAAGACTTTATGTAGGTAGTGTGATATTTGTTACATTTACAATGTCTTTCTGTTTATCACAGACTGCTTGGTTTTACGGATTGTCAATTGAATCTCAATCGCTGGAATCAATTCAAATATATGCTTGTCATTATTAATATACTATTAACGTGTAGCTATTTGTTTCTGCCCAATTTGTCGTGACTTCATCTGGAAGGTAAAGACATTGTAAGGTAAAGCAACTTAGGCCATTTTTATCCGGGAAATGTTTAGGGTTCCTCCGCGGAAATTGAAAACCTTATAAAATGGGGCGTAATCTTTGAAACTGCAACTGCCACTTACCTTACCTTACCAGTCAGGAAATTATCCACTGAAGGACATAGCCTCGAACATAGTGAAGAGCCACTAAGGGGTATTTGCCATATTCTCCACACTCGGCAGCAGACTGGCGACCGCAGTACTAGGCACCTCGGACCTTGTACGCTACTGCCCGTCTTCGGTCTTGTATTTTTCGAGATGCTTATATCGCTATCTGACGATAGCCATAGTAATCAGATTCTTACGCCGATTAGGTAAATAAAGTATCTGTTTCCTAACAATTTAGTGGGCCTTTTTAATACGTGGGAACATACCAGCCATCTTGGGGCCAATTACGGAAATTCATCGAACGACGGGAAGTTAAAACCTGTGACTACTTTTGTGATTGTACTAATACAGTGATTGTGATAGAAAAAATTATGTAGACATTTGAGAATATGCTATCTTTTTCTCTAATTGCCAACAAACGAGGCTCTGGTGATGGTATACTAGCGCATATCTAGCAGAACTTGCTGAACTCAAATCCCTCCGGAGCGGAGTGGACTGCGGACCGGGTTGATACTACGGTATCGCAGAATACCGGCGTGAAGTAGAGGCATCTTGTGCTTCTGCGTTTCGCTCGGTGAATGAAGTAACCGGAGGCCCACTCTGCCTCCCCATCCTTCCTCCCATCTCCCAAATATCCTTAAAGGCCACAACGCACCTGCAGCATCTTTGGTGTTGCAGATGTACGTGGGCGACGGTAATCACTTACCATCAGGTGAACCGCTTGCTCGTCCGAGAAATGCCGGTTTATGCTGGCACTTTAGAGAACACAGAAGATCTGATGAAGAATAGATTTATTTACAAGGTCTTACATTGAGTGTTAAGTATAATCAACATTATTTCTTATTTTGTCAAACATACCCTCTCCATAGAAAACTATAAAACAACGCGCAGCCGAATAAATTATTTCACGTACAATATCGAGACAGACGGAATACTAAATGAGGTCCGGCTTCACGTACTCGGCAAATATTGTAATTTTGATATTTTTAGTATTCCTTATCCGAAATTAACTTTAAACCTGCCAAAAAGAACTTTCTAAAAAAAAATAAACTAAACATTATTAATATTCAATATTTAGCAACGGCATTGGAATTTGGAGACTCCACCACATTATAATGCAGGCAATAAATAGATCATTACTATTTCATTACTGGATGGGATACTGTTTGTCTACCAAAAAGTCGTCTGGGCATTTACCACTGCAGTTTAACCACTGTTGTGTTCCAGTTTGCAAAGTACAGAGAGCCAATTAAATTACCGGATATGATGCATTTCACTTCAGTCGTCACGATTGCCAATGCTTCTGCAACCTTCTTCGATTGAAGTACTTTGCAGGTGTTCATTGGCTGCAGTGACCACTAAACATCAGGTGGACTGTTGAATCGTTTGTCACTCCAACCCAAAAACTAAAAAAAGATCAACCGAACCAAAAGCCGGACCTAGTAAAGCATAACCAAGGTGCTTCAATATCGGCGGCGATATCTGTCAAATTCTATAAAATAACCTAATCTGTAATATAATATATAAAATAAATCACAAGAGAATTAATGTATTTCATACCCATAGCGTATATAGTTGTAAGGGAGGATAAATCAAAGTAACAAAGTTCTAGCGACCAAATTATAGCGGAGAATTCATCCGAATTTGCCTAATCCAAATCCCATAGACTACTGATGGTCCAGCATCCCTAATGCGAGATTACCGAAAGTTGTTGATAGTACATAACCAATATGATATCTTAAATAAAAACATTAAATAGGTATAATGATTACATATTTACAGGAGGAGGTAAGAGAGTGAAGTTGGTAGGGATCAGCGGGGGCCTTTGCTGCCGCTCAAAACGGCCGGCTTGCCCGGGGTAGTACCACGGCCGGATATTTATTTGAACCGTGTTTTCAGGTTTAGATATCACTGAATAAGAGACGTTGTTACGTAGCAATTATAGTGAATTAAAAAGCTTCACGATGATTCATGATATCTATAGTAATATCATAAATGCGAATGTGTCTGTCTGTAAGGTTTTTCAGTCAAACTACTCAACCGATTTAAACCATAGTTTAACTTAATTTTATTTTGATACATTTTCGAATACATGTTCCGACGTGGTTCTAACGTAGCAGCTTCAGCTCGCAATACCAATTTATCTGAAGTCCATAGAGGAGCACGCGTTGAAGCTTGCCTTGCTTAGATGAGTAAGTACAGAAATGAAGATATTTTTGGATAGAATTGTGACGTGTGATGGTGTGAAAAGTGGTTTCTCTACGATAATCGCAAGCGAAAACGCAATTGCTGAGACCAGGTCAAATACCGGAACAATGTTTTAACGCAAAGCTCTCCCATAGAAAAGCATCGGTAACTTTTTGGTGATCCATCACATATTTTGTAGAATCCAGATCCCAAATTCTATCTCAAAATAGATGGTCTTCCTACGAGACGGCAGAAACGTATTCAGAAAAAAAAAGGTGAGAATTTTTAAATATAAAACGCAAATTTCATTACACCTAATAAAACATAATAAAATTATATGTTATAGTTTGAAGAGCACATGACCATGAGATGGCGGAGACCGTTGCTAAGGCTTGGAACACAATAGGTTACGATAGATAAGATAGATATTAGCTAGTTCAAAGGACACCACCCAGCTTCGCACAGCGACTTTGTCCCCCTGAAAAGTTTTTCCACGGATTTTCCAGGAAAAAATTAACCCATGTCCTTCCCCAGAGTTCGTACCGATGTGGATGGTATTTGGTATGGCAATAAAGGTATCTTTATACCCAATACTCATTATCATTTTTATTTTTATTATTATCATTATCAGTATCATTCAAATCGGTTCAGTGGTTGAAACGGAAAACGTTACCGACAGACAGACAAAGTTATTTTCGTATTTATAATATTAATATGGATATCGGTCAATGTTTTTAAATCACTATTACCAGGAGCACATAAAGGGGCGGGGTTTGTTTTGTGATCTTGAAACGTGTCCTTTCCCCGAGTTACGAAAACTGCTAAAATAATTAAATTCACAACAAAAGTTATTCTTAGCTCATTTGACATTAAAAACGTCACACCGAGCCCTTTGTAGATAGTTGAGAAACGTATTCCCCTGTACTGTGTAATTAATTATGCGAAGACCCTTCATTAAACTAAATAAACAACATTTCGCAGTCCACTTACTGTAATTTATATTTGTTAGTTACCCATAGAGTTTATTTGTAGAATACCACCGTGATTACGAACATTTTTAGCATAGGTATTTTAAAAGAATATTTAAAATATATAACAGTTTGAAATTAAATCCCTATTTTATCCCCCATCCTCGTCCTTCCATCGACGGTAATCACTTACCATCAGGTGACATGCTATTGTGCTGGTGTTGCTGACTGGTGTAGTTTAGGTGCATTGTGTGATAGAAAGTAGTGCACGCAAATGTGGGAGAAAGGGTGAAGCTATTTATCTTGAAGTGCTAAGGAGACGCCATTTTTAAAAAGAAGAGGCTATCTTTCATGGATCTTATTATAACTTTTAATATGCACGATGATAAATCTTCCCGCAAATATAGATATAAAAGACCGGTGAACACATTTCGCCACTAGTTTCCCGCGTATTTATTTACTACCAGCGACAAGATTTAATACGAAAAGTTAGATAGGACAAAGTTTCATTGCGCTCACCGATGGATACTTTACCCGTTCCATGTTCGAGATCTTATTCGTACCGAAAAAAATATATTTTGTCATGAAATGTAAAGAAGAATGTACTATTAATATTCGTTCGATTCATTATTAGACAGACCCGCACAGTTTACGAGGACGGTACAGTTTTTTTTTTATGTTTGTTTGGCAAACGTGCAAGCGGCTAAATCGACCAACGGTTAGGTTAGGTTCAATCACTTACCATCGGGTGAGCCGCTTGCTCATTTGCTCCGATTCCCATAAAAAGAAAAAGCTTTATTAAGGGCACAGAACGGTAATGACTTTTTTAAATTGGAGAGATTTCAAATGTTGTGCAAATATTTAAAGAATTCTTTTCTGAACTCTGAAACACGCATCGTCTCTTTGTGGTCATACAGTTTTCGAACATGCTACCCTTTTTAGGTGATTATGTCGAAAACCTTTTCACGGTGTAGTAATATGTCGTATTTATTTATGACGGAGCCCATCATTTAAGAAGATACAGCATCACTCGCTCCGCTGGTCCTGAAAATTGGGTAAGGAATAACACTATTGAGGCATGAAAACTTCGGTCTATATTATTTTGTATAATTTTGGAAGTAAAAAATAAAATAAAACTGGCAGTCTATAAATGCATTTAGTGTTCCATTCATGAACAGAGCATAAATTTTATTTGTGAATAAGTTCAGTTTTTGTTTTTATTGAAAATGTTGCATAGTAGTTTTAGGTTTTAGTTTTAAAAAGCTAATGAATAAGCACATACGTTTGTGTTCTATTAATTATTATTTTAGAATCAAACATCCGGATATGACGTAATATAGTAAATAACAGTTTTCCTCGCAATTTTTTCCTTCTGCGCCACAAATGATTTTAATAAGGAATTCATTTTCGAATATTAAAATCGTTTTTTTCCTAGTTTCCATAGATATCTCGTTCAGCTTGATCATGGTGTTTTCCAAGTGGATTATAAATAGCGCAGTTTTATTGGTCATAGGCTTATCAATAGTAAATTTGCATCCAAATAGATCCAGTATTTATCGTATATACAGAACCAGATCACAGAAAATTTTTAAGAAATATTTTTGACCGGCACAACTTTTATGCAGGTTTTGATTAGTATGTTATAGATATTATTTGTTGTTTAGTAGCCTTAAACTTATGTGTAGATCAAACGGCAAAATTAAATGAAAAAGAAAAACAAATAAATAATCAAAAACAAAGACATGTTAGAATGTAATCCAAAAAAAAAAACAGCAGTATAACGGAATACAATATTCATAAAGAACATTACACAAAGGCGTCGGACTTTCTGTCACGTATACCAGCAATGTACGTATTTCCAGCGATATAAAAAGTTTCTCCTCAGCGTGTATCTTATTTAGGCTCCATTTCAAGAAGATTGCAGACGTGGGTTGTTATTGTGCTGCAATAGTTTTATATTACATTACGCGTGAAATAGCAGAGCCGTCTTTCATCTTGTCAAATAAATACGTTCTGAAAAAAGGCCAGGTCAAGAGTTCTCTAAACCAACGAGCATGCATGCGAAGATTGATGAAAGTGGGAGAAGCGAAAGACGTATGTCAGGAACGTGGCAAGTGGAAGAAGATTGTCTCTGACTACTCCGTTGCGAAAAATGCGTGAATATATACATACATACATATTATAATGGTAAAAGTATAAATTCTTAATGTAGGTACGAATTGAAATGTAAGTAAGAAGTACTTAACTTGACAAGACCTCCGCGCGGGGAACAAGAAGATTTCAATTGCCCCCATTTACGGAATATATAAGAAGGCTTTTGACATTTTGTTAATTTATCATTCCTTTTGAGAATAAAAGCCACGTTTTCAACCGGATGCGTAAATATTTATTCATAATCCGGTCGGTCACTTATATAAATAAATAAAATGTGCTGTGAAACTAGTGTGTAAACGTGGTAGAGCCATGCGGCGGCTTTAGCTGCTGCTCAAATGGGCCGGCTCGACCGTATTTATACCACGGCCTCGCAGAATACCGGCGTGAAGTAGAAGCATCTTGTGCCTCTGCGTTTCGTTCGGTGAGTGAGGTAACCGGTGGCCCACTCCCCCTCCCCATCCCCTTCCTCATCCTCCCTCCCATCTCCCAAATACCCTTAAAGGCCGGCAACGCATATGCAGCACCTCTGGTGTTGCAGATGTACGTGGGCGATGGTAATCGCTTACCATCAGGTGCGCCGCTTGCTCGTTTGCCGCCTTTCTTATTAAAAAAAACTACAAGAATAGTACAAGAGATAATAATAATTGTCAATATGATGAAGTATCACCGAGTGACAACAATCGCAAGTTCAATTTAAATGTGTTTTTTTGGTTATGCATTAATTGTAGTAATTATATAAATTACGGCTATGTGATTTGTGACGTATTTACGAAGACGAAACTCCGTGAACACGCCGCTGATACGTGGCTGTGGGGCTGCGGGAGCACTTCAGCGGATTGCATCCGCCCGAACATGAAGCAACGTTTCACTAGATGCGGCATGTATTGTGTAAGCAAACGCAGCACGGCACAAACCAAATATCCCGCATATTCTTTAATATTTACCATGTTTTTGGTCAATAGAAGATCGCATAGAAATTACTGAATTTTGTTGTATAATGCAATAGTTTGAGTGAGAGACAATAGTTAGATCCGCATACGAAATAGTCTCGACATCAAAGACATTTAACCGACAACTATTATTTAAGTTATGTGCTACAACGAAAAACTAGTCAGTTCTAGAAATTTCTTTGTTGCGTATTTACGCAAGGTGTTTTCCCCCAGCTGGCCTTTAGAAGAAGGGGTTAAAAATTCACGTCTAAGTGAGGTTCTAGAAATTTTCTAATCCCTCTTTTTCAAAGGAAAAAAAACTGCAAAGTTCAAACCAAATTGTCGTCTTTTAAAAAGTTTTAGGTAGTTTTTTTAGTTATTGTTAGTGATCTTTCTTTTGACTAACTTTAAAAATCTTCAATAAAATTTAACTTAATGTGTAAAAATAACATAACACTTTCAAAAGTGTATGTCAGTCACTTTTATTAATTAATTTTACAATAATATAAGTTTATAGGAAAACAGTCTGTTTAAGATATTATGAATATAAATAATTAAAATTGGCATAGATTTGAAATAACTTTTAGCCATGTACCCAAAGCCTAGATTGAATTCTCTCTTTGAATGGTTATAGAACAAAAGATTCAACCCTCTTGTAAACGAGTGGGCCTCCGGTTACCTCATTAACCGAACAAAACGCAGGAGCACAAGATGCCTCTACTTCACGCCGGTATTCTGCGAGGCAGTGGTACCCCGGTCGAGCCAGTAGCAAAAGCCGCCGCTTGGCTCTACCACGTGCAATCGCACTACGAACTCTTACAATATCGTGGAAGAGCTTTGTGGAACCTAAATGCAACTAAGAAATATTATACCTATTAAATATCCAAGTACTGAGTATGAAAAATAGTTACAGTTAATAGATATACTGTGGGGCGTAGGTTCGAATCACTCTACGGCCAAACATTTGTATGGTGTATATTATATGTAACCTGATTGATTGATGATTAATGCCATAGGTGTCGAAAGAGGCGACTGAGTGAAAATCCTCAGAAATTTCATGTTCAGGCGCAAACCCGGCTCGCGCCCCGTCACGTTTGAACACTCGAATGAGCGAGTTTAATCCTTCTTAAAGACGTATTTTCTGTTCGTTACTGTTCTAGATCATTACCTTAACGGCCTAGAAACTGTCCACTGCAGGACATATGCCTCACCTATTAGGAGGGTTTTCCACAATCGCCACGCTCGACAAGCCGATTGCCGATCCCAGTATCAAACACCTCGCATCGGAAACGCTGATGATCGCCATTGGACTGCTTTAATTTAGTGTGGTATGTTTCGAGGTTATCCCACCATCTATCTACTGGTATTTAAAAAAAAATTCCTTAGTCGTTTCTTACGTCACCCACGGGTGAAATCAAATCATTTATTCAACATAAAGAATCATACATTTCACTTTTATTTAAAATCTATCACCGTTTCCTAATGAGGTTCCTCTGATGGAGAAGTTATATATACGTTCTAATAATCTAACATTACAAGATTCTTTCTAGAAACGACTTAGGAGCGATAAACTCACATCCATATATTCCTTTATATTATAATAACCCTTTTCACAATTTTTTTAAACCTATCGCCAGGAAGACTGCGCTGTTCCTAGAGGGTAGAAGCATTGGCTTGACAAAGAATCTTTCACACGCAAATACCACGCGGCAAAAATAAATATCTCATCTTAAAACACTCCGTAGAGATTTTTACAATTATATTACAACGGAATACAAAAATAACATTACGCAGTTCACTGATTCAGAAAATGGTCCTGATTCGCTTCCCGGAAGGAATTACCGGTTAACTTGTATCAGTATAAAGTTTTTTCAAGAAATACTTTATTTATTTATTTATTTATTTATTCTTTATTGCCTTAAGCATAAGGTTACAATGGGTGGACTTAATGCCAAGTGGCATTCTCTACCAGTCAACCCTTGTTATGGTGAAAGGTAGTTGGCAGGTATAAAACAAAGAATAAAAAATAAAATATAATAAAAAACTCCAATAAAAATAAGTTGATAAGTACATATAAATAAACTATATAATTAAATAAATATTTATAACATCAAATACACAAATACGTATACAGGTATATAAAAGGATACATAAATAAATATATACTTTAGTAACATCTAATACTTTAACGCAGTGCTTAATTTAATTTACCTGCATACAATACAAGTATTCTTCTACTTTATTGTAAATATTGCTATAAAATACTATTACTTAATAATCGTCTGTGAGATTTTGACCGTTGAGCCTTTCCTTTGAGGTGAACATTTTGAATATAAAAAGCCTTGACATAGAATGTTACAAGAAACTGATAAGCGAATAATGTCTAGTTTAAAAAAATAGAGTCGACGCGCTAAGTTTCGAGTGTAAGTGTCAAAACATCGGACGAAAATACTATAATTATAGACTTCTCTTAACAAGGATAATATTTTTCTATTATTTTGTGTAAAGTATAAATTGCGTAAAAGCGATTGTTGGCTAAGTCGCGTGACCTTGAAAAGTCAATAATAAAATCCCTTCCTCAAACGCTTTCGCGTAATGAGGATTGCAATAAAAGACAGAACAGACAGGAATACATTTTAAGGTAAGAAGGTATTATAGCAAAACTAATATTAAATATTCTTTACTACTTCAAATTTTTACTTTTTATTTTTCGAGATTTCGAGAGAATTTTAAATCTGTTAGTTTCTAAATAAATTAAAGATATCGTTATGAGTATGACTATTTAAATTTAAAGTTTACAGAAAAAAAACTGTGGTTCACCTGAATTCCGTGGTAGCCTAGTGGTCAGGGCGCTCACTTTAGTTTCATAGAGCGTGAGTGACCTGGGTTCGATCCCCCCCCGGTGCCGGCACCACTAAAACTGTTAATAGCAATTTTAAGTGCTGTATTTACCACGTGTTGTGAAGGAAAAGATCGTGAGAAAACCTGCATGTCTGAGAAATAATAAAAATATTATTTCGAGAATATTTGAAGCTGGCAAACCCGCACTGGAGCAGCGTGGCGGGCCCTTCCCGCTCCTAAACCCTCTCTGATACTCGTATTTGAGAAGGAGGCCTTTGCCCAGCAGTGGGCACTTACATGCTGCTACTTTTCGTAATCTTATAAATTTGCAAATATATGTTAATATACATGTTTACTATAGTAACATACCCGAAATATAGCGGTCCGTGAAACGACGTGCAATTTAGATCAAGCATGGACCAATTTTCACAGATCAGATGACGCTCATCTGAATTGAATTTGATGAGACTAATTAAAACCTCTGGTTTGGGAATCATGCCTCTGTGGATAAATGTTTAGTAAATGATATAGTATAGGCTATTTATAAGACTGATTTATAGAAGTTATTTAAACGATTATTCAAGTTTACGGACGTTATTTTTCTTTTAAAATTATTTATCATTATATTTTTACCAAGATTTTTCACATTTGTTTTACTTCGATCATTATGCAAAAAAAGCTTTTGAACTCTCGTGTAAATAAGTAAACTATCTACAAACAATAATAATATTTTAACTATACATCGTACACGTACATTCCTATACGTATTTAAAAGGCGTGATAGCTTAATGGTCCGGGCTCTCTTTATAATTTCATAATACACGAATTACTAGAGTTCTATCCCCAGTGCCGTCGCCACTAGAATTGGTAATAGCAATTTTAAATACTAAAATTTATTACGTGAAGTGATACGTCTCATATTTCGAGGACATGTAGTTAACCAACCCGCATTGGAGCAGTACAGTGGACCCTTACCGGCTCCAAAACCCACTCAAGAATCGAGTAGAGGCTTTTGCCTCGCATTTGAATGTTTACAGGCTGTTACTTAACTTACTGAGCCTATAGTAATAGGCAGAGACTACCGATTTCGATCGATTTCCTGATCGCGAAGGGTGGCGAGCCACGACACCCAGTTTGCTCCCGGAGCAATATCTAATGCTAATGTATTAGATTTTCAAGGCTTCTCTCTTAACCGCATATATGTATTAAATTAACAACAACGTGACATTTTTAAACAATGAGCTACATGGCTTGCTATCTCGGGCCCCGTCACAGTGGACGATCTGCTAAAATGTCAAGGAATGACCTCACACAGAGTTTAAGTTAAGTTTAATCTTGCAATTAATGGGAATACTTTCATAGGCAGAAAAAGGTTATTTGTGGCATTTTAAATAAAACCTATTTCAAAATACTTTGTCTATAAATGTTGGAAAACCACAAAAATGCTTACATTGCCATTAAAATAATAAATGTTTGCTTTTTCTCTGTTTATACACAAAACGCGAGAAGATACGACTAACAACAGCTTGGCAGTCTCATTATTTTCTCAGCTCAGTTTTCAGTTAAAGATTTCTCTCAATGTCAAAGAGACGTGTGTCTGTTAAATTATAATGAACTACTTCCCCTACTTAAAATGTATCTACGAACAAAATGTATGTGACAGTTAAATTATATTTAGCGAGGTGTTAGATACTGTTGCCAACTCTGCCTGTGGGAGACGCCTCTGTCCAGCGCTAAACTATTTACAGTCCGTTTATCTAACCCAATCTAATGTTTGTTCGTTACGTAATTCTGTAATTCAAACTCATAATGATTAGAAACAATTTTGGACACGTTTTAATTATATACAAATGTTCATAATTTTACCAACAGTGCAATACTATAAAATACCAGTTTCGCTTTATAATTATAACAAATATACTCGTATTACTACATAGGTTTTGGATGTACTGACATGGATATTAGTACGGCATACGTTACAACGGTCCAATGGTACTGATAAATACTACCGATTTCCTGTATCAGCTTCCGGAATTCAATGTTTCTGTTATTCCATTCCGTTTTAAAACATATGAATTTAAAGAAAAAGAGAGATTAATAAATCATAAGTACACTTTGCGAACAACTTGAGTTTTTATTAATCAACATAAACTATAATAAAATTTGGACGAATCATACACTACTACTTAATTATAACATGCACCTTACAGCCCAATGTGTGGTTATTTCTAAAACATCGTACATTATTATTAGCTGTTTAAAATATTAAGTAATAATCCAGACTTTGTAATTCCGACACACGAACGTTGACTGGCGTTTTAATTAAAAATGTTCACGTTATATTATTAAATTAAATCGCTGAAAATTACTTCCGCCGTGAGAGTACAAAGTTGCAACTCCCGGTTTTAGAATAAGTTTAAATAAATTAATCTTGTACACGAAATGGATAGGCATATAAAAGTTTGACTCTCTTATTATCAGCGTATAAGTCCTTACTGCGGAATGTACTTTACATTATTTTACATTACAGTATTTAAGTTTATAATATAGAGCTCCACTAAGCACCTTAACACAGCCTCTAACACGAGACAATTTTTGTTATTTTAATGACAATAATAATGAGATAAATACTCACCCTATCGTATGAGACAAAGAGGGGGTAAACGAGCAATTGGCTCACCTGATGGTAAGTGGTTATCATCGCTCACCAACATCTGCAACACCAGAGGAGCTGCAGCTGCTTTGCCGGACTTTAAGGATATTTTGGGAATGGGGAGAGGGAGTGGGCCTTACTAGTGGGTTAGCTCACTCACCGAACGAAACGCAGAAGTACAAAATGCCTTTACTTCACGTTAATCTGCGAGGTCGTGGTACTACTCCGGTCGAGCCGGCCCATTCAAGCAGCGACAAAACCCGCTGCTTGACTCTACCACGTCAAGTTAGTAAGGGTGAAACAGAACAGAAATAAAATAAATTTAGTAGTAGGCTAGTAGAGTAAAGTAGCAGCCTGTAAGTGCCCACTGCTGGTCCTCCTTCTCAAATACGAGTATCAGAGAGGGTTTAGGAGCCGGAAAGGGCCCGCCAAGCTGCTTCAATGCGGGTTAGCGGTCTTCGCACATCCTCGAAATAATGCTTTTATTATTTCTCAGACATGCAGGTTTCCTCACGATGTTTTCCTTCACCGCTAAGCACGTGGTAAATACAGCACTTAAAATTGCTATTAACAACTTAAGTGGTGCCGGCACCGGTAGGCTAGTGAAAATGCCAAATGCAATTTACAAATAACGGTGCATGAGTTTAATGGATTTAATTTCTAGGAGCATTTTTCGACAGAATATTTTTTTCTTTAATTTTAAATAGTGTATATCGATGGGAGACCATCATCCAGCAACAGGGCAGCGAGGCGGCGCCATCTCAACTCTCAAACTCTAAAACCTTATCAAATATTGAACCTCCTTTCTAACTCCTAGTTATGGGACATTAACAGGCACCTATTTTATTAAGAAGGATTTGTCCTATACGTAGGATACGTATAAATGACATGATCTATGCAAAAACGTAGTCGTCTATACGTGAATAGATGCATGCTTTGTTGCCGAAGTGAAAGCAGAATCACGTTCCAATACATTATTGTGCAAATACTTTGCAAAATGAAATGGAAATTGAAATTCCATTTGCTTTGTATTATTCGTTTCCGTTAGGTTCAGTGAACGCACGTTTTCTCTACAACTTTTAAGTACGTTTTTAATAGTGGTGTATATCCAAGAAAATAAATTAATGTAAGGTTTCATATACTCGTATACAGGTTGGATGCGACCTTGACATTTAGTGAAACATTTATTTATACTGATGGTCATAATAATTGGGATCTATCCCAATTGCCAAATTCGGTTTGAATTGAATGAAAAAAAATGTTTTCTAAGTAAATAATTTAATAATCTAACTCAAACGCAAGCGCTATACATACTAACACTGACCGCAAGAGCGGCGACGTCATTGAATGACATTGCCGACAGCGGACACCGGCGTGGAGGGTCGATAAGGTCTTTGACCTAGGTGTCGATGGCCTAGTTCACAAGTAGCGTAAATATAATAAAGCGAAAAACACTAAAAATTCTTTACTGTGATCTCACTACTGTACTTATATAGTTGAAGTAGAATATGAGGTTAAATTGAACATCGTAACGTCTTAGCAGCAGAGAGATTCTTACGCCTCTTTTTTTTTATGGAGAAGACGGCAAACGAGCAGGCGGTTCACCTGATGGTAAGTGATTACCGTCGCCCACATACATCTGCAACACCATAGGTGTTGCAGGTGCGCTGCCAGTCGTTAAGGATATTTGGGAGATAGGAGGGAAAAGGAGGGAATAGGGAGGGGTGTGGGCCTCCGGTTACCTCACTCACCGAACGAAACGCAGAAGCACAGCAGATGCCTCTACTTCACGCCGGTATTCTGCGAGGCCGTGGTACAAATCCGGTCGAGCCGGCCCATTCGAGCAGCAGCTAAAGCCGCCGCTTGGCTCTACCACACTTAAAACCTACCTCTACCGCACGGCATTTCAATTGATACTACAATAATAAGATTTTTAGAAAACCAATATGTGGTTGAGGATCAATCGACATGACGTAGAGGGCAATATCGACGACCATCGTTTTAATTTACCTTTAGAACTTTCGGTGCGCTTATGACATATCTACCTCTTTTTATGTCATGAAATCATTGAGATGAGCGAAATTACTCAAGCAGATCCCGCTTAGCAGTCAAGCTCAGTTAGACCCCGTCTCACTGGGTACCATTGTCGGCGCTCACTGGCTAATAAGTAACGCCACAATACAGCGGGATCTGAAAAATGTGAACCTGGAAACGTTCGTGCAGCGCCTCGCAACGAGAATTTTCGAACACACGGACGTTGCTCAGCACACGCACCTCGTGAACCTGGCACCTTTGCATGCCCATGCACATGCCCGATCTTCCGAGGGCAAAGCGCTCTCGAGAGAGCTGCTGGACACCTAGGGAAACTAATGGACTCCACCGAGGCTCTCATAAGTAGCCGCCCTCAAGCCGGTAAGTCAGCCGGGCTTCCCACCTAACGGGGGGACATCGGGCAGGCGGTCGGCACCCAGGATGCGAGGGTGCCTAAACCAAAGATAACTCACGCATGGCCAATTCACTGGCCACGAACCCTGTCTTGTGAACACCTAAGGAAGTGCACATACTGATGTGCACCGAATAGAAACTACTGAAGGAGGCAGAGCCCCGATACAGTACCCCGATCTTTCCACTAGAGAGAACAGTGAAGGCTATATCATGTACAATTTGAGAGTATATCTACAATTGACTAGTGATGGGGAGGAACTAATGATGTTCCTCCCCATCACTAGTCTGTGGGATTTGATTTCGTATTTGGATGGATATTCTAATACCATTTGGTCGCCAGTTTCGTTTGTTTGCCAGCAGGTTACTCTACGCGCAGATCTGGTTGGTATTAAATGGTGGTGATATGCTTATACATTTTCTTTGGAATTTATAAGAAATTTAATATAGTCATGTTTGTGTGTGCCCTGACTTTACCACTTACGTCGTTTATTACTATCTATTTTATTGAGTGAATATGGAAAGAGAGAAATAAATTTGATGCGCTCCAAATTTCGCTAGATATACGTAAAGTAATATTGTCCTGAAGTTTGAAACTTATTCTCAGATTTGTGCCAAGTGTATGCTTTACGACTTGACCGAATGTAGTTAACTGTATAACGGCACCTGTATGTTACAAGTATGACAGTGAGGATAAAATAAGCTATGAATTTATTTACTAACCACAACTGTACTAATTTGTTGTTATTGATCCAGAAATCATAAGCAATTTTTGATACTTGTATATATGTAATTGATTTCCGGGAAACGGTTTCAGGATCATTCTTGAATGTTCAAGATTTACAACAGACAGGAATGATTTGATGTCTCAAAAATGTACATATTTTATGGAAAAAAGGAGGGTAAGAAATAGATTTATCGAATATTGTGAGGATTGACCCGGCTCAACCGTGGTAGTACCTCTTGTGCTTCTGCGGTTCGTTCGGTGAGTGAAGTAACCGGAGGTCCTCTTCGTCCTCCGCTATTCCGCCTCCCGATCCTCAACACTTACAAGTATACTTGTTACATGGATGCCAGCAATTATACAAAAGCTTATCCAAAGATTCATAATTGAATTGGGATTGTAATTTTATTTCTAACAAATCAAACTTGCTTACCGAAATTATTGCAAGCAATTTAGTCACGTTTTATCACTTACTTATTGCGTTAATTAAAAAAAAACCCGATAGATATAAAACGTCTCTAGTCTACCAGGGGATCCGAAAGTAGTTCCGTCTGGAAGTGTTCAAGTTATCAAAGCGATAAAATAAATTAACAGAGAAATTCAATCAAACATTACATCGAAAGCGTCGATTTAACAGTTCATAGGAATCAGTTTACTGAACACAGTAACTTCTTAGATAACGGAATCGTTTAACATAATTTAAACGAATTACCAAATAATCAAGAGGCGGCGGACGAGAATTGGAAATTAATTGGGAAATTTAATAAATTATAATTATCAATGTGTCAAGTGACTTCATTATAAATGAATTAGTAAATTTAATAAATTGTACTAAGTGTCAATATTAAATTAATTGAATCTCTGCGCAATCAATGAAATAACATATAAATATTAAAAACAAACGAACTCTGACTACCGTACGTCGAACACAGGGTTGGTTATCTTACTCACCTAATGAAACGCAGAAGCACAAGATGCCTCTACTTTACGCCGGTATTCTGCAAGGTCGTGGTACTATCACGGTCGAGCCGGACCGTTCGAGCAGCAGCAAAAGCCGCCGGTTGTCTCTACCACGTTTATAGGCACAGGCTGAGAGGGATACCATCTCAGTCTTCAGGGGTGACAACGTATCTGTAACCTCCTTCGATTGAGGTACTTTCCAGGTTAGCGAAATCCAAGGGCCGCAATAGCCACTTACCATCCGGTGGAATGTTAGTTCGTTTGTACTACACTCTAATCCAATAAACGATGTACTGCAACTACAGTGTTTCAGCTAAACAAAACTGGATTTTTTTTTAACGCCAAGCCTTTAGAAAAATTTTCATTGATATTATACGTAGAAATTATCACGAGGGCATACATAGCTGTGATAACGCCTGCTATGGCCTCGAAAAGATTTTGGGTGAATTATAAATACTTGTAAAGCACGTGGTCATAATTGGAACTTACCTTATCGGAACGCTGTGAGAAAACAGAGGGACAAAGTGGACTTCCTCTAACATTTTACCTCCTTCCGGGGCAAAAAAAAGTCGATGTTTACGTATTATTATAACGACTTAAAGTGTAAGTTTAAATAAATTGAAGTAATAAAGTAAATTCTAGCATTGAATGTAACTTCAAAATAGTAAAAAATATTTGTGGTCTATTATAATTTCAACTATTTAAATTATACTTGTACTTATTTTCTTTTACACGGTTTTAATTTCTTCGATTTCAGCGTTAATTTTTTTTAAATATCAATCGGCCTTCAGCCTATAGGAATGAATTATTTATTTCTCAAACTTTAAAAAAATTTAGTTACTACCTCGAAAAAGGTTTGTTTAAATGATTAGTTAAACACTTACTTTGCGCTGTTTGTTATTCTTCCGTGGGCGGGACCTGCAACAAAATTAAATAGTTTATAAATCGAAATTGTACCGTGTTGGTTAAAAAAAGATATAGTTTATATCCAATGAATCTTAACAGTATGATCGTATCAGTGTTGCTGAAGAAATTTGCAGATATACAATAAATGCTGATTTTTGAACGTGGTAGAGCCAAGCGGTAGCTTTTGCTACTGCTCGAATGGATCGGTGTTGTATCACGACATCCCAAAATACTGGCGTTAAGTAGAGGCATCTTGTGATTCTGCATTTTGTTCCATGCGTGAGGTAATTGGAGGCCCGCTCCCTCTCTTCCCCATCCCCCAAACATCGTTAAAAGCCGGCAATGTACCTGCAGCTCCTCTGCTGTTGTAGATGTACATGGGCATCGGTAATCACTTACCATTAGGTGAGCCGCTTGTTCGTTTGCGTTGCCGGCCTTTAAGGGTCTTTGGGAGATGGGAGGGAGGATGAGGAGGGGGATGGGGAGGGGGAGACAGCCTCCGCTTACCTCACTCACCGAACGAAACGCAGAAGCCTAAGATGCTTCTACTTCACGCTGGTATTGTGCGAGGCCGTGCTACCAATCCAGTGGAGCCGGCCCATTCGAGCAGCAGCTAAAGCTGCCGCTTGTCTCGACCACGTGAAAATGTCATAAATTTAAAACAATGTGTTACAATTTTCATGATTGGTTTTCGATATATTTTGCTTAATGACCTAAAATGTGTATTTTATCGTAAGGCTACTGATGTTCATTTCCATGACGACTTCTCTTTATAGGGAACAAATTAACGATATTGAGTCAGGCAGATTATTTGCGAAAATTTATTACAATTATCAAAAATTACTTCCACGAAAACGAAGTCGTTAGTAAAGTAGCTTGGTCATTAAAATATATTGATGTAGGAGGTATTTTAAGATAACAGATTCCTTGTTCTTCTTTTTCGATAATAAAATAGTAAAAAGAAAATTTTGTCTTTTTTCAACCAAGTCGATAACTTCTAAATGCTACCGATAGTTGACAATTGCTCAGAAGATATTATAGTGCCGTAAGTATTGGTGTAAACACAGAGGCACTCAATCATCTCTACCTTCCCATATCCGTAGAAACGCTAACGCGATAAGATAGAATGAAGGATTAGATGCAGTGTCTGGGACACGAGACGGACACAACACAACGAGACCCGAAAACCGATAAACTGATACGTGACAGAGCCAAGAGGCGGTAATATCACGTACAAAAGTTTTCTTTAATAATCTATTGGTGCCACGCAGGTGAGGTCACCTGCACGGTGGTGCACCCAGTAAGTAAACGAGGCTCTGGCGACCGAACATTGGTGGGATATCTATACGAGTTTGCCAAACCCAAATCACACAGAGTAGTCATGGAGAGCAGCGCTGTGGGTACCAGTAGGTTGTGAGCTCATCAACTTTTGCGCAGCGCAGTGAGAAGGGGTAAACACTAAATGTTTGCGGGCTTTTTCTAGCGCTTTCTTGGAGAGATTTATGTTCAGCAGTGGACTAAAATAGGCTGATGTAGTTTGTAAGTGTTACACTGCTGGACATATAATCTACCATAGACAGATTTTTCGTTAGCTAACCCAGAACCCAACGCTTCACATCTTAGACGCCACTGCCCGTCACCCGTCAGGATTGTTAAGGTTTGGCATATTTAAGTGGCATTTCCTTAGGTCGACTTCTATGACTGATAATATGTTACCACTGATTGTATGTCTGCGAATTAAAAATTTAATCACTTTCAGAATACACAAAAATTACGAAATTTTGTTGCAGATTTGCAACAGTATCTATATTATAGAGTGAAAAAGTAAAGTAAAGTAGCAGCCTGTATATATCTGAGAAGGTTTTGGCGTCGGAAAGGGTCCGCCACGCTTTTCTAAGGCGGGTGGACGGGCTTAACATATACTCGAAATCATGCTTTTTATTATTTCTTAGACATGCAGGTTTCCTCACGATTTTTCCCTTCTCCACCGAGCGCGTGGTAAATACAGCACTTAAAATTGCTATTAACCGTTTTAGAGGTGCCGTCGGCAGCGGGGTTCCAGCCCAGGTCACTCGGGCTTTGTAAAACTAAAGTGAGCTCCCTAACCTCTAGTCTACCATGGCTACAGACCAATAGGCTTCACGGCTACGATATTAAGTTTGAAGTGAAAAATTTTGTAAATGTTTCTTCGATAAATAAGTATAGTAGGCTTTAAGATACCCTAAAAAAAAGAGAAGAGCTAACACAAAAATTAAGACAACAATCTGTAACATGTTGTGTTCTGTAGATGCTGTTATTCAGCTCATAACACTTTAAACATACGTAATTCAAAAGAGTATCAACGGTTATTACCTCAGTATTTATTGTTGTATAGAAACCAACCTCATTGGATAACAAGATTCAAATTAATAATTTTAACATTTATTAATTATTTTATTAATTGCAAAGTAATGAATTTTCATAAAGTGTAGCCTTGGAGTACCAGGTAGCGGATATAAATTTTAATTTAGAAACAGGAGCACGTTGTAGAAAATAATGAGTGCACGCTTAACGCCTCTCACAGCAGCACTCCCGCCCCTTGTAACATCGTTAGCGATGTACAGGATATGAACTGAAAATAATATCACTAGAATAGTTCAATCATATCAACTAATAAATACTAAGTTCATCATCATCATACTTTACGAGTCCACTGCTGGACACAAGTACCACTAACAAATCTGACGTGCATTTCTAATATAGATCGTTTTTTTATCTTTCATAATCCATGCAAGTCCAACTAAAAGAACTAACATAATACATAGGCCTTTTCATGAAAGCGCCAACAAATGTTGAATACAAATCCTTTCTCCCGAGTACATGAAATACCTGAACCTTTTCCACTAACCTTATCTCGACAATGAAATGAGATGGAGACTTGAAATATGATAATACGATTTGTTCTTCTGAACCCATGAAAAAAAAAAACAATTTCTTCGAAATTTATAGCGCTTAATTATAACTTTCTTACTACCTGTGGATGTGGTTGCTATACAGCATCACAGGTTTCGAGGAGAAGTTTAATTCCTGCCAAGGATGATCGCGAGGCTATTGAAATCAGAAACAGCCTAATTTCAATTGAGAATATGGCCATCGGCTTTGGATCCCGAAATGAATATTTTTTTTATGGGAAAGGTGGCAAACAAGCAATAGGTTCACCTGATAACATCTGGAATACCAGAGGAGCTGCAGGTGCGTTGCCAGCCTTTAAGGGTATTTGGGAGACGGGAGGGAGGATAAAGAGTAGAATGAACCGAATCACCGAATGAAACGCAGAAGCACAAGATGCCTCTACTTCATGCCTGTATTTTGCGAGATTGCGGTATTAATCCGGTCGAGCCGGCCCATTCGAGCAGCAGCAAAAGCCGCCGCTTGGCTCTACCGCGTTAAAAATAAAATCAAATCCAAAGCCCGAGTTAACTATCACATCATGATATCTCTGTACCTCCATGACCACGGGTGCTGTGCAGCATCATTTCAGTAATTAATAACAATTATTTTTTGTCAAAACCTAAGTACAAAAAAATATTTCAACAAAATTAATTTCTCCAATCGACTCTTCGAAACCAAATTATATAACGTATTACTTTTAATGTAATATTTTTGTACTCATCGTTCTCTCATTTATCATTCATCATCATCGCAACAACCACATAAGATAGAACGAAGTTGTAATTTTATGTGGATATTTTAGAACCTGTCTTGTTTTTTAAAATCATCGATACCTTTTATGATCTTCGTATACTACGGGCGTCGGATGTTGCCAGGTTGATATGTTAATAAAAAATATGATATAAAATCACTTTCACACACACACACACACAAACTCACTCGCACCCGCGCACATGCACACCACACAACATTGTGTGTTCTAACTACTAACTTCATCATCATCATCATCATTTCAGCCTATCACAGTCCACTGCTGAACATAGGCCTCCCCCAAAGATTGCCACGAAGCTCGGTCCTGAGCCACCTGCATCCATCGACTTCCCGCAACACTGCGCAGGTCGTCACTCCATCTTGTGGGGGGTCGTCCCACACTGCGTTTGCCTGTACGTGGCTGCTCAACTTATTATTAATTATTAACTTATTAATAATAAATGTATATGAGCCAGTTATTAAATATATATAGTTACGGAAGGGTGGAGTTTCCTCACACAAGCGTCTAACATTCAGTTACTACAAAAAAAATAAAAGAAATAAAAATATTTTATTTGCAACATAAATAAAATATTGAAATTTTATTTTATTAAAAGTTGGCATGTCCGTACATGGAAGATTACTATATGCCACTGTTATTATCAATTAACGTGTCATGAGTTAACTTAAAGTAAGTGAAACTTTTAAGCTTATTATTTCAAACGTAGAGTCCGTGCCATACAATCGGATGGTGGTTCGGGTGCAGGTTTGGAAGCACAAGAACTAATTATAATTTTTTTGTGCAATGAGTGGAGATTAAGCCCTAGATGGTAACGCTCTATGCCAGTAAGAGTTCTCCAAGGGAAGAGTGAATAATTAATCTTCCCTGCATACGCTGATGCTAGCAAATAATTTCAGTCCTTCGCTCTACGCTTTACAAATGACAAAACGTAACGCACCGTTCAAACGCAAGGTACTCCAAAATGACTCATGGAAATATAATTTGTATGTTGCAAAAATGTAACTTCGGCACATGGATGAATTACTGTGGAATTAACTAGGTGATTTCTGAATATGGAAATGAAGGCTTTAATAATATTATAATATTATCAGATCTAAAATATTATAATATTATCAGATCTAAAATATCCAAATACGTAACGGATGGTGCTGGTGAAAAGTTAACCGCAGTTGCAGCTAATCGCTTATATGTATTTAAATATAAGGTTCATCCTTTCATGAAATTCATATTAGGAAAGGCGTATGGCATAAATATAATATAATAACATAATAAATGTATATTAATATTTAATTTACATTTATTATTTATTTTAAACCTGTCAACATGTTTTTCTTTCTCACCCAGGATTGACTGGTGTAGAATGCCAAAAGGCATTAAGTCCGCCCATTGTATACCTTATTTTTAAGGTCATATATATGGTCATAATAATGAATGAATAAATAAATGTAATAGCTGCTGCCTTTGATAATAGTAAATTTCTTGTTAGTTACGCCATAATTAAATGATGTTTCGTTGTGCGATGTGAAAAAAGTTCCCTGGCACGCAATCCTTCGTCGAGACCATTAGAGATATTTTAAGTGTTTAATTTTTTTTTGTATCGGTTACTAATTTTAACGAGTTGCACGTATTTTTAATGAGTTGTATTCGGGAGTGGATTTTTATTTCAAAATGTTGCTTTCCGATAATTCAAATTTAATAAATTCTTAATGTGATTTATTTATATTATTATATTTGCGTAGTGTTCTCTGAGACGTCCGCAAACCTTGGTAGTTCGTCAGATACGCTAACCACTGAGCTATCCGGTCCTGTGCTAACATTTGTACAAAACAAACTATTAAAAGTAAAAGTTAGTATATAGGTTAAGTCTAAAAAAATTAGATCAGATCTCTGTCCCAAAGATTGCCTGAAAGCATGCGTACACTGAGTACTTGAAATTTACTATATTCCTCTTTATTTATAAGATGCCTGTGTAAATAATTTTTTATGTTTTCAACTTTACTTCAATTTCGCTATTGCGCATTGGTGTTCAGAACGCACTCAGTTAATATTTAACTTATGTAGGTATTTACTGCGCTTCAACATTTATATACTAACTTAAATTACTAACTGTAAATATAAATCTTTACGATTACGAAATACAGCTTACGTTGTTTAGAACTACAGTAGTAATACACTAGTCAAAAATAACTATACCCAGCATCCACATATCATGAATTTATTTATTTCCCCGTGCGAGTTTTCTCTTTTAACCTTTTTGCGTTACAAACCTTTCCAAATATACTGTTACAACTTTCTGTTCATTTTTTACGTCACATACGGTTTCAAAAATGCTTTATAAACTTTTTGTAGAAGGGTTTAATGTCGCCAAATTTTATTACAGTTACTAATTTTGTTAACATATGCACATTATAAAATTACAAATCATATTTTAAAATTATTAATCAAAAACAATTTTTACATAGAATCATTTTATAATGTCGAAAATCACGAAATATTGTGTTGTTAGTTTTTAATATACTATTATTCAATAAATAAAGTTTGTTATTCATAAATATTAAGCAAGTTTATTCTTTAACACACTGTTATATATATTAGTAACACATGGCAGCCGTATTGGCGACCGAAGTACCAGATCGCGACCTTTGACGATTTTGTCCGTTATATGGGATATATTAATGCAAAAATACGGGCAATCGACCTGTGCCTTGCGAGCCGCTTCTGTTTATCTTCAAAAACATTATGTACATACGAAAAAATATAAAATTATTTAATCAAAAACAGACCTGTTGAAAGTTTCAAGGCGATACACCAGAGGTCTAAATTAAGATTGGCTAAAACTAGAAAGTCTGTTCAAAGTAAAGGCATAAAATTTTACAAAGTAATCTCTAACAATATTATGCAACGATCTGACGTAAACTTTAAAAAACTTGTAAAAGAAACTTCATTAAAAAAACCCTACTATATTCAATCAATGCATTTAGAACTGTGAATTGATGGAGTTGCATTTGAATGTGAGGAAATTACTCTTAGTCTGCACTTGCCGAGTCGCAGAACGCAATAGGCAAATGTGGAATATAAGAAAGTCACGAATTCATTATACAATGTTCAATACACCATTTTTGATGAAGGTCTAGACGCATGCACCCTACGAGAGGCAATGTCGATTGTTAGAATACTTTTGCCAGATCAATCATTCATCCTATAGAAACATCTGTTCGATTTTGACGAAGGTTAAAACGCCCGGAAGGGATATATACAAAACGGGAATCGACGCAGATACTTGTACAATAGCGGGTATTGCATGTTATGGAAAAGAAACAGCTTCAAATCCACCTGTGTACGATCCTGGGGTTCTATGGCATCAGAAATAAAAATCTAAACTTGTAGTGAACTCCTTTTATTGGATAACAAGATATTACATTGACTCGCACCTTATGATTTTGAACGCGTAACGTTACAGCCTGTAAATAGTCCACTGCAGGGCACAGGTCTCTCCTGTAAGGAGGATTAGGTGGCAAAAATCACGCTCACCAAGCAGATTGACGAACGCAGTACCAGACATTAATTAGATTTAATTTTGGTCTGGTTGTTTCCAAGCAGCCTGTAAATAGTCCACTGCAGGGCACAGGTCTCTCCTGTGAGGAGGATTAGGTGGCAATGATCACGCTCACCAAGCAGATTGACGAACGCAGTACCAGACACTAATTAGATTTAATTTTGGTCTGGCTGTTTTCAAGCAGCCTGTAAATAGTCCACTGCAGGGCACAGGTCTCTCCTGTGAGGAGGATTAGGTGGCAATGATCACGACGCTCGCCAAACAGATTGACGATCGCAGCACCAGACACTTTAATTAGATTTAATTTTGGTCTGATTATTTTCGAGATGGTTATCCCGCCGTCTGTCGGTAGAATTATCCCTTAGTCGCCTCTGACGACATCCGCGGGAAGAAAGGGGTGTGGCTGATTGTCCCGCCGATAGAACGCGGTCACTGAACATATCAAATATTGCTGCAAAGGCCAATATCATTTGGAGGGGGTGCACTATGTTAACTAAGAAGCGACGCTCTAGCAATTGATCGATGGGGAAAAATCGCCGAACCCAAATTATGGTGCAACATTAACGGTATTGCGTCCAGCAAATATTCTGCCCAGCATGGTGAGAGTGGTAGAGACCTTTGTGTTATACAAAGGTCTCTACCGATACAAGAAGTCCACAAAGTCACAAAGGGTTCCCGGCTCCAAAGCTTTCTGAAATATTTCAGAGAAGTCCTTTGCCCAGCTATCGTGGACTTGGGTAGTAAATTAGATCTTACACTTACAATTAAAACTACTCATGGTAGCACAGTGGACTGGACTTGACACTGAGAAGTGCATTTTGTAGGTGAACGTTAAAGCAAACCCGGGGTTTAAGGTTCTATACGGGGGTGAAACCACACGCGCAAGCTAGTATAATTATACAGTTACGACGGTCAATGTTCTGTTAGGAATAGTATTCCAACAATAATTCATAATAATATTTTAATATTATTGTGAATTCTTGTTTGAATACTTTCCATTTTTTCTTAAATCTAATATTTTAAAGCGCAATCATTCAAATAGCGATTTACTTTACGGTTCATGAATGTTTTCTCTTACTGTTTCCGGCAAATTTCCACTTTAAATTTAACGCCTACATACGCAATTGAACACACAAAGGGGAACTGTAAAGTGCAATTATTGCCAGAAACCTAAATTGACTTTCAAATTAATTAAAATTGAAAATAGAACGCTTGGATAAACTTTAATATTTCGTGTGATTTTATTTTAATACGTACATAAGATTTATACTTGCGATTGTTGTCACTTGGTGAAACTTCATCATCATCATCATCATTTCAGTCTATCACAAGTCCACTGCTGAACATAGGCCTTCCCCAAAGATTTCCACAAAGCTCGGTCCTGAGACACCTGCATCCATCGACTTCCCGCAACACTGCGCAGGTCGTCACTCCATGTTTTGGGGGGACGTGCTACACTGCGTTTGCAAACTTCATCATATTGACAATTATCTCTTGTACTAGGTTCACAACACATTTTAACTAATATATGTATAAGTAACAGACCGGTTTCGCCTTACGGCATCTTCGGGGTATTCAATTATAATGAGATATTCAACTAATGTTACACACAATAATTGAAAACATTTACTAAGACTTCAGGAGGATTAATACGTACAACTTACGCCCGCGTGACTGCATTAAGCATACTAGATTGCAGAACCATGGGTCTAGGTTCGAATCCCCGCTGAAGCCAATATTTGTGCTTGGCTCGACCGGGTTGGTAGCACGGCCTCGCAGAAAACCGACGTGAAGTAGAGGCATCTTGTGCTTCTCCGTTTCGTTCGGTGAGTGAGGTAACCGGAGGCCCACTCCCGATCCTCTCCTCATCCCCCTACTCATCTTCAACCCCATTTATGAAATAGCCTTAAAGATCTGCAACGCACATTGCAGCACCTCAGGTGTTGCAGATGTACTGTGGGCGACGGTAATCGATTACCATCAGCTGAACCGCTTGCTCAGTTGCCGCCTTTTCGAGAAAATAAAAAACTCAAATTATTGGTTTTCGAGACTGGTTGTGTCGTGCGCGCCCCGTATCCTTGGCGCTGTATCTGACCCTTCCCACCAACTTCTCGCATAAGCTTTAAGAGTACTATAATATGATATGCGCCGTTGATAACTGCCGGGACCATTCGGAAGTTGTGGTCGTCATGGTCGTTACAGCTAGGAGAAGGTCCTCATCCCTACAAATGTCTATTTGATTCTTATAAATAGAATTATTAAAAACTATATGGCATATATACGTGGGTATACATGCTACCTAAAATATTAAGTACTACTACTATTATGGTTTCTGTACACTTTTATATTTACGTTTGAATAGTATTTGTTGAGTTAATAAAAAATGTTTCTCAGTGATATTTCCGGAAAAAGAAAGTGTTACTAAGAACGTTCTTGGACAATCTAGCGGGGCTCCTGTATTCGTACGCGTGTTTACTCATAAAAGCGCAATTAGAAAAACGACGCAAAAGAACATTTTTACCGCATTGTTACAATGTTTTGCGCTTTTGCAAGTTCTTAATAAGAATACGTGATACAATCATGTTATTAAAACAGAGATTACTCTCGAAACACGTAATGTTATTACCTACACATTATGCCTTCTGTGATTCGAAAAAACTAAACGGAAAATTAATATGTTTAACATACTATCTTTAGTGCGTCATCCATTTATATTATTGTCATTCAGTTCGTCCTTTTCTAAATTACCTAAATACTTCGGTCGTGCATTTATAGCATTTTATTTTACATTTCAATCTTTGTTTACATATTTTATCTATGACAGCTAAAATGCTTTTAAAATATAAGGCTGTCTGCTTCTTGTTTACGTATTTATTACAATCTATTAGTAAATTAGAAGACTCTCCAAAATTAAAAATATTTATTTTACTTAATTAAGATGTTCCGTTTCTCATGACCGCAAATGACATTGACTTGTTACGTGACATGCCAAGATCTTACCTTACCTTACCTTACCTTACCTTACCTTACCTTACCTTACCTTACCTTACCTTACCTTACCTTACCTTACCTTACCTTACCTTACCTTACCTTACCTTACCTTACCTTACCTTACCTTACCTTACCTTACCTTACCTTACCTTACCTTACCTTACCTTACCTTACCTTACCTTACCTTACCTTACCTTACCTTACCTTACCTTACCTTACCTTACCTTACCTTACCTTACCTTACCTTACCTTACCTTACCTTACCTTACCTTACCTTACCTTACCTTACCTTACCTTACCTTACCTTACCTTACCTTACCTTACCTTACCTTACCTTACCTTACCTTACCTTACCTTACCTTACCTTACCTTACCTTACCTTACCTTACCTTACCTTACCTTACCTTACCTTACCTTACCTTACCTTACCTTACCTTACCTTACCTTACCTTACCTTACCTTACCTTACCTTACCTTACCTTACCTTACCTTACCTTACCTTACCTTACCTTACCTTACCTTACCTTACCTTACCTTACCTTACCTTACCTTACCTTACCTTACCTTACCTTACCTTACCTTACCTTACCTTACCTTACCTTACCTTACCTTACCTTACCTTACCTTACCTTACCTTACCTTACCTTACCTTACCTTACCTTACCTTACCTTACCTTACCTTACCTTACCTTACCTTACCTTACCTTACCTTACCTTACCTTACCTTACCTTACCTTACCTTACCTTACCTTACCTTACCTTACCTTACCTTACCTTACCTTACCTTACCTTACCTTACCTTACCTTACCTTACCTTACCTTACCTTACCTTACCTTACCTTACCTTACCTTACCTTACCTTACCTTACCTTACCTTACCTTACCTTACCTTACCTTACCTTACCTTACCTTACCTTACCTTACCTTACCTTACCTTACCTTACCTTACCTTACCTTACCTTACCTTACCTTACCTTACCTTACCTTACCTTACCTTACCTTACCTTACCTTACCTTACCTTACCTTACCTTACCTTACCTTACCTTACCTTACCTTACCTTACCTTACCTTACCTTACCTTACCTTACCTTACCTTACCTTACCTTACCTTACCTTACCTTACCTTACCTTACCTTACCTTACCTTACCTTACCTTACCTTACCTTACCTTACCTTACCTTACCTTACCTTACCTTACCTTACCTTACCTTACCTTACCTTACCTTACCTTACCTTACCTTACCTTACCTTACCTTACCTTACCTTACCTTACCTTACCTTACCTTACCTTACCTTACCTTACCTTACCTTACCTTACCTTACCTTACCTTACCTTACCTTACCTTACCTTACCTTACCTTACCTTACCTTACCTTACCTTACCTTACCTTACCTTACCTTACCTTACCTTACCTTACCTTACCTTACCTTACCTTACCTTACCTTACCTTACCTTACCTTACCTTACCTTACCTTACCTTACCTTACCTTACCTTACCTTACCTTACCTTACCTTACCTTACCTTACCTTACCTTACCTTACCTTACCTTACCTTACCTTACCTTACCTTACCTTACCTTACCTTACCTTACCTTACCTTACCTTACCTTACCTTACCTTACCTTACCTTACCTTACCTTACCTTACCTTACCTTACCTTACCTTACCTTACCTTACCTTACCTTACCTTACCTTACCTTACCTTACCTTACCTTACCTTACCTTACCTTACCTGGTTCAATATACTTATAATAAAAAATCATTATATTGTATTGCTATCGTCTTCTGTTTCTTCATCAACCATCAAAAATCATCCGGCATATATAACATTACGTTAGGACTCACACGTGCGGAGCAGTAACCATAAACCTTGGCCATACACTCATCGTGTGTATGAAACAGGCATTTATAATTCAAATTTATTGGGAGTGAAACCTCTGGACATAGCCAGTATTAAATAACATCGGAATGAAATCGTATCGTATATTCTTTAAACTCAGCCGGTACAAGCTTATCGGCGCTTGAATATTCTTGTTTTGTGCTCGATATAAATTTCAACAATTCAACGAAAATTTTGAAAATTTTGTTATTAATGTTTCAGGGTAAAGACAAAACATTTGAAACTCGTTTAAACTGTTATAATTTTACTCCGGTTACCTCACTCACCGAACGAAAAGTAGAAGTTCGAGAAGGTATTCTGCGAGGTCGTTGTACAAGCCCGGTCGTACCGGCCCATTCTAGCAGCAGCAAAAGTTTTTATGAGAACGGGGGCAAACGAGCAAGCGGTTCACATGATGGTTAGTGATTACCGTTACCAGTGTAAATCTGCAACACCAGAGGAGCTGCAGGTGCGTTGCCAGCCTTTAAGGGTATTTGGGTGAGAGGGAGGATGAAGAGGGGATGGGGAGGGGTAGTGGACCTCCCAATTGTTATAAATATTGCTTATGACTATCAACAATTGTTTTTATCGTTGACCGTAAAAATATAGTAATCATTAAGAGGTCAAATACTAAACAACTGAGGTACATTCTATGTTTGTTTTACTTCGTATAATTGTACCCTAACTAAAACAGAAATTTTATTTGAAGTAAATAAAAGTTAAAAAGTTTTGTAATTGGCACTCTCAACCTCGTTGTTTACAAGGGCTAAAAAAACATTAGGGCTCCCGTTTGAATTGTATCCGACCCTACACTCCACTCCAGTTCTTTGAAACAATGTTGTCGGACGAACTTTTAATTTGGCGAAAAGACGTAAGGGTTTCAAAATGGTTCTTTTTTTTTATGGTAAAGGGAATAAAGGAGCAAGCGTTTCATCTCATGTTAAATGATTACAGTCTCCCACCAAAAGAGTTGCAGGTGCGTTGCCTGCCTTGAAGGATATTTGCAGGATGGGCCTCTGATAATCTCACTCGCCGAACGAAACGCAGAAGCACAAAATGACGCTACTTCACGCAGATACTCTGCCAAGTCGCGGTACTACTAGCCCGGTCGAGCCGGCCCACTCGTACGGCCCATTACGTACGGTAAATTTTTTTAAAAGAGGTACTGTTATCACCACAAATATTTTCTTAATTTCAACATGACCTTAAATTTTGACGTTTCACATTCCCTCGGCCTTAAAGTGATTTTTTAAGTGAGGTTTGTGACTACTGCCTGCCGTAGAGAATCATGGACGAAAAATTTGTTGATTCTCACGCTATCTGTCGGTAGTCCTTGCGATTTTTAAGGGAAAACATAAGAGTTACCTCTCACTACCTGGGGAAGAAAAGGAGTGGCTGATCTCTATGCCGATACCGATTTAAAATTAAGAGCTGTAAGTTGGGACTTTCTACTAAAAATGTATAAGTATACTTATTACTTCTTTAGATTTCCGTCATAGAAACGAGCCAGCAGCTCACCTGATGGTAAGTTTTCACCGACGCTTACGTATATCTGCAAAACCAGAAGAGCTGCAGCTGCGTTGCCAGCCTTTAGGGATTTCGGAGGTAGGAGTGAAGGAAGGGGGAGGGGAAGGGAAAAAGGGTACTGTACTTCGAGGCCGTGGTACTATCGATTTAATACGGAAGTGGAACGGTCGACCGGGCCCTTTCGAACAGCAACAAAAGCCGCTAAACCGCAATCTGTAGTGTGGCTCAACAACATATAAAACAGAGTGTAAACTTTGAAAAAACTTTTAAGTTTTTGAAGAAAAACTTTTCTCCCGACACTATGGTAGCGATAGTAAGCAGTTTACAACTAAGTTCTTTAGGATTCCAAAGTTAGAAACACAAGTGTTTTATGCGCTGCTACTTTTAACCTTCGATCTTTGAAACATATTATTTTGTTTTCGCTACTCTGTGCCGTGGAGACAGTTTACGTACATAATTTTCAACAAGAACAAACGTCCAGATCGGGAACATTATGTATTCGAACCCGTGGAATCGAAACCTAACTAACGCTTTTCTGCTGCGTCACCGAGCCGTCAAATACATACACTATTTACATAGTTGAATGAATGAATGAATGAATGAAATATAGTTTATTGTACACACAAAGATTTAAAAAACAAAGATTATTAAAAAAACAAAAAAAATGTACAATAGGCGGTCTCATCGCTAAGATGCGATTTCTTCCAGGCAACCCAGAAAGAAAAAGGAAATATGAACACAAGTATTGGGTTAGGGTGTGCACTAAAGTGAACATATATATGTGTTATGTGTCCCAACCATATATGGGACAGTTATGCTATCTGAAGGATATCTGCTCTCGCTGCCTGAAACCAGATCAGGCATTATAACTTTTTTCTTTTTTTATGGGAAAGGCGGGCAACGAGCAAGCGGTTCACCTGATGTTAAGTGATTACCGTCGCCCACGTACATGTATAACACCAGAAGTGCAGCAAGTGCGTTGCTAGCCTTTAAGGGTATTTGGGAGATGGGAGGATGAGGAGAGAGATGAAGAGGGGGAGTAGGCCTCCGGTTAACTCAATCACCGAACGAAACGCAGAAGCATAAGATGGCTCTACTTCACGCCGATATTCTGCGAGGCCGTGGTACCAGCCCGGTCGAGCCGGCACATTGGAGCTGCAGCAAAAGCCGCCGCTTGGATCTACCACTTGTAACGATTCTTACAACAGACACAAACGTTATGGCAAATAGGCGAAAGCCATCGTTAAAACTTGACGTACAATATTTTATCGAACGTAACAAAGAACCAATCAGCGTTTGATTTTAATAAAAATGATGTTCATATTTTTATCTGTTGTCAAACCTGAGGACTAAGATGGGGGCTATATTAGTCCTCAGGTTTGACAACGCATCCGGTGCCTCGTTCAAGTGAGGTTGTTGGCCGGTGGACACGGACTGCAGTCGCCACTTAACGTCATGGATCGGTTTGTTACCCAAATTCAATAAAAAAAAAAAAGCTTCTTTACCCAAACTTAATTACCTACACAACAAACGATTTCATTTCGATTCGCAATAAAGGCAGTTATTTAATGTTGGCTCTTTCAAAAATTTTCGACGCTTAGTTACGATCGCAAACTTTTACAAAACAAATATTAACTTACCCTCCCTTTACTGAGGCCAGCGTAATAATGCTACCGAGGAAATTTGTTCCTATTAAATAACATATTAAATAACATATCCTACTGAAATAAAAACTATTCACGGCGAAGTGGAATACTTTAAAAATTTTAACAGATGATCTAATTAGTTTCATATTTCAATCTCAATTATTTTTAAATTGATAATTAAAAAAAAAATTAACGAGGTAATTTTTTTAAAATTAAGTATAGTAAAGTAGCAGCCTATAAATGCCCACAGCTGGGCAAAGGCACACTGTTCCAGTGCAGATTGGCGCGCTTCACATGTCGAAATAATATTTTTTTTTTATTATATCTTCGTCATGCAGGTTACCTCACGATGTTTTCCTTCATCGCCGAGCACATGGTAAATATAGCACTAAAAATTAATATAAACAGTTTTAGTGGTGCCGGCACTGTGGACCCAGGAACCCAGGTCACTTGTGCTCTATGAAATTAAAGAGAGCCCAAGCAAAGTATCTATAATTTTATGTACATAAATTTATTTGTTTGTAACCTTAACTTTATTTGTATACCTAAAGAAAGCAATACAAAGGATGGACTTAACGCATTATTCGTGAAGTAGTTTTGTATCAGTAATCATGCTAAATGTGAAATGTGTTACACTTTCATATCAACCCTCTACGTGAAATATTCTAAAGGTCGGTGAAGATTGCATTTAAATCAACTTTGTTAAAAGTTATTAGCGAATACACAAACAAACGTACACTGTGACTCTTTAAACTAGATATTTAGTAAATATTAGATTAGATAGTTCGTTACCTTAAAATATTAATTGTTAAATGTTACACAATCGCTATCAAGCTTTTGCTGCTGCTTGAATGGGCCGGCTTGACCGGTTTGTTACTACGGCCTCGCAGAATACCGGCGTGAAGTAGCGGCATCTTGTGCTTCTGTGTTTCGTTCAGTGAGTGAGGTAACCAGAGGCCCAGTCCCCCTACCCACCCCTCTCTTCATCCTCCCTCTCATCTCCTGAATACTCTTAAAGGCCGGCAACATGTGTTGCAGATGTACATGGGTGACGGTAACCGCTTACCATCAGGCATCAAATTTTTTTTTGTTTATTAAAAATGTGAGTAATAAAACGAAAAGACTAGATATTTTATATATTTATGTCTATATATACATATATATATACATATATTTATATATATATATATATATATATATATATATATATATATATATATATATATATATATATATGTATATTTTATATATTTTAATCGCAACACCTTTACTGTTGAGGCTACACAACACCGAAATTCCTTGCTTGAAGACATTAGGAAAGTTTCTAATAAGTTACTGTTCAAAAGCCTTGGACGTGAACACCTTTTTAAGTCGATCGTTCTCACTTAGAGACGATACCATCGGTCATATATATATATATATATATATGTGTGTAAATAATATAATATACTTATTGATTTATTACGTAAATTAACAACTAGTTATTTTGTTTTACATATTAAAAAATATATAATTATTATTATTAGTATGTACAAAACATTGAAGGCAGAATTGTGATTTGTGTATTTTTTTTTATATGACTTTTTTAATCTATACTGACAATACAAGTCTACAATAATTTATTCGTTTTTGAACCCCTTTCAACAGATCAAAAAATAAGCTCTCACGTCCGCATACTCAATACTGAGGTGGACAGGGGCCTAGATATTTTTGGTACTTTCAACCCACTTTTTACCAGAACCAGCGGATAACTAACCGTTTTTAAAGTGTCCCGTTGTTAAAAACGATTATATGGTTTGAAAGGTGTCATCATTTCAGCCTTTAATAAGTCCACTGCTGAACATAGACCTCACCAAAAGATTGCCACACAGCTCGGACCTAATTCACCTGCATGCAAGGCCGGCAGCGCATCTGTAGCTCCTCTGGTGTTGTGGACGTTCGTGGGCGTCGGTGATCACTTACCATCAGGTGAGCCGCACGCTCGTTTTCCCCCTTCTTCTATAAAAAAAAAAAATCCATCAACTTCCCGCAACACCGTGCAGGATGTCACTGCGTTGCCACTAGAGAACGATAGTTTACCCAACCGGACTACACCCGCCACTTTTAAGGCAGTATGATCACAACCTGAGTGGCAGTCAATCTTAGTCCTCAGGGTAGACAACGCATCAGTAACCTTCTTCGATTGAAGTTGTTTGTAATTGTCCTGGAGTAGCCTTACCATATGGTGAAATCAAGATATTAACCCGTTTCATCATCAGCATCATCATTTCAGCCTATCGCAAGTCCACTGCTGAACATAGGCCTCCCCCAAAGATTGCCACGAAGCTCGGCCTTAACCCGTTTATCACTCTAATAATTATAAATGTTAATTAAATATATCATAAGACTTTTGACCTCAATGCTATTGACATCGCAAATATTTACTATTCCATTTCTTTGTATTAATGTTTTGATCTTGTTAAAATCATTTTATTCTTCCACTATTAATGAACTATGTCGGTCACGTTCCTCTTTAATGAGCATGACCCTAATAACTTTCGTTCGCCACTTAAGAAATAAACGAGGCGAGATATGAGAGATCTCCTAAAGCCGCGATTAACGCTCCGCACCCTTATAATCCTCTTATTCATGTGTGACGACCACACAATTATGTTTGATGTTATCATCTCTCTTTTAGGTTGGAGGCTGCGAGAAACTCGTACATACATAAGGTATAGTCGGATTTACAAAATTTTTCGAAAAATCCCAATCACTTGTGGCTCTTGGAATAAATTCATTATGTAACTCGATATCATAAAAGGCGTCAAATGAAAAATGTACTCTACTTTTTTATTTGGTAGAGCTGAAGCGGGCAGGGGTCGACTTGGCTGGGGAGGATTCCACTTCTCAGACTACCGCCAACTAAATGTAACGTAATGTTTATGTAACGAGACATTCCATCAATGTACTTAGGAGTGACGACGAGTCTAGTGAAATAAAGTCTACCTACCTACTCTCCATTAGGGTGACTTTGGTGTGGTCAGATACATACTTGTCTTTTCAACCTACTATACATGGGGGCCTTATTCCCTATGCTATAATTGTTCATTATGGCATTACGAATTATTCCACAATTTCACAACAATTTCGGGTGGAGTTGATCCTCAATAAAATCATACCGTGTCATTTCTCACATACATGATATGGTTTCGTTTATTGGTAACCATATCTAGTATAAACGAAGCAATGTTAAAAAATAACTCGGCATGATTTTATAGGGGAACGATGTCACATGGATTTTGTATGAACCTTTTTTGTGGCAAAGCGGATTACATCTCAGAGATTATTTGGGACAACATTACAGGTGAAGAGTCTGTGACCGATCGACGTTTCAAATCGTACGTATAAGATTCGAAAACTCATTGGTACAACCCTGCACAGAGGGATTGAACTTGACTCTCTTGATTTGGATTTAGATCCCCTAACCATTCAGCTACCATGGCTTTATCTTATATTTGAATAATACAATAAACATGTGGTCGTGTGCGTGTATGGGAGGTTGTTGGTTAATAAGTCCATATACACGAAATATAAAGTTTATTATTAACACAAACACAATATAGCACACGGAAGGAGTGGAAAAGATAACACAGATTTACACAAGCAGAGAGATAGTTTATTGTGGTAGAAATAGCACAATGATATAGGTTTAAGCGAATTAACAAAGCGTAAGCGCGGCGGAGTTGCAACAAGCGGCGGGAGTTAGCATATATCGTGCCGGAGACCGACAGGCGCAGGCGCGGCCGTTGTTGAGTGCCGAACCGTTATCTTGCAAAAAACTTTTGCCCGAGAGCGCGCCGTCTAAAGGACAATCGGTGTAATAAATATGTGAGACCAGAGACCGTCACTACGGGCGATAAAAATCTGGGAACCGAACTGTACGGCCTGAACGCGTTCTTCAGACGTCATCCTGAGCTGGGGCATTCTGCCTTGTAGGGACAGGATCAGGTAGGGAACTCGGATGGGGATTGGAAGTGGAAGTAAAGTGGGGATCGGGAGATGTGTTACCCAATATGTATGCCGGTTTGAGGCGGTCTATGGATACTGTAACACTTTTCCTTTGACCAGTATTTTGAAGGTCTTGTCGCCTCGCTCTAGAACTTGGTAGGGACCAGTGTAGGGTGGCTGTAACGCGCCACGCAAGGTATCGTCCCTTAAAAATACATGACTGGATGAAGTCAACTCTTTGTAGATGAAAATTTTGTCTTTATTGTGACGTGCAGCTGGTGCTGGTTGAAGCTTTGATGAGAATTGGCGCAGGCGAGCAGTGAAGTCTGAAATATCGGTGGAGTGAGGAACCCTTGTCTGGAAAAATTCTCCAGGTAAACGTAACGGCTCACCATACACCAGTTCGGCAGAAGACGATTGGAGATCGTCTTTAAATGCACTCCTAATGCCTAACAACACCAAAGGTAATGTGTCCACCCAGTTGCTATCAGCGTGGCACATTATGGCTGCTTTTAACTGGCGATGGAATCGTTCCACTAGCCCGTTACAAGCTGGGTGATACGCGGTTTTCCTGCGATGTTTGAATCCAATCATTTTCCCAAGATATTGAAAGAGTGACGATTCAAACTGCCGGCCACGGTCAGTGAAAACATCCGTTGGACATCCAAACCTGGATATCCAAGATATTAATGCCTTCCCAACTGTTTCGGCGGTCATGTCATCCATCGGTGTGACTTCGGGCCAGCGAGTGTAGCGATCCACTGCTGTGAAACAATAGCGATAGCCCTGTGAAATGGGTAAAGGCCTATAATGTCTACGTGAATGAAGGCAAATCGAACGCGAGGAAGATCGTAGGTGCCCATTGGGGATGACACATGGCGATGAACTTTGGCGCGTTGGCATGTTGTACATTGACGAGACCACTCTCGACAGTCTTTGCGTACTCCAGGCCAGATGAACCTGTCGGCAACCAGTTTTGCCGATGCGTTGGCGCCTGGGTGACTAAGACTATGGAGGCTGTCGAAGAGTTGTCTCCTCAAGGGTTTGGTAATAAAGGGCGTGGAGAAGGGGTGCTGACGTCACAATAGATCTCTGTGCGAGAGTTAAGGATTGGTAACTTTTTCAAGCGGAGTGAAGATCCTCCTCGAAGTATTTGTAAAAGCTCCATGTCAGAAGATTGGGATGAAGCGAGAACATCTAAATCAACTGGCGTCTGCAGTTCGTCGACGCGTGACAGTGGGTCAGCGACTACATTGTCCTTACCAGCAATGTGTCGAATATCCGTCGTGAACTGCGAGATGTAGTCGAGGTGACGGTACTGCCTAGGCGAACAGTTAGTTTTCCTTTCGTTGAAAGCATAAATGAGCGGCTTGTGATCTGTAAACACAACGAAATATCTAGCTTCAAGCTTGTGACGAAAGTATTTTATGCTTTCGTATATAGCTAAGAGTTCACGGTCGTATGGTGAATACTTTTGTTGGGAGGGCGTCAACTTCCGCGAGAAGAATGCTAGGGTTCCCAAGCGCTATTTTTCAGTTGTTGCAACACAGCACCCATTGCCTGATCGGACGCATCTGTTACCAGAGCTAGTTCGGCCTGACAATCTGGGTGTGCTAGTAGTGCAGCTTCGGCGAGACTCTCTTTACATTTGTTGAAAGCCAACAAAGTGTCGCCAGAAATGTCTACTGGGTGAGATGCTCTCTTGCTGCCAGCGAGTAAGGCATTTAGAGGAGCTTGAATGGAAGCAGAGTGGGGAAGAAATCTTCTGTAGAAATTCAGCATACCTAAAAATCTCCGTATTTGTCTGACAGTCTTGGGAACTGGGAACTCCTTTATGGCTTGAACCTTTGATTCCATAGGTTTGGTGCCAGATGCGGATATTCAGTAACCTAAAAACGTTACCTCCGATGCACCAAAGACGCACTTAGAGGTGTTTACCAGAACACCATATTCCTTCATCCGGGTAAAGAGCTGGTGAAGGTGAGCTTCGTGTTCCGTTTCATCCCTGGAGAAGACAAGAAAGTCATCTAAGTAACAGTAACAAAACTCAAGACCTCTTGTCATCTCGTCCACAAACCTTTGGAATGTTTGCCCAGCATTTCTCAAACCGAAGTACATAAAGGGAAATTCATATAGGCCAAAGGGTGTAGTGATGGCGGTTTTAGAGATGTCGTCTTCAAAGACAGGGATCTGGTTATAGGCCTTCGTCAAGTCGATCGTGGAGAAGACTGTACAACCAGTAATAGAATGGGCGAAGTCGTGGATGTGCCTAATATGATAACGGTCTGGTATAGTCCATGAATTCAGCATCCGATAATCGCCACAGGGCCGCCAGCCGTTGTCCTTCTTAGGTGCAAGATGCAAGGGCGAAGCCCAAGGGCTTTCAGAAGGACGCGCAGTGCCATTGTTGAGCATAAGCTCAAATTCTTGTTTAGCTACTTTTAGTTTATCAGGTGCCAGTCTACGGGGTGTACAAAGATAGGAGGACCTGGTGTGGTTCTGATGTGATGAACCGTGTTGTGCGTTGGAGACATCGGCGTGCCTGAAGGGCGTGTAATTTCAGGAAACTTACTTAGGATACTATGATAACGCGTATCGCCTGTTGAAACCTTGACCGAACAAATATCGGTATTTGCAAAACAAGCATTTGATGTTAATGTTGTAGTATTATCAATAAGGCGTTTATTACGGCAATCTACAATTAAGTTATAGAAACTAAGGAAATCAACTCCTATTATTGGTTTAGTCACATCGGCTACTGTGAATCGCCAAACGAAATTACGTCTTAACCCTAAATTTAAATTAAGCTCTTTAAAACCATAAGTATCAATAATCGAACCATTGGCTGCGCTGAGTTCGAAGTTAGATTTTCTCGTCGCTCCCGAAGCTCAGAACGAGGGTAGACGCATAGGTCACTGCCGGTGTCCACCAGGAACTGGATGTTAGTGCTGCGGTCGGTAACGAATAGGCGACCCTTGTCTGTTGGGCAATCGTTTGTCGCCACTACCGACTGCCTTTGGAGTTTCCCGACTTTAGCAAAGTCGCAGGGCTTCTGGCACTTTTGAGCCTGTGCCCCAAACTTAGCATGATACCAACACAAGGGGTATTTCCGGTAGCTAGGATTGGACCGGCTCCTCTGTCGCGATGTTGAGCGCCGACGATCCCGTGGTCTTGCACGCTGTGTGGAACAGCAGGCTGAGCGAGTATGCTCCTCCAGCTTGAGAGTGAGGTGCTGCACCATCTTCTTCAGATCCGCGATCTCGTCAGATTGGGGTGACACATGTACTCTACTGGAAGACGCAGTAGCGACGTTGTATGGTGACGTCAGCTCCTGTATACGGTCAGCTAAGTCTGGAAGCTGTTCCAGAGAATGTGTGGTTTGTGTTGCCAGCACCGTCTGAATATTATGCGGAAGGCGATTACTCCATATCGACCTGAGGAAGTCATCAGGTATAGAAGGTAAATCTTGGATCAGGTCATCAGGTATACCAGCTAAATCTTGGAGATGTCGTAAAACTGTGAGGGTTTCCTGTCACCAAGTTCCTCGTGGGTAAGTAGTTGCTTTACCTTCTTCTCATGGGAAGCGGATAGCTGCTTGATCAATTCTGACTTAATTTTCTCGTAGCGGTTCATTGCCGGAGGACTAATAATGATATCCTTTACTGCTTTAGCGTACTGCATTAGAGAATTTCACAACATCGTCGTTAACATGATTAATGTTAAACTGACCTTCTATTAGTTTTAATTTTGCACCTCGTTGTCGTCGCGGTCTGTAGAAAACGCGCACGACGTGTCCGCCTCAGGGTCACCTTGGCGTCTGTTTGCGACCCGGCGGTCTTTACAGAATCGCTGCTATCACTCATTGCTGTGTATATTACTTGATCCTTGTGTCCTTGTCGGGGTCACCAGTGTGGTCGGGTGCGTGTATGGGAGGTTGTTGGTTAATAAGTCCATATACACGAAATATAAAGTTTATTATTCACACAAACACAATATAGCACACGGAAGGAGTGGAAAAGATAACACAGATTTACACAAGCAGAGAGATAGTTTATTGTGGTAGAAATAGCACAATGATATAGGTTTAAGCGAATTAACAAAGCGTAAGCGCGGCGGAGTTGCAACAAGCGGCGGGAGTTAGCATATATCGTGCCGGGAGACCGACAGGCGCAGGCGCGGCCGTTGTTGAGTGCCGAACCGTTATCTTGCAAAAACTTTTGTCCGAGAGCGCGCCGTCTAAAGGACAATCGGTGTAATAAATATGTGTATGTGTGTAAGTACAACACAAACATATTTATCTATGTGTGTATATGTATTTGTGACTTATCCATCCAAACGAACTACAGGATAACACAATTTTTTAGGACGGTTGGCAACCCTATCGCGAGCGTTACATCCGTCGCTATTATATATCCAGCACTAATGATATCTTTGTAACTTAGCCTGCAGATATCGCCCTGAGTCGAAACTTAGTCTATGGATATTGGCCTGAAAGACGTTATGTAATTATAACCGATCGCTAAAACACGATCTAGTTAATCCTCGTATAGTTTAACGGGTGAACCAATTTTGAATCGCAGTGAAAAAGCGACTCTACTTGTTAAAATTAATAAAAAAAATTTAGCTGAGTCGAGTCGTATAAGTATTTTCAAACCTAACTCAATATTTAAAAATAATTGATCTTTCTATCATCATACATATATATTTATCATATATACATATATATTTAGAGAAATTAGCTGAGTGATATATATATTACATTAGCGCAAATAGAATTAGCAACTAAGATATTCTCTCTGATCTTATTAATTGATGCGATTAATGTAGGTCTATCACTGCGACCCATGGGATCTATTACGTCTGATCCCCCAGATTTCGGATACGCTATTCCCGAAGGAGTCATTTGCTCGCTGTTAATTTACATTCGTGTAATATTCCTTACTTACCTCTAACTAGCTGATCCCACATTTGATTCAAATTTCGCAAAACGCGTAGAAATATAAACAAAAAGTCAGGCATCACAGAGCTTTTTGAATAAAGGATTTAACAATCATTCAAAGTTAAGGTTATTTTTACCTTATTTAACGTAAACACCGAGTGAAAGGGGGAACGTTCTTCTTTTCTCCAATGGTCTTCCTCATCCGCTTGTTTGTTGGCCGCCGCAATGTTTTTTTTTTATGGGTAAGAGGGCAAACGAGCATGCGTCTCACCTGATAGTAAGTGATTACTATCACCCACGTACATCTGCTGCACTAGGGGAGCTGCAGGTGCGTCGCCGGCTTTTAAGGATATTTGGGAGATGGGAAGGATCGGTTACCTCATTTACCGAACGAAACGCGAAAGCACAAGATGCCTATATCCGGTATTGTGTGAGGTCGTGGTATTTTCCCGGTAGAGCCGGCCCTTTCGAGCACCAGCTAGAGCTGCCGCTTGGATCTACCACGTCATTATGTACCCTGCTGCTTAACGTACTAGGTTCTGGGAATGGACAGATTGTGGAAATTTATTAAATTATGTCAAATGCAAATTTCGCAGACTTCAAATGGAGATTAGCATCTCCAGTTCAATATATATATATATATATATATATATATATATATATATATATATATATATATATATATATATATATATATATATATATATATATATATATATATATATATATATATATATATATATATATATATATATATATATATATATATATATATATATATATATATATATATATATATATATATATATATATATATATATATATATATATATATATATATATATATATATATATATATATATATATATATATATATATATATATATATATATATATATATATATATATATATATATATATATATATATATATATATATATATATATATATATATATATATATATATATATATATATATATATATATATATATATATATATATATATATATATATATATATATATATATATATATATATATATATATATATATATATATATATATATATATATATATATATATATATATATATATATATATATATATATATATATATATATATATATATATATATATATATATATATATATATATATATATATATATATATATATATATATATATATATATATATATATATATATATATATATATATATATATATATATATATATATATATATATATATATATATATATATATATATATATATATATATATATATATATATATATATATATATATATATATATATATATATATATATATATATATATATATATATATATATATATATATATATATATATATATATATATATATATATATATATATATATATATATATATATATATATATATATATATATATATATATATATATATATATATATATATATATATATATATATATATATATATATATATATATATATATATATATATATATATATATATATATATATATATATATATATATATATATATATATATATATATATATATATATATATATATATATATATATATATATATATATATATATATATATATATATATATATATATATATATATATATATATATATATATATATATATATATATATATATATATATATATATATATATATATATATATATATATATATATATATATATATATATATATATATATATATATATATATATATATATATATATATATATATATATATATATATATATATATATATATATATATATATATATATATATATATATATATATATATATATATATATATATATATATATATATATATATATATATATATATATATATATATATATATATATATATATATATATATATATATATATATATATATATATATATATATATATATATATATATATATATATATATATATATATATATATATATATATATATATATATATATATATATATATATATATATATATATATATATATATATATATATATATATATATATATATATATATATATATATATATATATATATATATATATATATATATATATATATATATATATATATATATATATATATATATATATATATATATATATATATATATATATATATATATATATATATATATATATATATATATATATATATATATATATATATATATATATATATATATATATATATATATATATATATATATATATATATATATATATATATATATATATATATATATATATATATATATATATATATATATATATATATATATATATATATATATATATATATATATATATATATATATATATATATATATATATATATATATATATATATATATATATATATATATATATATATATATATATATATATATATATATATATATATATATATATATATATATATATATATATATATATATATATATATATATATATATATATATATATATATATATATATATATATATATATATATATATATATATATGTATACATATATGTATATATATATGGCGATTAGAATCTGCGACCTAAAACCGCCTGAGTTTTATTTTATTTTTCGATCATTCTACTTTACATTTAAAAATATGTGTCCGGTAGAAATTTAAAAAGTTTTCATTCATTCGTTTACAAAACGTAGATAATGCATTAAAAACTAAAGAAAACAACTTAAAGAAAGATTTTTGATTAAAATGATACTGTTTATATATAGAATGACTGTGTGTGTCAATTTCTAGCGTTTCTTTTATTTAAACAAACTACAAACATAACGATTTCTTCTATTTACGCGATCACTACATATTTGAAATCATACTATTATATATACAGGTAAAGACTACGGATGCTGTAAAGCAACTGTAACGACAGGATTAAAAAACAATTAACACCAATAAATCCGAAAATTATAGTTTCCCTTTAAACTATAAACCATGTCATTAGAAGTTATAAACTAATGCATGTCTGTTACATGCTCCAGTGGAGTAGATAATAGCAAGAGCTTCATTTCTCCAATAGTTCTCAAATGGCAATGAAACTACGTCGTAACCATATCCATTACAGAAACGAATTGAGAGCTGATGTGTCGGTTTGTCTTCCATAAGCGAGCACTTTAACAATTCTTTCTATTCCGTCCAATATGTTACCGATGTTCTGCAATTTCCAAATGCTCTTTATCTTATTTGTACATTTTAACGATTATTTAATTTTTAATGTTTTTTATATCAACTGGTGACAAGTTTGATCTCCTAAGTGTACGGTTCGTATCGTTCGCCTGAACGCCAAGACGGCGATAGGCTCACCACGTCTGTACGTGATAGAGCCAGGCGGTAACTTTTGCTGCTGCTCGATAGGGCCGGCTAGATCCGCTAAAAAAATAAACATAAATAAAATAAGTTGAAATTCCATTATTTTAATTAAAAAAGTATTTGTGTAAAAATTGTGTCTGTGGGTCTAAAACGGTTAATTAGCTGATTATTTTGACAGCTACAACTACAACTTTGAGAACTACTGTTCAAAATTAAAAACAGAATAAAAGTATTTATAAGGCAGGGTTCTTTACAGGGCTGCTAATTGTCACATAAAGACAAATAAGCTAACAAACCAATCGGATGGATTTTCGGCCATCACTCGAAGAAGGCCACTAGTCATCCATCTACCCTTAGGACTGAGGCAGGAATTCCTCACATAGTTGGACTATTGATTAGCTGCATAAGAGGTTCATACCTGCGCAGGCGGCTACAAAAATAATCCAACCAATAATTCCATTCAAATACTCGAGACTAAACGGCAGATTAAACTAATCTGTTTTATTTTTCATTCTAAGTTTGCAGAATTGCAGGGGTATGAATAATACATGATAAGTCTTAATATAAGTCATACATAAGCCATAAGTGAACTTCTATCATACACACGAATGTTGTATGTATGATGTGTGTGACACATAGAAGCTATGAAATAGATTACGTACTAGTCTTAGGGAGTGATTGATGTAAGGAGCGCTCCTTACATCATTCAGTACTTTGGAACTCAACAGTATTTTGGAATGGTAAATAAATCAATTTAAGAAAAAGTTTGTTTGTATGTTTGTACATATGACGTGTTACACGTTTGCGTGCATAGTTAGTGCGAGTATTAGAGGTGGAAATTAAAGGGTACTAAAGACAGCTATTTGACATAGATAGGGTTATGGAGTTTCTGTCAAATATCTGTCTTTATTTCGGCTAATCTAGCGCTAAAAAAATAATTTAAATCTGCCGTAAATACAAAACCGATCTACCCAGCGTGTTGGTTACGAAGACTGCTCTAAACTTGAGAGAAGGCTAGAAGGATAATATTTTAAACTAAAAATTGTTGTGGTCCGAGCTTTACATTTATTCTTTAGTAATTAAAAGCTTCTTATACTAGCAGCTTATTTGGGTTAACGTAATAGGTGTAGAGCCAGACGTCACTATTACAAGAAAAAAAAAGGTTTGTTAAAGTAAAGTTACTTTAAAGTAATAAAATGATTACTTTTAATTTTAATTTAACTTAATTAAAACGTGTGATTCTAGCACATTCGTAAGCGAATACGATAGATTATATTTTTTACTGGCATCTTTACTTTAAGGTCTGCTATGAAATGGTTTAGCAAAGCAAATTACGCCTCTTATTTCTCTAGGGTTTGCTCGAAGTGCTTATGTGCAAAATTAATGCTTAGTCGTGTTCGTGAACAGTTTAATACGTTACTGCTACCGAAAAATGTACCGCATTTTTAAAATTATTTTAACGTCTTGGCAGAGGAGTAGGCAGAGGTCATTTATTCCCATTTGGCAAGACTCGTTTGGTCAAAATGGCCATACGCAAACGTATCGCTTCTCCGGGAGATAGAACGTAACAGGTGGCGAATGGCGGAGATCGACGTGAGATTTTCAAAGCCTTCACCTAAGTCGCCTCTTACCCATGGGAAGAAATTGAGAAGCAGCCACATCGCTACCACGCGACCAACAACTTGGGCGTTTAACAAGTGAATTAAAACAATTATTTTTGGAGACTCAATCGACTTAAACTCCTATTTTCCCCACCCTCAAGGCCACTGCTCAATAATATTGTAGCTCCTTACGAAGGATTTCTAATCACCATCATCATCGTTACAGTCCGTCACAAGTCCACTGCTGAATATAGGCGCTCCCAATGATTTGCACAGAGCACGATCCAGAGCCACCTGCATCCATCGACTTCGCGTAACAGTATGCAGGTCGTCACTCCATATCGTGCTGAGTCATCCTACACAGCTTTTGCATGAATGAGGATACCATTCGAGCACAATTCTTCCCCAACGGTTTTCAGTTCTGCGAGCCATATAGATGGCCGGCCCATTACCACTTCAACCTGCTGATCCTTACGGGTATGTCAGTTACCCTAGTTCTGAGGTGAATGTCTTCATTGCAGAGGAACACCGACCATAGCCTTTTGCAGTAGTAGAGTCGGCTAACTTTAATCTTCATTTGATTTCTTTGGTTAAGGATTAATATAAACGTATGGATAATATGGTCTAATTTTGATCGGCATTTCTATCAACTTTTAAAGTGTTAAAAAAGTAGTTATAGTGACATAACTACAATAGTTGGATATATGGTATCGCGAAGTTTCTTGTAGATATGTTCTTTAATATTGTTAAACCTTTTTTTTTTCTTTCAATCGTTTCCGCAGCGCATGCAATGAAAAACATTTTGTGGCTATTTTTTTTACACCATGGATTACATTATTGAAGTATTAGTAGGGATCCCTAATTTTAGTAATAAATATAGTAAGCCTATGTTACTCATGGATAATGCAGCATTATAAACGTGAAATAATTTTTGAAATCGGTCCTGTACTTTTTGAGTTTATTTTATATTATTGATCATTTGTCTATATTCATGCCTAGTTCCCAACAGGGTAGGCAGATGCAGAGCTTCGCTGCCAATCCCCAGTGCAACCGCTGTCGAGTTTCGGTTTGTTGTGTATACTGAGCCAGTATAATTAGAAGCTGTGAGGTATTCGACCTCAGTCCTCAGTGGTGACATCGCATCTGTGGCCTCTGCATATTGATGGGGTACTGCATTCTGCATTTGCCCATGTCCTTCGTTTGTCGCCCCGATCACGAAAAGTGGTTTAAAAGAGAAAAAAACGAACAAACCCATTGATTGCATGTAGCTAGTTTAATAAAGGTAATGTATGTATGTATGTATGTATATATTAACGCCTTGTTCCCAACGGTGTAGGCAGAGACAATCTTCTTCCACTTGCTACAGTCCTGACATACGTCTTTCGCTTCTTCCACTTTCATCAATCTTCGCATGCATGCTCGTTGGTTTTGAGTACTCTTGACCTGGCCTTTTTTCAGAACATCTACGATTTGATCGTGAAATGTTCGCCTAGGTCTTCCTCTCCCGACTCTACCATTTACATGATTTATGATATTATATTTATTATAATAAGCGTAGATAACTAATGAGACGATTCTGCCACTTTGTCATTAATAATAGTTATTTACATTTATCATTTAATGCGTTCATAACAATATTATCTCCGATAAACCCGACGAAACAAAAAAAAAAACTCAAAGAAACATTTCCTGCCTAAAATATTACATTTAATCGCTTCCACTTCCCGTTTTTGTTTATAAAATAAACTTGAGAATTCCTTCTTAATGTTGTTTTTGCTACCATTTTATTTTAGGTAGATTTTGCGTGTTTTTTCCCGCCTTATTGATGTTTTACTTTCGCCTTGCTTTCTTTTCTAATGCAGCGAGTTTATCGCAAATATTTCAACACTCGTGTATATAGGAGTGAAATAGCATAATAAGGAACTCCCTGTACCTTTTCAGCGAGAAGCATTTTAAAGACGTAATGTGCAATAATCTTTCCAATAGCAATCCTCCTTAAAAAAAGTTCGAACTAAATTTTTTTGCCAATGATGACCTCTAGAAGCGACATTGCCCTCTTCTACTACTATATCAGCCTATATTAGTCCTCTACTGAACATAGGTCTCTCCAACAGAAGGCTTATATTGTGTAAAAGTCGTTATGTATTTCCTACCTCTATAAATGTCTAATTTGCGGGCGTCCTATTTGCGAGTCTCTACCGCGGAAGCTGTAAAGGCCACCGGGCCAGCAGCGTATCTACCGTGGGGATTTTAGTCGGTCCGCCTTCTCTCTGATCTCCAATGCTGATCCCGACATAACCAATCACTGGAGACGGTGACTGGTTGATGAGAGCACCTTTCCCCACGTTAATCTAAAAAAAAAAATCCTGCTCGAGGGTACTCAACAGGGTATCTACCGTAGGGGTTTTAGTCGGTGACCGGCAACTTTCCCCCCAAATAAAATATAAAATAAAAAATCATATTTCACCTGTTCATCCGCATGGTGTGCGTCACAACAGATCATTGTCTATTTTTGAATATCCTGTTCCTTTTAGCATTCATTAAAATTGTGCAAATGCGAGCTCGTATGTTTGTAAATACACAAGTGACATAAATGCGAGTGTAGGCAACGCGGAGTATAGTAATTGCAATGGCGAAATCTCCCCGTGTTAGAGCATCTCTGTGTGCGGTTGTAAGCCTGGCAGACAATGCAGGCCTACGAGAGAACAGAGCGAATAGGGTTATATATAACTTGTTAAGATTATCTTTCATAAAATATCTTATCAAGTGGGCCAAATCAGATATGCCAAATAAATATTTTACATCGTCATTTTATACTTGGTAGAGCCAAGCGGCGGCTTTTACTGCTGCGCGAATAGGCTGGCTCGACCGGGTTGGTACCACTGCCTCGCAGAATAACGGCGTCAAGTAGAGGCATCTTGTGCTTCTGCGTTTCGTTCGATGAGTGAGGTAACCGGAAGCACACTTCCCATACCTATCCTCCCTCCTCATCGTCCAAGCCATCTCCTAAATCCCCTAAAGGCCGGCAATGCATCTACAGCTCCTCTGGTGTTGCAGGTGTAATAATATTTTTATTATTTCTCAGATATGCAGGTTTCCTGGCGATGTTTACCTTCACCGCAGAACAGATATCGTCACTGGGATCGCCAACCCGCTTGTCGCGTGGGGAGTTTGGGCGTACCAACCAAGGAATATGTGCCGTATTTTGCTGGCGCTCTCTGGGGGAGGCCTATGTCCAGCGGTGGACTAAAATAGCCTGATGAATAATTCAGTGAATAATCTTAAAACACTATTACGATTTATGGATTTCGACGAAACTTTTAAACAATCGGAGAAAGAAAACATCACAAAATCCGACTGAACTTAGACAATTATGTAAAGTCTGCTGTCTTAGAGTTTTATAGAACTTTTGCATTTTAGCAAAGTTTATTTAGATCTGTTTTCTATTTTCTTTTCTTGCTTCACGTTTGTATTAACATTATGTAACTATTATATATTTTTAGCATTAAAGCCTGCCACGACTGCTGAACCACAGTACATAGGAACCAAAGATTGTCGCAAATCACGGTTCTGAGTCACACCTGCATTCATAGACTTTCCGTAATACTCTATCTGTACCTATGTACATACTTATACAGAAAGTTTTTTTTTTATTCAGAATGCAAGTGTTAAAGATATAAATAAAACAGAACGAATAAGCCACCACGACAAACTCATGTGCATCTTACCGAGGTTGTCAAATATCCTAATTTTTGACAATTAATACAATCTATGGAGAGGAGTTGAGTGTTATGAAAAAACTATACAACTATTTAGTTTTATTGTATTTGATTGATGATGATGATGATTGGAAGTTGATTTAAAATAATGTAAGTTGTAGAAAACCATTGAAAGAAAGAAAGTGGTTATGTCGATTAAAGGCGACGTTAGTATTTGCTACCCCTTTTTCCCGAGGGTTTCGTAGGAGTCGACTGAAGGAGAAGCCTTAAAAATGTCATGGCAGTTCCCAGGAGCTAATGCGTGTACGAGGCTAGTCACCCGCTACGTCCTCCTGGAGCGGCGAAAAGTAAGTCGCAGAAGCCCGTTTGGCTAAGCTAAATTAAAATGCGTAATCTTTGCCTACCCATGTGACTAACTAGCGTGAATAGTCTTCATATACATTTTATATATTAGCTATTAATAATTTCATTGCTATCCTTAACAGCTTGTCAATTAGGCCTATTGGAGGATACAATAAGGAGGATTAGCCACAATCGCCACTCTCAGCAAAGGGATTGGCGATCTCAGTACCCGACGTCAGGTCTGGTACTTTTCCATGTCAATTTTAGTTAAAATATAAAACAAATTTTCGCAAAAACAGATATGACAAAAACGGAAAAGTCTTTATTCTTTTTTTTTAACTGCTACGCTTTGAAGGCTGTAAGTCGGTTTTTAAATAAAGCCATCGTAATATAAAAAGAGTAAGCTCCGCTGTGAGCTTGTTAATGCTAAAGAGTAAAGAGTTGAGTAGGCCATTAGAGACCTTTGACGTCTCTTGATAATGAGGCAAATGTCAGTGTTATTAATTTTTTTCCCGTAGCAAGTGATGATAAAATTATGATTTTTAAAACAAGCATTATAATTTTTAAGCCACTATAGCCGAGCGGTTAGTAGATCTGCCTCGAATCAGGAGACTTCCGTCGTTGGCTTGGATATTAAGACGGCGACAGGGTTACCACTTGTCGCAAATAAGCTCCGGTGAAAAGTGGGTTGAAAGGACTCAAAATGTTTAGACCCCAGACCACCCCAGTATCAAATATACGGTCGTGAGTGCTTATTTGAAGTACTTATTTATTGTAACATTTAGTTTGTTACAATATTTTTTATTATATGAGTATCTATTAAAAAGCGTCATAGACTCTTTATGGCCTATGAGATGATATTTGATTTGTGAAGAGAAGAAGGAATGATAATTGATTTTAATGCCGAGCTATTCATTATGAAATATAAAACATTCCGAAATTTAAAAAAATAAACAAAATGTACATATTGAGAACGGTCCCCATACGAGAGAGTATTTTTTTCTCTATCGTAGTTATGGCACATAAGCAAGTCAAACTTGGTGTGATTATACACTTGAAAGCCGTTTTTTTTTTGATTGTCTATAAAACTCTAAAAACTAAAACGGCCAAGTACGAGCCGAATTTTCGCTAAGGACCTCGAGCTCAATGAAAGAAAACACATTTCTTTTTGGTAAATTCATACGAGTAATATAGATATGTTGTGAAGTAGTGCGGAACCTGCGTGATTCGTATTTCGATGGCAAGGCTATAAGTTTGGCATCACCTCAGAGACAGGGTGTTGCTCATAAAAATCATTGCTTTTAACAAAAACGTATATTAAATATAAGACAAATTTAAAGTAATTACTCACTGCTAATATGAACATTGTGTATGCGGTCGCCGATCCGCCATCTGTAACAGTACAAACAAATTAAAAACGTTATAAATAATGTATTGAAATACAATTGTACGTGGTAGAGCCAAGTGAGTTTTGCTTCTGATCGAATGGGCCGGCTCAACTGGGGTACTAGCAGGACCTCGAAGAACATCGGGGTGAAGTGGAAGCATCTTGTGCTTCTGCGTACCGTAAGGTGATTGTGGTGACTGGAGGCCCTCTCCCCAACCCCATCTCTTTCTCCTCATCCTTCCTCCCATCTCCCAAATATCCTTAAAAGCCGACAATCCACCTGCAGCTTCTTTGGTGTTGCAGATTTACGTGGGTACGTCGTTAACTACTTACATAAAGGGTTGCCATTAAAAAAATATTTAAATTTCCAAGTTATTTAAAGACAGATAAACTATAATCAAGTTGAAAAAGTAACAGAGCAGATTTATTGATGATATTGATTAATACAACATAATTGCTTCACCTTGCGTATTTCATATAACAACTTTATCCCGGTTAATTTGAAAGAATTGGGCGTAGATTCACAAGCGTATACACGGATCAATGTGTAGATTGTTATCAAACGAACAAGCACAGAACTACAGATTTTGATATGTGAACTGGACCATGTTCTCCCATTTAAACTAGATTGAGGAGATCAAGAATTCCAATAAACAGGTAACACGTGTAATGGTTTAATTTTGAATAAAAGAAAGATACGTTTTAGAGATTATTACAAAACACTCAACACACACAACTCAATATATAACGATGAAGTAATATAAAGTGACATTGTTTAAAAATTCAAACATTTCCTTCATGCACAACAAACATTAGCCCTGTAGAATTACTATTCAAAGTGACAAATAAAACAAATACTTTTACAAAAATGCAGAAAAAAAAGTTTTCCAAAGTAAAAGTAAGTGTATTTGTTGAATAGGTGTAAACAAGAACCAATTTCTATCCAACCAAAGTATAATTGTTTTGATTAATAAAATTTCAAAGTTTGTATTTTAGTATGTATTACGCAAACTTTTTTTTTACAAGTTTGTTAATATTGTTTTCAATGCTGTTTCAATGGAAATATTTAAATTATGTGAAATAATGGTCCAGTTATTTTATTCATTCATTCATAAGTAATGTTTAAATTGTAATGAATACGTTAAATAAATAAAATAAAAACGAATTTTTTTAATGAATAAACGGGAAACTATCGTAAAGGTGTTTCTCCAATGTTTGTCCTATTATTAGCTGAGTTTGTTACGCGCTCAAAAATATTATTCGCACCGATTCAAAAAGAATGTCAAAAAATAACAAACATTACAGAGACAATGAACTGCTTGCAAAAGGCATGGGAGCATTTAAAGAGGTTTACGTGCATTTATTTCAGAGAAGCGTCTATCTCAAACGGCGTGAAGAGCAGCGGTGTTCTGTCCCGGCATTTGTGCTCGCAAAGTAGAGGCACATAAATTTTACTTTGAGAGCAACGTAAGCGACAGATGGTTTTGTTTGTGGGATTTATTGTGTGCTCAAACGCCGATAATCGAAACGATGATATTTCCTTATCAGCGCGTCTCCTTCCTTTGTGCGGTAATAATATGTCTATAGGGAAATATTTTTGAGACACCGATCGTTTAGTTATCTTTGATGTCCAATGACTATTTGAATTACTGTTTAATACAATAGTTGTATTCTTAAATAACTTAAGTCAACGTTTGCGTATAGCGTAACGATTGAATGCAACGAAATGAAATGAATATGTTCTATCGGATATGTAAATTATTCAATTGGAATCTAAATTATTTATTTTAAAAGTAACGGTATAAATTTATAACACAAAAAAATGTCAGTACAATACGAAAGTAAAGATATTTTGTATTATCTTTGATATTTTGTATTGATTGATGTTAAGCAACAGCGCATTTTAAATATTTTTTTACTGTACTCTAATTTCAGTCCCTATCGTCTGTTTCCGTTTCTGAGCTAAGGCGGTGCAAAAAAAAAAAGGTCGTGTAGATAAGAGAAGCACTCTACGTTATTGCTTTCACGTATGTACATCGAGATCATTCCTTTTAGAATATATTTAAAGTAAATTTTAGTAATGTGATAAAAGCGGAGGTGTAGCTCTTATATCCTACTTATAATGTTATAAAGGAATACTAGTACCTACTGTAATAAATTAATGCAATACTGATGTTTAAATTAAAGATAATTATTTTTTTATATAAATATTATTCTAATAACGTTTTTTTGTTAAGCTGAGAACAGCAAGACACTTTAACAATTTCGACAATAAAAAAAATATAAACATAAAGAAATTATTAAAAACAAAATAACCGACTACGTAATTCTTTTATTCCTGTTCGAGCAAAGAGCGCGTGTAAATTTCAACAAAGCGTGCCAAAGATACAGACTTACAAACACTCGAAAAACATTACCCTCTTTATGATCCAGGATACAAGTAAAAGAAAAAACCACATAAGATAAATTATAAATGTTATTTTAAGGTGTGAAAGCTTACGAGAAAAATGCATACTTACTCTGAATGTTGTGGTGCGAAATATGAGGTCGCGTTATATTTCTTCAGAACACCTGTAACAATAAAAAAAAATTGTTACTACATGTGTATTATGAAACTGCATCCCTACTCTTTAAGAAATAACAAAGATTTTTTTTTCAGATCATTATGGACCGTGCAGGGAGCACCTTTTTTTTGACTCCCAACTTTGCGGGACTGTACTTTTTGAATTTAGGGTTTTGATATTTTTTTGCACTCTTTAAACATACATAAACAACCGATAAAAAAGGTGATGGTAAAAATCGTTACCGTTTTCTATTATTAAACGCTGTACGTTTTAAAAAAACACCTAAAATTTGGCCCTCTAGACTGAAATACCCCTTTAATGTTTAAAAAAGTGTGTCATAAACATTATGAATGTATATATGTATGTACATATTCGCGCCTTGTTCCCAACGAGGTAGGCAGAGACAATCTTCTTCTACTTGTCACGGTCCTGACATACTACGGTCTTTCGCTTCTTTCACTTTCATCAATCGACGCGCCGTAACACGTACACGCCAATCCACTCGGCCTCCAATCCCACGTGGGCAACGGACCGATAGAGCTGGCCCTGGGGTGACTATAACAAATAAACCCTTGAAGAAGACGGCATTATGAAAAAGCTCTGGAAAGCTGGGGGTCACGCTTAGTTGAAGCTCTGTGGATTCTTCATGGCTATAAGGCTGAGACTGAGAAATATAACAAACAATGTCGAGGATATGTGAAGTCCGCCAACCCGCAATAGAACCGCCGGACTCCTCTCAGCTTTAAACCCTGTCAAATAGAGAAAAGACCTTTGCTTTGCAGTGGGATATTTATAGGAACTACTTTCAAATCAAATCAAAATCTTTATTCTTCCGACATAGGAACATAAATATCACTCGTCAACTAGTTTTTTTAAATTTGTGGTTTGCGGTTCCTCTGATAGAGAAGAAACAGGAAAAAGAAACTCCGTAGGTATCAAAAAAATAGTGTTTTTTGATTGCTATTATCTCCCTGGGGGGATCATCCATGTGTTCCTTCATACAACGATAATCTACGTACATTTTATAAAGTATTCGTTTCATTTCATCAAAGCATTCGTTAAGTTACTTTTTAATTATTTTTTTATCTTTAATTTTTTCTTGTAATTCTGTACTAATATCTCGACTATTTTAGCTGTTGTTATAAGAAATTTCATTGTTAATCAACTTGGGACAAGACACTGACCTCTGTAATACAGGTTCTAAACCTAGCACGGATGTCAGGGAATTCATACTATGTGGTCCAAATTCTTATGACAATAAAGATTATTATTATTTTAACTTTGTGTTATTGACTTATTGAACATGGATGTTCATGTGAGAATCAGATTTAATAAAGGATCATTCTTTAAACTTCGTAAGGTTAGGTAAATAATTTGAAGTTTTGAAATTCATAAAAAAAAAATATTATTTAAAAATTTATCTTTTATATTAAAAATGTTTTTCATATTAAATAACGCTGACTACGTTTTAACATAACATGGTTTTGCGAAGAAGTAATCACTTTCCTACGTTACACGATAGCAAATATTAATTTACCGTTATATAACCAATGTTTACGTTAAGAAAATTATGTTTCCGCGAGTAAACAATTTGCTTTGGATGTTGGCTTTACAGCATATACAGGCTTCAGTACTCAGCAGTGAATATAAAAGTTTATTCAGGCTCCCTCAAGTTGGGTTTTGATCCAATTCCAGCATAAAAATAATAATAAATAAAATTGTATAGATCAATATATAATTATGGAAATTGAATGCAACTTATGCATTAAATAAAAGATACATAGGTCCGGTAATACAAGAAGAAGGAAGTGTTCCAATAGACTGCCATTGCAAACTGCATTATTGCCATTATTGAAAAGTCCCACAAGTATGTAGCAAAATCAAATAATAATTGTCTATGAAGTTTTGATGGTAAACTGGTTTAATTAAGTATTAATTTACTTAAAATCAATTAATTCATTGCATTAGAGACACCTGACAGCAAAAAAATTGCATGCAACGGTTTTTCGCCCTAAGTCAACGTCGGTGAAATATTATCGTAGTAGAATGAATAGGCTTTTAGTGAGTTTGTGAGTTATTTCTTACGACTTCATTTCTACTCACTTGGCGTTAGGCATCATACATAAAAAAAATTAAGCGAAAACACACACACGCTTACACTTTCAATAGATGTGCATAAAATTGCAGAAAATCAACCAATCAGCTTTGCTCGTTCGGCCTCCTAATAGGACCACGTTAACAATTAGCAGTACCATCTGTTGCTGAGTTGCTAACACTGGTGTCTAAAATTGCTATAAGTGATAGTAAAATAAATATGTTAACTTGCGGCCCTCCTGCTCGCGAGTCTGTACCGATGAATAAAACTCAAATTAAAAACCGTTTTCGAAATAAACAACATTAAAATTGTTACGTAGTGTTAAATCTGCTTACGTTATTTATTTTTGTTCTATTATCAGCCGACTTGCATACCTGTCATTAGCACAGCCAACCCACTGTCACATAACGATTTCAGTTAATTTAACATTTAGACCGTTCCAACTAACTCATATACCGCGATCGTCCGTACTATAAAACGTTGAGCGCTATTTCTGAAGTACGATAGCAATGAAAATAACATTTGAAATGAAACTATTATTTACGGATTTTATCGCGTTTAATTAGTATCTATTAGTATCTATTAGTATCTATTAGTATCTATTAGTATCTATTAGTATCTATTAGTATCTATTAGTATCTATTAGTATCTATTAGTATCTATTAGTATCTATTAGTATCTATTAGTATCTATTAGTATCTATTAGTATCTATTAGTATCTATTAGTATCTATTAGTATCTATTAGTATCTATTAGTATCTATTAGTATCTATTAGTATCTATTAGTATCTATTAGTATCTATTAGTATCTATTAGTATCTATTAGTATCTATTAGTATCTATTAGTATCTATTAGTATCTATTAGTATCTATTAGTATCTATTAGTATCTATTAGTATCTATTAGTATCTATTAGTATCTATTAGTATCTATTAGTATCTATTAGTATCTATTAGTATCTATTAGTATCTATTAGTATCTATTAGTATCTATTAGTATCTATTAGTATCTATTAGTATCTATTAGTATCTATTAGTATCTATTAGTATCTATTAGTATCTATTAGTATCTATTAGTATCTATTAGTATCTATTAGTATCTATTAGTATCTATTAGTATCTATTAGTATCTATTAGTATCTATTAGTATCTATTAGTATCTATTAGTATCTATTAGTATCTATTAGTATCTATTAGTATCTATTAGTATCTATTAGTATCTATTAGTATCTATTAGTATCTATTAGTATCTATTAGTATCTATTAGTATCTATTAGTATCTATTAGTATCTATTAGTATCTATTAGTATCTATTAGTATCTATTAGTATCTATTAGTATCTATTAGTATCTATTAGTATCTATTAGTATCTATTAGTATCTATTAGTATCTATTAGTATCTATTAGTATCTATTAGTATCTATTAGTATCTATTAGTATCTATTAGTATCTATTAGTATCTATTAGTATCTATTAGTATCTATTAGTATCTATTAGTATCTATTAGTATCTATTAGTATCTATTAGTATCTATTAGTATCTATTAGTATCTATTAGTATCTATTAGTATCTATTAGTATCTATTAGTATCTATTAGTATCTATTAGTATCTATTAGTATCTATTAGTATCTATTAGTATCTATTAGTATCTATTAGTATCTATTAGTATCTATTAGTATCTATTAGTATCTATTAGTATCTATTAGTATCTATTAGTATCTATTAGTATCTATTAGTATCTATTAGTATCTATTAGTATCTATTAGTATCTATTAGTATCTATTAGTATCTATTAGTATCTATTAGTATCTATTAGTATCTATTAGTATCTATTAGTATCTATTAGTATCTATTAGTATCTATTAGTATCTATTAGTATCTATTAGTATCTATTAGTATCTATTAGTATCTATTAGTATCTATTAGTATCTATTAGTATCTATTAGTATCTATTAGTATCTATTAGTATCTATTAGTATCTATTAGTATCTATTAGTATCTATTAGTATCTATTAGTATCTATTAGTATCTATTAGTATCTATTAGTATCTATTAGTATCTATTAGTATCTATTAGTATCTATTAGTATCTATTAGTATCTATTAGTATCTATTAGTATCTATTAGTATCTATTAGTATCTATTAGTATCTATTAGTATCTATTAGTATCTATTAGTATCTATTAGTATCTATTAGTATCTATTAGTATCTATTAGTATCTATTAGTATCTATTAGTATCTATTAGTATCTATTAGTATCTATTAGTATCTATTAGTATCTATTAGTATCTATTAGTATCTATTAGTATCTATTAGTATCTATTAGTATCTATTAGTATCTATTAGTATCTATTAGTATCTATTAGTATCTATTAGTATCTATTAGTATCTATTAGTATCTATTAGTATCTATTAGTATCTATTAGTATCTATTAGTATCTATTAGTATCTATTAGTATCTATTAGTATCTATTAGTATCTATTAGTATCTATTAGTATCTATTAGTATCTATTAGTATCTATTAGTATCTATTAGTATCTATTAGTATCTATTAGTATCTATTAGTATCTATTAGTATCTATTAGTATCTATTAGTATCTATTAGTATCTATTAGTATCTATTAGTATCTATTAGTATCTATTAGTATCTATTAGTATCTATTAGTATCTATTAGTATCTATTAGTATCTATTAGTATCTATTAGTATCTATTAGTATCTATTAGTATCTATTAGTATCTATTAGTATCTATTAGTATCTATTAGTATCTATTAGTATCTATTAGTATCTATTAGTATCTATTAGTATCTATTAGTATCTATTAGTATCTATTAGTATCTATTAGTATCTATTAGTATCTATTAGTATCTATTAGTATCTATTAGTATCTATTAGTATCTATTAGTATCTATTAGTATCTATTAGTATCTATTAGTATCTATTAGTATCTATTAGTATCTATTAGTATCTATTAGTATCTATTAGTATCTATTAGTATCTATTAGTATCTATTAGTATCTATTAGTATCTATTAGTATCTATTAGTATCTATTAGTATCTATTAGTATCTATTAGTATCTATTAGTATCTATTAGTATCTATTAGTATCTATTAGTATCTATTAGTATCTATTAGTATCTATTAGTATCTATTAGTATCTATTAGTATCTATTAGTATCTATTAGTATCTATTAGTATCTATTAGTATCTATTAGTATCTATTAGTATCTATTAGTATCTATTAGTATCTATTAGTATCTATTAGTATCTATTAGTATCTATTAGTATCTATTAGTATCTATTAGTATCTATTAGTATCTATTAGTATCTATTATTATTATTATATAATTAAACGCGTTAATAGAATATTACTATCACAATTCAGGCATTATTTAAATAACCTGATTATTAGCGTAACTCCACCAGCTAGCCTCCGGCCACCTCACTCGCCGAACGAAACGCAGAAACACAAGATGCCTCTACTTCAAGCCATTATCCTGCGAGGTCGTGGTACTACCCCGGTCGGGCCGGCCCATTCGAGCCGTAGTAAAGGCGGCCCCGTACAGATGTATGTGGGCGACGGTAAACGCTTACCATCAGGTAAGTCACTTGCTCATTTACATTCTTATTTAAACTCTTTACTCATGTATTTTAATTTTTTTTTTTAAGTTAATGTTTTGCACTCTTACAATATCTCACCACGCCCCGGGTTGACTGACAGAGAACGCCAAGAGGGATTAAGTCCGCCCTTTGTAATACTTTTATTTAAAGGTATTTAAATAAAGTTTAAATAAATCAATAAATAATTGAAATTCTTTCCCATAAAAAAAACATAGCAATTGAAAAAAAAAAATAGGAATGATACTTAGTAGATATACGATTAAGTAATACACATTTGTTAACAAACAAAAAGAAACATATTAAATGAAAATGTTTGACAACAAAAAAAAAATGGAGTCGAATATTTTTTTCACAAATGCGTGGTTGTCTGCGTTAAGTTCAATAAACATCAACGTGGGAGTTAAACACAATGCCCACTTTCATGTAACAGACTGACATGTGAGCTTTTTGATATTAGTCGTAACTAGCTCGTGACTTTTTTTTTTCTACTAAAGTACTTTCTGGCTTTTGTAAGCAAATTTTATATTATGCGTTCACGAATGAAAACATGCCTGTTTCCCCTTTGTGTTTTTGACTTTGAGATTTTCTCATTAATATTTTACCATCGCAATTATTTCCTTTTGATAACAATGGCGATGGATTACTAATAAATATATGTTTTGAATACTGACGTTAAAAATATTTTACACTTATTAAAACGCTTTTCAGATTACTTGATAAGATTCCTATTTTGACACAAATCATAAAACTAATGCCTTTGTTAGTTTGTAGTCTGTTGAGAAGAGTTTTAATTATATTAATGTAATAGCTTAAATGACTTTTATTTTAATGGGAATTGGCGGCAAACGTGCAAGCGGTGGACCGTTTACTTAGCGACGGCAATCACTTACCATCAGGTGAACCTGATGGTAAGTGATTACCGTCGCGGAGGTGAATGGGGAAGGAGAGCAGGCCTCCGTTTACCTCACTCACCGAACGAAACGCAGAAGCATAAGATACCTCTACTTCACGCCGGTATTCTGCGAGACCATGGTATCAACCCGGTCGAGCCGGCCCATTCGAGCAGCAGCAAAAGCCACCGCTTGGCTCTACCACGTTGCCTGTAAATTATTAATAAACGCTAGGTATTTTTTTATGTAACATTTCATAATTTATATTTTAAGTTTTTACTAATTTGTTTAAAGTGTCACAGTCTGCGCTTATTTGTGTATTCGCTTATAAACCTTTAAAATTATAAGTTGATTTAAATGCAATCTTCACCGACTTTTAGAATAATTCACGAGGTGGGTTTATATGAAAGTGTAACACATTTCACATTTAGCATGATTACTGATACGAAACAAACGCGTTACGGTCTGTCATGTTACAATGATAGCAAAAAATATTAGAGTATAAGAATATGTTACATTCAGTATCAAAGAAACGTATATGTCGGTTGGGTTGGAGTAAATAATTTAAGCCCTTTCCACTCGCAAGCGTATGTCACACCTACGTTCGCTCTATGCTCCCTGAAACTGACAGCGTACATCATTTACTTCTCTTATATTTAGGCTCATGCATATTCATTTTATTGGAGTAAAGGATACAGTGAACGGAAGCGTTTGATTTTCTTTTGAATTTCATATACGTAGCTCGAACATGTTAGGTGGTAAACATTTTAAACAGAGAATGTTCAATTAAAAGTTTGAATACGTCTGTCGGCAGATCTGATACATCAAAGGAACATTACTAAATTACAACCGGTTGCCCGGCGTAGTGAGTGACACGTCGGTTACGCGGGTTGAGCGCAGTGCTGATGCCGTGGCTATAAAGGTGATGCTCATTATAACTTGGGTTGTTTATGTTCGGACGGATTTTCCACAAGAAGACAGTCATCAGAGAGTCGTCCAGTAGTCAACAGGATTCACCGCTTACAGCCAATACTTTACATGATGTGATAATTACTTTTATTTCTTTAACTCTATTATATTTTAAAAAAAATGTATTTCGTGAGGGATCCGAGTCTGACCTCTGGTGCGGTAGACGCTATTACTTTTAGTATTTCCACTACGTGCTAAGCAGAGAAGTGAAAAATTGAGTATGTATACGGATAGACAGAGAGAGAGCAATGTTGTGAATAGACATCGTAAGTTACACCAACTCGCGCTGGCAGCATAGCGCATCCATAACCTCGTTAAAAATACAAAGAAAACATTTATCAAGCATTAACGACGTCTGGGGTGCGAGACGCCGCCAATTCTCGTGGCGGTTGCGCCAAAACTTTCCTCATCGAATAAGCCTAAGTTTCATGATTAAAAGAATGATGTGATTTCAAGCGTGGTAGAGCCAAGCGGCGGCTTTAGCTGCTGCTCGAATGGGCCGGCTCGACCGGATTGATACCACGGTCTCGCAGAATACCGGCGTGAAGTAGAGGCATCTTGTGCTTCTGCGTTTCGTTCGGTGAGTGAGGTAACCGGAGGCCCACATCCCCTCTCTATTGCCCTCCTCTTCCCTCCCATCTCCCAAATATCTTTAAAAACCAGCAACGCACCTGCAGCATCTATGGTGTTGCAGATGTATGTGGGCGACGGTAATCACTTACCATCAGGTTCACCTGATGGTAAGTGATTACCGTCGCGGAGGTGAATGGGGAAGGAGAGCAGGCCTCCGTTTACCTCACTCACCGAACGAAACGCAGAAGCATAAGATACCTCTACTTCACGCCGGTATTCTGCGAGACCATGGTATCAACCCGGTCGAGCCGGCCCATTCGAGCAGCAGCAAAAGCCACCGCTTGGCTCTACCACGTTGCCTGTAAATTATTAATAAACGCTAGGTATTTTTTTATGTAACATTTCATAATTTATATTTTAAGTTTTTACTAATTTGTTTAAAGTGTCACAGTCTGCGCTTATTTGTGTATTCGCTTATAAACCTTTAAAATTATAAGTTGATTTAAATGCAATCTTCACCGACTTTAGAGTAATTCACGAGGTGGGTTTATATGAAAGTGTAACACATTTCACATTTAGCATGATTACTGATACGAAACAAACGCGTTACGGTCTGTCATGTTACAATGATAGCAAAAAATATTAGAGTATAAGAATATGTTACATTCAGTATCAAAGAAACGTATATGTCGGTTGGGTTGGAGTAAATAATTTAAGCCCTTTCCACTCGCAAGCGTATGTCACACCTACGTTCGCTCTATGCTCCCTGAAACTGACAGCGTACATCATTTACTTCTCTTATATTTAGGCTCATGCATATTCATTTTATTGGAGTAAAGGATACAGTGAACGGAAGCGTTTGATTTTCTTTTGAATTTCATATACGTAGCTCGAACATGTTAGGTGGTAAACATTTTAAACAGAGAATGTTCAATTAAAAGTTTGAATACGTCTGTCGGCAGATCTGATACATCAAAGGAACATTACTAAATTACAACCGGTTGCCCGGCGTAGTGAGTGACACGTCGGTTACGCGGGTTGAGCGCAGTGCTGATGCCGTGGCTATAAAGGTGATGCTCATTATAACTTGGGTTGTTTATGTTCGGACGGATTTTCCACAAGAAGACAGTCATCAGAGAGTCGTCCAGTAGTCAACAGGATTCACCGCTTACAGCCAATACTTTACATGATGTGATAATTACTTTTATTTCTTTAACTCTATTATATTTTAAAAAAAATGTATTTCGTGAGGGATCCGAGTCTGACCTCTGGTGCGGTAGACGCTATTACTTTTAGTATTTCCACTACGTGCTAAGCAGAGAAGTGAAAAATTGAGTATGTATACGGATAGACAGAGAGAGAGCAATGTTGTGAATAGACATCGTAAGTTACACCAACTCGCGCTGGCAGCATAGCGCATCCATAACCTCGTTAAAAATACAAAGAAAACATTTATCAAGCATTAACGACGTCTGGGGTGCGAGACGCCGCCAATTCTCGTGGCGGTTGCGCCAAAACTTTCCTCATCGAATAAGCCTAAGTTTCATGATTAAAAGAATGATGTGATTTCAAGCGTGGTAGAGCCAAGCGGCGGCTTTAGCTGCTGCTCGAATGGGCCGGCTCGACCGGATTGATACCACGGTCTCGCAGAATACCGGCGTGAAGTAGAGGCATCTTGTGCTTCTGCGTTTCGTTCGGTGAGTGAGGTAACCGGAGGCCCACATCCCCTCTCTATTGCCCTCCTCTTCCCTCCCATCTCCCAAATATCTTTAAAAACCAGCAACGCACCTGCAGCATCTATGGTGTTGCAGATGTATGTGGGCGACGGTAATCACTTACCATCAGGTGAACCGCTTGCTCGTTTGCCGTCTTATCCATAAAAAAAAAAAGAATCTAAATTCCAACCTCACCTGCACGTGGTGTACCATGCTCGTAAACTAACGAGGCTCTGGCGACTGAATGATGACGGAATATCAAACCTTATCTAAATCTCACGGCGTAGCAACGGGAGCAGCGTTACCAGCGCGAGAGTACCGACACTGGGCAACCAACTTGCCCAGCGTATGCTGAGTAGTGGCCGCGGGTTCGATTCCCGCACGGTACTAGTATTTGTATGGACTACAAATAATAGTTCCCGGTCTGGGTGTTTGTCCTTGTGCAATTCATGTATGTAAACAGCCTCCGCGACACAGAAGAAATTCCTACAGCGGAAGGTTCTAAAAAAATGTGAACTAAATCGTAGTGCTGATTTTTCATCATAATTTCAAAGACAAAGGAATTGGTCTCTGGCGTTACTTTTAATGTACATCAAATTAATATTTTCCTGTCGATGTTTTGTTCATGCTAACCTACCGGGAAACGAATCCTGGTCACACGCGTACTCACAGCTTAAAGCGCGCGCCTGGGCTTTGAGTTACCATGGCTGTATTTTTTGTACTAAAGTTCGATACAAGCATATAAAAGTAACACGAGTAAGTAAACAAATGCAGTGTTGTGAATGTGAAACGTAAATGATATAACAGCGCATTCTGTCGCATGCGTGCGGCGGAAACAAACACAGCGCCGTACTATGTGAGGCAGACTCAAGTTAGTTTTGTGAAAGTTACGTTTGTCTTTTTTGTTTTAAAAAAAAAATTCTTTCGCATGCATACAATGTATTATTTTTACTTAACTTTTATTTTCTTAATAAGGATATATCTAGAGACAAACTACAGAATGTAACATTTATTTTCATAACCAGGGGGCCTCCTGGTAGCTCACTCACCGAACGAAACGCAGAAAGAAGCACAAGGTGCCTCTACTTCACGTCGGTATTCTGCGAGGCCGTGGTACTACCCCGGTATAGCCGACGCATTCGCGCAGCAGCAAATGTTTCAGAGAAGATAGTAAAAAAAAAAAATCATTAAAGTCGGCGAAACTGCGCCTGCTTCGCTTTTTTTGATGCCTCCGTCTCAATTATCAACGTTCTATGTAACGTTGATCCATTAATAAAGGGGCTATCAAACTTAGAAACAAGTTTGCAACTTGGACAAATAGTTTCCGAGATTAGCGCCGTGAAAAAGAAGGACAGACTCTCGTTCGGTACTTCCTTTTATACCATGTATAAATTACGAAATTCGTAAATAATACATGATGTTAACCTGAAACGGGAGAACTTGAGTATTTCTGTCAAAACCTTATTATCTAAGCACGTGTCATTGAACGTTAGACTTCATAAATATTCAGACAGACGTTCGCTTTTACGTACTCTGACATAGACAGCATACGTTATTCATGTCGTATTTAAGCTCACCCACAAGTTCAGTCATGGCTTAGTTTAGTTGTACATACTTTTAGCAGTGAAATTATGTTACTATGTGATTATTTATTTATTTAATCTTTATTGTATTCCGACCTATAATTCCGAGGTTTAGCTCGAAATACAATGGCTATAACCATTAGCTACCACTCAGCCTCTCTAGCATAATGTATGTATGTATATATTCACGCCTTGTTCCCAAAGGGGTAGGCAGAGACAATCTTCTTCCATTTGCTACGTTCCTGACATACGTCTTTCGCTTCTTCCACTTTCATCAATCTTCGCATGCATGATCGCTGGTTTAGAGTACTCTTAGCCTGGCCTTTTTTCAGAACGTCTCCGATTTGATCATCTCGAAATGTTCGCCTAGGTCTCCCGACTCTACCATTTACGCTCGCCTCATATATTATATATTCTAGCATAATAATATAATTTATATTCTTCCATCACGTCAAGAAATATAAACGATCTTTAACCGATCTCATAATTAAAGTCGTGAGTAACAGTTTATATCCATTTTTTTAAATACATACATACTATTAAAAAACGGACTGCCACGTGTAAAATGTTAGGTACATAGTTCCTATTTAGGAACATTTAGCGTATCACCTAAATTTTTTCAATTGACTAAAACTGGAAAGTATTTTCTGAGTAAATGTATATTTTTTTTGGAATAACACCTCTGAAACTATTGGGCATAAATCTGACATAAAATTAAAAAAAATTGTTAAGGAAACTTTGTTAAAAAAAAGGCTTTCTATAAAATAAATCAATATTGAGGACGATAGCGTTTGGAAATAACTCTTAGTCGTTATTATAAATGACATTGTAAGATAGTATTTGAAAAGAAAAGAGAATATTTTGCTGGTTCTTCTCACAGAAGGATCGGTTTTGAGAACGAGTGTAGATTTTGACGTTCACCAGAGCTTTGAGCAAATCTAGAATGGACAAAAAAGTTTGGTTTTGACTTTGACTTTTGATTCCAAGGGAATTCTCCCTTCTGTACCTGTTTTTGTTCCAAATACCAACCTCGCCCGCATGTGGTGCACCTTCTTGGCTGCTGCTGATCATCAAGACTTGAGGACCTTCTGCCGACGGCAAATCCATCTAAAATTACCGAACTCTAACCCCCGAATTAGTTACAGGGAGCGATGCCTTCACCACTAAAATTCTTAATAGCAATTTTTAGTGCTGTATTTACCACGTGCTCGGTGCTAAAGAAAAACATCTTGAGGAAACCTGCCAAATCTGTTACGATCGGTGAAGTTCGCCAACTCGCACTATAGCAGTAGGCGGGCCCTTCTTGACTCCAAAACCCTCTCAGATCTTTGAGGAGGAGGTTTTTGTCCCGCAGGTACTTACTGGCTGCTACTTTATACTTGTGATAATTATTCCGCCGTCTAAAGGAGAACACGAGAGGTATTTCCTTTTTCTTTTCATCTACGGTATGAGATCTTACATAATAACCACATTGAAATCCGGTTTGAGTATTACGTACCTTAAAAAAACAGCCTAAATAGCCGAGTGATTAGAGGATCTGCCTATATATTACGAGGTTTGATCCTCTTTGTGGAAGGCTCACAGATATGAATCTTTCGAAGCTAATGTACTATTTGTATAGATGGCTGGTCCAAAATGAATTCTGGTGAAACATGGGTTGGGAGAAATAATAGATCTCCGACCACTCCATATTGGGTCATGAGAGATTAATAAAAGTCTTGTATCTCAATTCCTCTAAGTTAATTGATCACTTCAAGGTATGGCCAATACTTTAGAATATTTTTCGTCACAACAGGGTATAATACTCTGTAGAAAAACATTCTGAAGGACGTTGCAATAACAAAGTTGTTTACGTCTTTAGTACTTCCATATTAAGAGGTGATAGCATCGTACAATTTTCTTAGCTGTTTTTTTTGAAATAGATGTATCAAAAAAGGAACGTAGTTTAAAGAGAAGTAAAAAAAAAAGTGTAGTCAAGTGCAGTCTCGTTATTTAAAGGGGTGTTTAAAACCCAGGTCGCTATTCTTTGTCGCATAGACTCGATTCTTTTATCCCTTCTTCTTTGGAACTTGCACTATAATTACTTGGCTACGTTGACACAGGTTTTTTTATTTGGGAATGGGTTAAACGAGCAAGCGGCTTACCTGATTGTAAGCGATTACCGAGGCCCACGTACATCTGCATCACCAGAGGATCTACAGGTGAGTTGCCGGCTTTGAAGGTGATTTGAGAAAATGGGGGACATGATGAGGAAAGGGAATGGGTAGGTTAGGGTAGGGTTTTAGGCCTCCGGCCTACCTCAGGCACCGAACGAAGCGTAGCCGTGGTCGAGCCGGCCCATTCGAGCAGCAGCAAAAGCTGCCGCTTGGTTCTACCTTGGGTCGTATTCCTTTGTAGATAACTTTTTATTTACATCACATTAATATTTGTATTTCTTTCACGGATTTTGTTTTAACAAATAAGACAATTGTTTTTATATCGGATAGGGGTGAATAACGATCTACCAGTTCACCTGATGTTAAATGACTACTGCAGTCCATGTACACCAGCAAACAACTCCATTCGAAGAAATGTTACAGATGCGTTGTCACACCTTAGGATTAAGATGGGATGCCTCACAACTGATATAATTACTAGAAGTCAGTAACACTGCTATATATGCCCTCTATTCCTTTCAAACTAGAACACAAAAGCACAGCTGTTTGGCGGTAGAAACGGGCGAGAGTAAGGTAACCGATCCAGACGACTCCTAAAAAGAAATTGTTCATAATTTGACTTTGCGATTGTTGTCATCTGGTGAAACTTGAACATATTGACGACGGTTACGCCTTACGTCACCTTCAGGGAGTACGGTCGATTCGTAATGGAAATAAATGAAATTTGTTGTGAAACTAGTACAAGACGTAGTAATAATTGTCAAGAAATTTTTCATAACAATGGAAATAAGATTTCATTGCATCCTATCACAAGTCCACAGCTGAACTTAGGCCTCCCCCAAAGAGGAAGTAAGTAGACTACCGCAATTCTTTTACTTTAATGATAAATAACGTAATTACATTCCTCCAATAATGTTACCGTACAAGACAACGGCTTAGGTCTCGGCGTCATACAGCATATCTTTTAACCCCTAAAATCCAAAAATTGCATTTTATCTACTCATATTACAGGGCATTGAATTAATGAATTATTAATCAAAAACAAATCAGTCAGAAAATCATGTATATGTCAGGTTTTACTTCGTTAAAGCTTCATTCGTATATTTTTGTATTCCAGTTGGCTTAGCTTTTATTTGGCAAAGAAATATGTATAGTACAAAAATAAAATGTATCTAAACTATACATGAATACTATCCTTATTAAAACATACATAATTATGTACCTGATGTTACTATATATAGGCTGATGTGTAATTGAGATTGCAAAACAAACATGGTCCTTGTTTATTTATTGTTATCGCACCTCAGCAGCTAAATTCCCAGATTAGCTGATCAAATCCAGCTGCATTAGTCCAAATCCCTTGCATCTTCGTTTTAAGCGTAAAATAAACAACTGTCAGTACGTACGTAAATGTTTTAAATTATAAATAAAAGATGTATAAATAGGACACCATAAGTTTTTATACGATGTTGGAGGCTTGTTGGTACCTCTACCATCAATAATCGGGGTGGTCCCAGCACCCGAGTGACGTGGGTTTAGATCTCGATTCCGGCACAACTAACAATTATTAATTAAAGTCTTAGGTTATTTCATTATTTAGTTACATTTATCGGTTAATTAAATGACTTCATCCGACACCCCCTTTTGTCCCTTGCCTAGCGGAATTTTAGGGAGGACATCTTAAGCGTGGTAGAGTCAAGCGGCGGCTTTTGCTGCTGCTCGAATGGGCTGGCTCGACCGGGTTAGTGCCACGGCCTCGCAAATATGAGTTTTAATTTAAAGATTTTAGTTATTGTAAGCATACTTGTTATATAATAAACTATAATTTACATTGAATATTGTCTTAATCGGTTGGATAATAAGGTTAAAAAACATTCTTCTGAACTCACTCGTGCTTCGGTATTTTAAAGGAAAATAATGTCAGGAAACCTGAATGTTTTTTTTTCTCCTAATGGTAAATGATTACCGATATCAGCGTGCTGCAACAGAAAAGCTGCAAGTGCGTTACCTTTAGGTATACTGCAAGGCCGTGGTAATACCCTGGTTCAGCCGGCCCATTCGAATGGGATATTTGAAATCTGTCAACACGCAATATAGCAGCTTGGCGAACCCTTCCCGCTTTCAAAATATCGCCTATATACATTTTAAGCAATGTAAAGCTTTATTTGATTTAGGGCGATAATGATCGACAAAACTATTACATTAAATTTTTTTGACTTACTTTTGTATAAAAAAAAAGATGTATTATCAAAATTGTTTTTTTTTAGATACGTTATTTTATTAAGTGTAGACTTATTTTATGATCTAATCATTTCTGATGCTGTTTTTGTTAATTTCTTGTTTTCGTGATACATATTATGTATGTACTTGCAAATGTTTTTAGTTGAAACATTTCTATACAGTACGACAGTCTTTTATTTAATTTAATAAAACTACTTAACATTTTTTGTCGCATCACATGGAAAGTTACTTAAGCGATGTACAGTTCTGGGTGCATGTCTGTTTAAGTTTGTCTGTGTTTCTTTAACTGTGTTATAAACAAACACAGTGTAATATTTCACCAAATTCAACCATATCATGAAATGACCGACAATTTCACGATGTGGGTAAACAAACGATTTGGAAATTTCATGGGCGTCAAGTGGAATATTACACTGTTTATTGTTTAGATCATGAAATGGCATGGCCAGTCAAATGATTAGAAATCGTTTGTCGATATGGTCAACTAAACGAATGGCTTAGTCTTATGATATGGTGAAAAATATCATGAAATAATAAATTGTTACATAATCCACCGCTAGAGGCGCTGGAAACGCTTATTTTATGCCGAAGGATATGTTTAGAAAAGGGGGACTGATGGATGGATTAAGTTAAACATCAGCAAGCAAACAATTTATTTTATAAGTAAATAAAAAAAAACCTACACTAGCTGGTTTAGGTTTAGTTAGAACAGAGAACATAAAAAATGCCACCGTTACATGAAATGATAATTTGATGTCAAATCATCCAGTATTTTAGGTGTAAAATCCCGTACAGGATAAGATCGGAATATTCGCGTGATCAAAAATATCTCAGTTTCTAAATTGTTTTTGAGGTTATTCTTCTTTGGGCGTGTTTGAGAAAAGTTATGAGGGTGAATTTGCGCGCGCACACCGACTTGTAAAAGCGACACCATGAAGTTGGTCGGTAATTGTCTCTTAAGTTTTCATGAGAACTAATAACTATATTCAAGGTAGTTATTTATATATATATATGAATATACAACTCGTCTTTTATATCAGAAAAGATAAAAAAATATATTCATACACATGGTATTGCTGAGTGATTGTAAATTATATTTGGTGAAGAATGATAATTTTTTGTGAGTTTTTGTGATAAAAGTGTTTTTTTTAAGTGGGTTTATAGATTTGAGGTTAACTGCCAGTATGTATTCTTTTTATTTGTTTACATTACAAATTGTTTTGTTACCCTAAACAAATATAACTTCTTACGTGCGTACATAAGTGCAAACAAGTTTTTTTCTTCAAAGTTGTAAAAGGGTTTTTTCTTTTAATTTGGTTGGATATTCCTCCATCGTTAGGTCGTCAAAGTTATCTGGGGGCAGGTGAGGTTGGTATTAGGAAGAATATCTGACGTATTCCCCCTTACACCACTTAAGGAATATAGTGAGTCATATTACGTAACGCGCTTAAAGTGTCGTATAAAAGAAATAAAATATAGGATTTCTGAATATAGGAACATTTTATATTATTTATTTTCACGGAATAAATGTAATATTGTTAGGTATTACCATTTCTCTCGGCTGCCCATTTATCGGAAGATTCAGATAATGCTTTTCTTCAATCTATATTTACGTCTTTTACAAATGTCGCTAAAGCAGAACAGTTTTTTAAATCATACATATATATAAAATAGAAGTAGATTTTTGTTTATCTGTCTATACGAAAAGATTTAACATAAGAACGGAGAGACGAGACACAGATGTTTTAACTTGTCTGTTTCACCAGTTTCAAAGTTATGAACATTTTTGAGATGATTAACGATCCAATCGCCTGGTCAGTAGCGACCCTGCCTTCGAAGTTGAGGGTTACGGATTCATATCCGGCTAGGGGCAAATATTCGTATAATGAATATAAATATTTGTAACCAAGTCATTGATGTTGAAATATGTATATATAATTATTTATTTATCAGGATCGGCATACTGAAGTGGCAATGGGCCGGCCACATAGCTCGTAGAACTGACAACCGTTGGGGAATAAGGTTTCTCGAGTGACAATCGCGTACAGACAAACGCAGTGTGTCACGACCCCCCAAAGATGGAGTGACGACCTGCACAGTGTTGCGGGAAGCCGATGGATGCAGGTGGCCCAGGACCGAGCTTTGTGGCAATCTATGAGACAGTGGCCTATGTTCAGCAGTGGACTTTAGATAAATATCTATCTTATCACGAACTAGTTATCAAGACACAGGTTAACCTAGTGAGTGATTGTTTTAAAAAAAAATCCACAGATCGCTGATGCGTAGAACATTTGACTAAGGACCCATTTAAAAATTTGGTCATGGGTCGGTATTTACGATGTATATTGTGAAAATACTTCTTCATTATATGCTACTCTTGTGGAGATTTTTTTTTATCTACAAGTACACCCGAACAAAGTCGCGAGTACGTCTAGTATTTTATAAATAATAGTAAGGCTGACAAGGGTTGTATGAAATGACCACAATTTTCGCAATTCATTTCTCGCCTTAAGCCTTGTCAGTTCCTAGCATTGCCTTATACATCATCGGCTGTATAAGCTCGTAAATAGAGAAAAGAAGCGATAGCGAACAACGAATAAAGTTCTCATTTTGCTAAATATAGCACAAGTTGTATTAAATTGGTTCTATAGTACGAATCAGACTTCGCCATCTTGTTTAATCATGGATGGGCGTATTATTAAATAAAAAGTTTTTTTTTATAAGATTTCTTTGTTTGTTTAATTTTAGTTATTCGAAATAATCGATTACAAATCTTAATTATGGCCATAATATATTATTTTAATAGTAAAGTAAAGCAAAGTAGCAGCCTGTAAGTGCCCACTGCTGAGGAAAGGCCTCCTTCTCAAATATAGATGGGTTTGGGGCCGGGAAAGGACAGCGACGCTGCGCCAGTGCTGGTTGTCGGGCTTCGCATAAAGATTTTTATTATTTTTCAGACATGCAGGTTTCCTCACGATGCTTCCTTCACCGCCTACCACGTGATAAATTACTATTTTAAACACTTAAAATCGCTATTAACAATTTAATTGGTGTCGACATCGGGGATCGAACCCAGGTCACTCTCGCTCTATGAAACTAATGTGAGCGCCCTGACCACTAGGCTACCACAGCGTAACTTTAGTATAAATAAGCATTTTTTCTAAGTCACCCATACATCGCAATACATGCTGTTGTACAAATATAAATGTACTGATATACTTTTAAATACCATCCTGTACTTTGTTTGAAGATAGGAAGTTATCAATTTATTACAAAAGTACACGCCCGGCACCCATGATGACAAACGGACTTTCCACATCTCCGGGAGATAGAACGTTACAGTACAGGTGGCAAGTTTCATCACCGTCCTCTGTCGCTACTGACCTTTTTATAATTCATGGTACGCATGTGTTTATTTTATTGTTTATAATGTTTACTGTAAATAAAGTTTCCTTCTTCAAAGAAGATTGTCATGAGATTTTCAAGGCTTCCTCCTTAGTTATCTCTTATATATACCTCATACCGTCGGGAAACTAGGGTGTGGCGGATTCGAACGGCGCGGCTAAAAACGAAAAAGCGCAAATAAGTAGGAACATAATTCGCTATCGCTTACCGTGGTACGCGGACCTTACACTTGAAACTATGATACTTATTCCGTCTAAACCGCAAAGAGTAGGCAAGAAACAGATTGTTTCCAAAGATAGTTAAGCCTAATCGCGGCCATTTTGTTGTTTCGCCCTCGTCGAATCATTTATCTACCTATTTATACTTCATCTTCCTGTAAATGAAAATAAAAACTATTTGAAATATAACAAGAAAGTTGGATAAAGGTTAGATGAAAAATAAAAAAAAAACATTTTACTTTTGAATTAATATTAATAAAACGAACGAATTAAAACCGTATAGTTCCTTTTCGACTTTTCTTTGATACATCTTTAATTAGATTTTTTTTTCTACTTCATAAAGCCCCTCCACCTCAACAATCAACCACACAAGCACCACATCTGACTGTAGGTAATCCACACCACCAACGACGGAGCTTTAGAAAGAAAGAAACGATGTTTATTCGATACTAAAACACAGCAAAAATATAACAGATAATACAATATGTTGGATTATAGCGACGAAAAGGCATTCGACTCAGCATCATGGTGCAGCAGTGTAGCTACAGCACTGATGTTCTGCCGCTGCCCTTGTTGAATGTTAAATCTCGGGAAGAGTTAAATAGAAAAAAACAGTTAAACTGCCCCATTAAAATAAAAAGAAAGAAGATAACAAACATAACTAAATAAAGAAAACAAATATTTATGTTAAGGGAATACAATTCAAAATTAATGACATCACCTAATAATTTTGAAAAACAAGTATCTGAACCACAGAATAAACCTAGCAACGATCATGAGCGATTGGACTCTGCTGATTCTTCTGTGACGGAGGTCAACCGCTGAGTTGTGCGAAATAACCTAATTGACCATAGTGATTTCTTATTCTTATTTTGTATTTACGCGCTTACATTTGAAACGTAACTATTATTTACACAATCCATCTCAGTTGATCTACTGTGGGAAAATCTTTGTTTCAGAGAGTCAAGCAACACCAAGCTTAGGGTTCCGCGCCTCAGTCACAGTAACTAAGCCGCCCACAGTCGAATGAGCGTATGTCAGAGGCGCTACGGACACAATTGGCTAAAAAAAAGGAGGACTTAAAAAAAAATTACACGCCGGTGAAAAAGATAAGTCAATTTTTACCATCTTTCAAGTGCAATGTGCAACTGTCTCTACAAGATGCAGGAGGGTACAAGTTTGATTGAGGGTACAAGGTAAACTGAAACGTCTCTAAGGACCCGTGTAAAAGAATATATAGTTGACATTAAACATCAACGCTCTACCAAGACTGCAGTCTGTGATTATATTCTAGATCGGCCCAACCGTTACATCAGATTTGTTAGACCACAAATCCTCGCCAATGAACACCGATTCAGACCAAGAATGATTCGTGAGGCTATTGAAATCAAAAAACATCCTAATTTTAATAGAAAATATAGCTGGGTATTACTAAAATGGGATCCAGTAATAAATAAAATGAAGTCTAATACCATGCATACCACTAAACGACCTGATGATACTGTGAGCACATTCTGCGTAGATCGGACCAAAATTTATAGTAAAAGTCTAAAGGTAGCCCGAGACATCAGGACGTCTAACACTTTCGTCCCACGTGACCCCGGGTGTTGCAGTCGAAACATCGGGAACATAAAAACAAAAAGAAAACGCGATTATATCCGTAAATAATAGTTTAATTTAAAATTTATTTTCTTTCTCAATAGGATCCGAAGGATACTTACAAACTCGCTCACAAAATTGGTAAACTATATATTTCCTCATCATTAGAGCCTGTCACAAGACCACTGCTTTGCATAGACCTCCCCCAAAGATTAGCACAAGGCAAGATCCTGAGCTACTTGCATCCACAGACATCCTGCATTGCGTAGGTCGTCATTTCATCTTCTCGTCCTGAGTTTGTCTGTACTAGGTTGCCACTCAACAACATTTCTTACCCAACGGTTGTTAGTTCTGCGAGTTATTACCACTTTAGCTTGTCGGCCCTTATGGTTTAGTTCTGCTTGGCGCAGAGAAACATTGAGCTCTTTAAACCCTTACCATAGCCCGCTGAGCAACTTTGAGCTTTCTCATACGGCCTGCAGTAAAATGCCATTTTACCTAAACTAAAATAAATAATACAGAAACTACAGTATTGTCTAATATTAAACTAAATTATAGGTTCTGTTATTCCTTGGTAAATGCATTGAAATTTTTAAACATATTGATGGGAGATTAATTCTAAAATGTTGCAGAGGATTGAACGTTTTCGAATATATTTGGCTAAATCTAGGATGCAGCTGCGTCGATGCGATAGCGTCGCATGCAATGTATGAGTAATAAGAGCTTAGTGGTTTATTAGCAGTTAGGGTTGGCCAGAGTTCAAATAGACTTCTTTTTAATGTTAACTATTTTAATGCTGTTACTATTGTAATGAAATGTGAATCAAAGTTTCAATTAGTATTTCAAAGTTTTGTTTGTCATCCCTAAGACTTCTAGTATTTCTAGTATTAGCCCGTGGATCAAGACTTATACTGTGATGGTCAGAGGATTAGCGCTGACCATCCCAGTATTGGGCTAACAGTTGCGAGGGCTAATTTAAAATCTTCTGAACAATTCGTTTCGTTTATTGTTACCGCATGATCTTAGTAGCAGCTTGAGTCCCCTGTATAAATATATATACATTGCTTACAATTAGTTTTTCTGTTAATTTATAAATATCCTCCGGTATATACGAGTACATATAACATATTTACACGTACATTACAATGCATGTTAGATGCAAAGCCATTAACTAAACTAGAGGATTACGGCGCTGGAGCATTCTGGCGCCGAGCGGGGTACCCAAAGCTCCTAATTTATTGTCAGGTGCAGTGCGTGGATTTTCGTTCAACATAAGACTTGGGTTATTGTTACAGACACAACTTGTTTCCAAAATATTTAATTTTATATGATGTAATAAAATGCGAAAATATTAATTGTCATTGAAGAAAATTACAGTTTTCTTTTTATTGAATTGGAATGAAAAATGAGCTGACAGTCGACCTGACGGTAAATGGCTGTTGTAACCAAAGGTTGTCATCCCTGAGGACTAAGATAGAATACACCACAGCCCGTAATTACACTGGCAAGAGAAGAATATTATATACTCGTGTAAAATAATAAATTACATGGTAAAGAAGCATTTAATATACTCGTAAAATATAATAGATTACCTATTCCTTCAATCGCTAAATTCATTTGCATATCGATCCCGTTGGCCGGCAATTTAATTAAAAAAAAAAAATCAATTACTCAATTATTGGCTTTTTCTTTTCTCCCAGGTTCCTTATTTTATAAGTCTTTTTAAAAGTAGCTTCTCGTAAACAAGTTGTATATCTATAAGTATTATATATCTACAGATAAGATAAATCTACGCCACTTACCGTTTTGTATCCATGCATTGTTCTTATATGATCTGGAAATAAAAAATTGATGTATTTTATTAAAACTCGCTAATTCATTTAATAAAATCAGTCAATAGTAAAAGTAAAGTAACTTCCTGTAAGTGCCCACTGCCGAGCAAAGGCCTCCTCTCAAATATCTGAGAGGGTTTTGGAGCTGGGAAGGTCCACCACGCTGCTCCAGTGCGGCTCCAGTCGGCGGGCTTCACATATCCCCGAAATTATATTTTTTATTATTTCTCAGTTATTTTTCGTTTTTTTTTCCTTGTTGTTTTCCAAAGAGAAGAAGCCAATAAGAGAAAAGCCTCAATTTCCTTATACCTCCAAGATCAAATGAAGAAAAACTGGAGAAGTGGATTACTGTCTATTACTATGGGTGGCAGCAGTGAGGGCTTATGTAATTGTAAATATATGGAATATAAATACTAATAGAGTTTAAGGTGAATATTTTAGTACTTTATCAACAACGTTTATACATTTTGAAAATTGTAGTCCACAGCGAGACTTAATTTTTTTATACATTTATGGCTATGTAAGATTAACTACCATTAATGATAATGATAAAACAATATCCAGTTACAATTTAATTCTATAGATTATCTCCATTTAAGTAGAAGAAAACTGTGCATGTTGCTTCCTAGTAGCTTGCTTGCATCATTTAAGCCTCACAAGTTCATTGCTGAACATAGGCCTCCCCCAAAGATTGCAATAAAGATCGATCCTGAGCCACCTGCATCCATCGACTTCCCGCAACACTGCGCAGGTCGTTACTCCATCTTGTGGGGGGTCGTCCCACACTGCGTTTTCTGGTACGTGGTTGGCTATCGAGAACCTTTTTTCACCAACGGTTGTCAGTTCTGCGAGCTATGTGGCCGGCTCGTTGTCACTTCAGCTCGCTGATCCTAACGGCTGTGTCGGTTACGCTAGTTCTGCCGTGGGTATCATCAGTGCAGAATTGTTACATCACGTATATAGGTAAATATAAACGCATTATTAGAGCTTTACAAGTAAATTAAAGTATGTAAAGACTACTCAATATTTGATTGGGTTTTTGATGTTGTGGAGGGTCCGACACGCTGCTCCAGTGCGGGTTGGCGGACTTCACATGTCCCACGCGATGTGTTGCGTTTGCGGTCCAGCACGTTTTAAATACAGTCCTTAAAATTTCTATTTAAAAATATAGTGGTGCTGAAACTCGGGTCTACGCGTACTATCCCTGCGCCATTACCAATGGACTACCACGGCTTTAGATAATCTTTATTGTTGTAATTTTTAACTTACGCGTTCATTCTCGAATTCCGAATGTCTTGCTGTTTGTTGACATTGGAAGAGTGACGCGTATTGTAGACAAGTAGTGCATCTGTAGACAGAGAAAACATTTATTAACACAAAATTTCGTTATTGAATTTCGTTATCTTAAAACTTTTCAGTCCATTGTTGGGTATAGATCTCTTCCAATGGAACGCTTTCATAACCGCCATGCTAGACATCTGAGCAAGTGGCTCACTAGTTGGTAAGTGATTACCGACGCCTACGAACATCTGCAACACCAGAGAAACTGTACGGCTTTTTAGGAAGTTTGGGAAAATAGCCACGTTCACCGAACGAATCGCTGAAGCATAAGATGCTTGTACTTCACGCCGGTATTCTATGCAATACACGGATTATAGTTTTTCGAATCAGGTTTTATTGTGTTATGTCTGCATCCGATTGTTGCTCAGATCTTATAGCATTTGATACGAGAATGTGAATACGAGTAAAGTGATATTGGTAAGAGGATTTATTTATAAACATTATTTCCGACAATATTATTACGAACTCGTCTCACGTCTCGATTTTTCCGTTACGGATGTAACTGCTTATAAAAAAAACGTAGGACGAATGAACATTGACTAAACGGTTAAGACAAATTAATGGCTGCATTCACAAATTATACTCGACTAAGAAAAGAAGCAACACTATACAAGGCATTATCTTGATGTATTCGACATGAAAAAAGCGTTTAATTCAGAAAATACTTTAGTTTAGTTTACTTTCTTATATATTTAATGTATTTGACGTGGTGTCTTACGTCACTTTAGTGTTCTTTATAAATAGGTTTGTGTGTTCTCGTGGGTTTACACTTACTATAAAAAGAAGTAATGTTTGTGAATACATTACCCGATCATTAGAAAAACCCCCGACGCTTGTGATGTGCAAATATTGGTTCCCTTCAGTGTACGTATCGAGGATCCACGTCTCAGTGTCGTCTCAGTAAGCGTGCTTACAGATATACAAACAGTTGATTCAACAGTTGTCAACTGCGCAGGAGATGCTATAGTGACGTAAGTGTACGCGCAATTGCAGAGGCATTTGCTCGTCTTTACCTTCCCACAACCATTTGTGGGTTGGATGAAAGCGACCGGAATATCCATCCCAATTTGCCGAACCCATTTGGTTTGACCCATATGGTATCTCCCGCAGACAAGTGGACACGTGGACGTGGAGAGGAAACAGCATCACTAGAGCGAGGGTACCGGCACGGGCAGGTGGATAGTGTGGGCAAACCATCTAAGAAATGTATGGCCGGCTTTTGCTGGCGTATTTTCGGAGAGGCCAATGTACAGCAACGGTCTAAAATAGACTTATGTAATAATAGTCTAGGTCTAGTCTTAGAGGCACGGGAGTAATACAACCAGACCCAAAAACCAATGTTTTGTGTTGTGCACAAATATTTTCAAAGCAATATATTAGTATTTATATATAAATGTATGTATGTACGTGTGTATGTATTTATTGTATCTATATATAGATTTATATTTATTATAATATTTTTTCCTCTCTTTAGTTCTCTCTATTCTATCACCTACACCTACTTCATTTCATCTCTGCATCGTCCAAAGGTTGACTGGTAGGCCAGAAGCGTTCTTTCTGGTAATAAATCCGCCTATATAAATTCTCATGTATATGAAGTTTTATAAAATAAATATATATATAAGTTTTGGTGCATGCGAGTTGTAAATTTTTTTTTGCATTAAAGATTACAGGCAGGTACTAATCGAAGACTCTAGTTCTTAATTGGGATTTGCAGTATGAGAGATTCTTCTTTAATGCTTCATTGTCTTAAACCTTCCTAGTTCTAAATTATTTGTCCTAAGAAAATTGAAAATGTATCCCTGACTTTTTAAAAGCATGAATTGCCTGAGAATCCAATATTAATTACCAAACTTGTGAAGCTGTAATTACATTACTAACTTAGAGATTGTCTTATATTGATAGTGTTAATAAGTTTTATCGCACTTGGCGAAACTTGAAGCGTTGTAGGACTTTGGGTTTAAAATTAATTAAGTTTGTTCGAAAACGAGAATTTTTTAAAGTTCCTGTTCGAAACTAGATGTCTTTTTAGATGTTAAAATGTTAAAAAAATATAGTCAAACTCACCACTTGACATGATGTCTTAAATAAGCTAAACAAGTGTATTGAAAGGACTAAAATGTTTTGAGCTCTGATCTTCCTAGAGTTGGGTAAAACGTTCGCATGATATAGATAGATATATAAAAATACTTTTCTACAAATTTGTAATGCAATGCGTTTTCCCCCTACTGTTCTATGGCGGCCCGCACTGCTGATGCTGCGTCGGTGTATCCGCGGAGGGAGAGAAGGGCCAGTATTACAATGTGCCATCTTCTCTTCTTTCCACAGTCGGATTGTAGTTAGTGCTATGGATTAGATCTGCCGCTGGGAAAAGGCCGAGAAGGCTGATATTCCTAAATGAATGTAACTGATTGGGAGAGTGGAAGCGTTCACTCTCGTAAAGGGTTCAGCTCTGGTGGGATTGGGTCGCTGATTTGTGATTTATATTTATCAAATACATAATCCTTATTATATACGTACGTATAATATACGTAGGTATAATATACGTACATAAACATAATTAAATATGGAGAGGAAATATATCAGATGGTATTTGCCTTCAAGCAGTGACATCGGAGCAGAGTTTAAAAAGGTTTTTTGTTCGGTGCTTTCTTGATATCATTCAGGAGAGCGTTCCAATTTTTTTTACGGAAAAGCGGCAAACGAGCAAGCGGTTCACCTGATGGTAAGTGATTATCGTCGCCCACGTACATCTGCAACAACAGAGGTGCTGCTGGTGCGTTGTTTAAGGGTATTTGGGAGGCGGGAGGGAGGATTAGGGGGGGGATGAGGATGGGGAGTGGGCCTCCGGTTACCTCACTCACCGAACGAAATGTAGAAGCACAAGATGCCTCTACTTCACGCCGGTATTCCCGTGGTACCAACCTGGTCGAGGTGGCCCTTTCGAGCATTTACAAAAGCCGCCGCTGGACTCTACCACGTTTAAATTTGTTTATATTTAAATTAAATTTAAATGTTGTGTAAATATTATACAGAGGCTTACATAATCTGTATACGCCATGATTACAACATACCCAAAACCAATTACCGGGTTTTAATTAATAGGCACGTTACATACTCGTAGAGACACACACTAAATACTAAATACCTACCGACATAATAATATGTTGTTCGTTTATTTACTTACATGTTACATTAAAATCTTTGTATGTATTATATTGTATGGGAAAGGCGGCATACGTGCAAGCGGTTCACCTGACGGTAAGTGATTACCGTCGCCCACGTATATCTGCAAAACCAGAGGTGCTGCAGGTACGTGGCCTTCAAGGGTATATGAAAGATGGGAGGGAGGATGAGGAGGGGGATGGGAAGGGGGAGTAGGCCGCCGGTACCTCACTCACCGAACGAAACGCAGTGGAACAAGATGCCTCTACTTTATGCCGGTATTCTGCGAGGCCATGGTGCCAACCCGGTCGAGCCGGCCCATTCGAGCAGCAGCCAAAGCCGCCGCTTGGCTCTATCATTTGTTGTTTAGGTATATTCAGATGCATTTTCGTTTCCCAGAATCTCGTTCGTTAATTGGCGGGATACCTCGCGTGCTAGCGAGGTTGACATATATAAAACAATATTATATTATTGTATAAGAGTTATTGGTATAGAATCGTTATTAATTAATTAATATATATGTATAAAACTTACCATTTTCGATCCATGAGTTTTCGTTATTTTTTGATCTGAAAGCGAAAGTACAACTTTAGTCATTTGAATGTAACTGAACAAACATCTTTGTACTATTTTGTTTCTAATGATAGCGTTTACAAAAAGATTTAATATTTTTTGTTTTAAAAATTGTGCTTATTTGAAAAAGTATACGCATGTCAGAATGTCAGTTTTGAAAATGTGGAACATTTTCAATGTTAGGGGCTTACACAAAGCTTTAGTTCAGCATCACAATCTTTGTAGCAACGTAATACTATTAACCGGAAGAGTTCCAACTTTTTCCAATCGGCTTACCTTACAACCTTCTGCAGTCTTAGTATAAGTTCATAATTTTCAGTAATATAATTCCCTCATGTATTAGATATAATTAGGCTTATGTTCGGCAGGGGACTGAGTAGGCTGAAATGATGATGATGATGATGCCTTCAATGATAAGTTCGCCAACCCGCACTAGAACAGCGTCGGCCAAAGCCCTCCCGACTCTGAAACCCACTCGCAATATTGAGAGGAGGTGTTTCTCCAGCAGTGGGACTTTCACTAACAGCTACTTTATTTTTAAGTTACAGATTAAGTTACACGTTGTTTTGTCTGCACTTGTATTATATAATTTTAGAATCAATTTAAGATGATCAGCACGAGTTACCTTATATAAAGAATCTCCTCCTTCTTTTATGAAATACATTAAGTAAACATTACAAAGATTCGAATAATTAGACACATAAACGATTCATTAAATATATTTAAAGATAAAGCATACTTACATTTCAAATTTGGAATTGTATTCAGCATCGATGTAAACAAAAGACGGGTGTCTAGAGTCGTTAGCGTGCGAAGCATCTGATAACAAAAGAAAATAGGTTAGAATACATAGAAATTGTACTACCATTTAATACTGTTACATTATCTTGTAATATATAAGTAAACGAATTATATAAAGAATATTTACTTGTCTAAAAGCTTCTTCTCTTTATTTTGTTTTACAGCGTGTCTTAGTCCACCGCTGGACAAAGAACTTTTCGCGAGTAAGCTCCAAATTTAGCTGGTATGCCAAATATGGAAAATTTGTGCGTAACCATCACGAGGGACGAGCGGGTTGGTGGCAGCAGTGCCAGAACCATCTCACGAGAGACGCTGCTCCCCATCACTGGTCGCTGTTATTTGGGTTCGGCATGTTTGAATGGTTCTTCCACCACCAGTTTCTGGCCAGAGCCGCGTTCGTTAATCAAGTCAAGTAAGTAATAGATGGTATAATCTTAACGCACTCCAAAATTAATTTAAAATCTACTTTGCTTGTGATAATCGTAGGCTGTTTAATACAAAAAATAAGAAGAAAATTCCATATTTGTTCGAGTTGTCGTCGAAGAATTAGTTATCGTACCACTTTCTTACCGTTTACCAGACCTATTTCAAATTAATCTGTCCGAAGGATACCGGCACGGTTCTCTAGTGCCATATGTAATTATGATACTTATTTTAAAATAAGTAAGGACCTTATTTCTGTCTTCAGTTAGTAGAAATATGTAACTATTCTTCTTTTTTAGAAGCCAGTTAAAGCCAGGCTTATGGCCATTCCCAACAATAGGATTTGCCTTAATCCACATGCTTGAGAAAGCGAGTCGGTAGGCAAAAAAAAAATGTTATGCTGCTTGTAAGACGATTCGTAATACAAATTAACTTAATACAAATCTTTAGAAAAACATCCGACTTCGAACTATATATTATTCAATAAAAAGATAATCATTGAAATGGGTTCACAATCGACGAAGATAGATAGACATACATACAAAATGAAATACAGGCGAATTGATAACCTCCTGCTTTTTCGAAGTCGATTGAAAATAGCAGACCAAAATTTGACGCATTTGCGCGCGCGCTACGTTGAATTCCTACATAATAATACCGGAGAATATATTTTATAATGATTTTAATATTATAATAACATATTACAATATAAAAGGTAACCTTAACTATGTATTGGATTCAACGAGAGTTTGTTTTTACTAAGTTGATGTTTCCATATTCGCTTTCGGTTACATTTTTTTTTTAATTTATTCATATCGTTATTTCGATAGTCGCAGTTTTTAACTATTATATATTAAGGTTTACTCTAGTTTTATTGCTAATATGTCTGAGACCGCTGATGGATTTTATCAAAGGCACCGGCACGTTGCAGCATATTGTTGAATCGGAACCCTTTTCTTTGCTGCAATTCATCATATAATTATATTTAAGCTTTGTTAATATCGCCACTGTGTGTAAAATGTATTGTGTTGTGACAATGAATAAACATGCTTTACCACGACTTATGGTAGCGAAGCGGACTTTTTTTTTTTTTTATGAAAAATAGGCTTGCGTTTGACTTCAATCTTGCCCGATGGAAGACGAAGATGAGGCCTAGGATGGTACACGCTTGCCTAGATGTCTGTTCACTTTGGCCTTAAAGATATCCAGATCATAGTTTTCCGGAAAAACTGACCTCGACAGAGAGTTCCACTCCTTAGCCGTCCGCATAAAGAAAGAAGAGGCAAACCGCTTCGTGCGTAATGGAGGAATGTCTACAACATAAGGGTGGAACTGCTCGCCGCGTCTAGTCGTTCGGTGATGGAAAGGGGAAGGGGGTATCAGGTTATGCAAAACCTCCGCACACTCTCCGAAATGAATCCGATAAAAAACCGAGAGGCAGGCCACTCGTCTACGGTGTTCGAGGCTTTGAAGTTTTGCCTCTACTAGTGAGTCACTGCCTATGATCCTCTTCGCTCGGCGCTCCAACGAGTCCAAAGCATCAAGCTGATGTTTAGCAGAACCATCCCAGAGGTGGGAACAGTATAACATGCAAGAGCGGACTTGAGCTTTGTATAGATTTAAGAGCTGCTCCGATGTGAAGTGAACTCTCGTTGCTGGGTTTTCTCCCGGTGATCGCCATGATTTTAAGGTCTTTCCTTCAGTCGCCATTGCGACACCAACAGAAGAGGAGGCAGACTAGGCCCTTACCATCCGTGGCTACCATAGAGTAATCTAGAAAAATATTCCGTATCCATACTTCAATACAGATATCTAATATTGGCCGTGTTGTGTCGGCGTCAGAATCTTCCACCGCCTTGCTTCCTTTATGTGTCGTAAGACGCTTGTAAGGGAATAGCTCGCTATGGAAAAATACCGAACTAAAATTAAGCAGACCTATGACAGGCAGCAGCGTTCAAAGTCCGAGTTGTCCTGTGCGACCACCGCCAATCCGCTTTCTGATCTTGGCGATTACGGTAAATCCTCCTTGAGAGAGAGGCCTATGTCCTGCAGTGTATTTACAGGTTAGTAAGGTAAGGTAAACACTAAACACTCTTAAAATGTATTAAAACATTAAATTCAAAACTTAGTAAATATGAAAATGAATATGAAATAGTAGTGAAACCAGTATATCCTTTGACGTATACGCTGTGAAGAGTTTCCCAACAGTAAAAACGTACAAAATAAAATTAACTGGCAAGGGCTTGTGTTCTAGTAGGTTGCTTTGAATATGAATACTCAGTAACGTGTATTTTCTTTTATTGGATTGACGTGAAAAACGAGCTAATAGTCCACTTGATGGTTAGTGGGTACTGTAGCCCATGGACTCTTGCAAACAGAGGTAGAAGATAACAGATACGTTTTCTACCCCTAAGATTTTTTTTTACTTTATATGAAAGGCGGCAAACGAGCAAGCGGTTCACCTGATGGTAAGTGATTACCGTCGCCCACGTACATCTGCAACAGCAAAGGTGCTGCAGGTGCGTGCATTGCCGGTGTTTAAGACTATTTGGGAGATGGATGGGGAGGGGGATAGGGAAGGGGAGTGGGCCTCCGGATGCCTCACTCACCGAACGAAACGCAGAAGCATAAGATGCCTCTACTTCACGCCGGTATTCTGCGAGGCCGTGGTACTAACCCGGTCGAGCTGGCCCATTCGAGCAGCAGCAAAAGCCGCTGCTTGGCTCTACCACGCTTCAAAACCCTTTTACCCCTAAGGTCTAAGATAAAATGCCTAACAGCCCGTAATTATACTGGCTTTCTTCGCGTTCAGCGTTCAGTGTTCATGTTGAGTCATTAGTGATTGCCGGCAGAAATAGGTAAGAGACACCCTCTACCTGTACCCAGAGCACTCCTAAGCATATAAGGAATCCATCAGCTAGGGAGGTATCTCGAATTTCATAACGTCTTTAAAAATAATGTTAACATAGTTAAGGAAGGTAAAAAACCTAATCATAAATATTAGCATAAGGCACCAGATAAAAATGTTCGTAGACGTTTCTGTATTTAATCATTGATCCTGTTCTAATAATACAATGCTAATAGTGCTATTGTTTGGCGGCAGCACACGACACATGCATGCTTCGTGTGTATGAATGTCTGAAACGTTTCTATCTGTCTCTTGTACATGTTTTCTATCGCTTGTCGGAAACATTTCTTTCCCACTATATCTTATCTACGACCCTCTACTAAACAACGAGCCATTACTGGGTTGTTTCATTAAATACAACTAAGGCTGAGCTCGATAATTTTTAAATTAAAATTTTTTAACTGAAAAATTGTATGTTTTTTTTTTTTGGGTTTCTTGTATCAAGTATGATATTTCTTATATCAAATACTCAGTAAATAAGTCCTGGCGTATACTGATTTGAGTTTTTTCCACCGTTCCGTTTCAGAAAAGTATTTTTCATTTCCCGTTTGCTTTGATGCGATATATTCCCAAAGAGTACTATTAAAAATGTTTACTTTAGACTCAAAGTAAGTACGTTGAGCATTTTATAACTCATTGTTTATTTATTCCATCAGATTTTTTTTTATTAAATAACGTTTAACTTTCAGATATATATTCGAAGGAAAAAGCATTAATGAATTATATTTGCGATTAATATTCTTGAGAAAGACAATTTGAACAATTGTGTAAAATTTTTTTAAATAAAAAAAACAGTTCATAAGGATTAAATAAATAATAATAGATGCAGGTGGCTCAAGACGAAGCTTTATCAATCTTTGGGGAAGGCTTTGCTCAGCAGGGGACTTGTTGGTTAGGATAGGTTGAAATGATGATGAAATAAATATTGGCAAGATAATCAACGGCAAACGGACGCTATTTGCGTTGATATATTGACGGATTCTTTCTTCACAAGTACATCAATCAGAGCCAGGGCGCTATGGAAGCAGCTGAATTGTGTAAGTTGCACAGATATGAGTCTTTAGAGACTTCTCTGGCAAGAAACCTATGTATTTATGATAAATAACTCAGAGACTTTCAGTCAGTGGGCTCCCCGCGCGGTGCTAAAGCAATTATATCAGCGTCTGATCGTAGCTGTCAGTTACAAAAGGGCTGGTTCTTATCACGCTTAGAGGTTAATTTTAACCATTCGATGTGTAAATGCCGACAGCGTTTTTAGTACCACACCATGAGGATTTAATTGTCATTTAAAGTTAGTCATGTTGTGTTAAAACAATTCCATTGTAATGACACGTCAAAATGTATATATGAGTATAGTTGGAGAAAAATAAAAGAATGTAATATGTAAAAAAAATATATAGATATGGTTAAAGATGAGTTGATAATTGGAAAAATAATCCTAAAGTTCGAAATGAGCTTAATTGTATGTTAGGTATTCAATTCAGAATTTCTAACATTACTTAATAGTTTTGAGTTTACATTTACGTATTTTTACAGCACTACATAAATATAATAGGTTGTCCTATTTAGAGGACTGCTTTATTTGACTCTAGGGACAACCTTTACAGATAGAATCAATATCTATGATTGAAGTCCGTCCGGGTCTTTATGTTTCATTTTATTTATTTGAAAAGGACTGAAGGGCGCGAAAGGTTAATCAGGGTAATGTGAAAAGTGACTGCGAATTATGAGAGTGTAAATTTGCGCAGGATTTGTGTCCCGGTATTTTACGATTGATAGAGTTCATTAAAAAGTTAATATACGAGAAATTACTCTAGACTGTTTACCTAAAACTGAGGTGAACAGAGGTCTACACTTATTTTAGTACCATCAAAAACTTTTTTTTCAATAGCTTGAGTTGGAAATACGTAATAATGTATCTAATAAAATCCAACGTATTCAGACAAAAGGTACAAATAGTAATTACGTTTCGTATATAATGATGTCTTGTATTTACGCGAAAACTACACATTTGAAATGAAACTATTACTTATGAATTTTATGGTGTTCAATATTAGCTATTTTAAAAACCGACGTTTCGTGCGCTTTAGAGCACCCGTGGTCACAGTTCCTACATCTCGTTTGCAACGAGTCCGATATCAACCACTCGGCTAAAGAAGCTTTTGCATGCCGTAAAAATATACCAGCAGTTAATTTCTGCAAGATTAATGATACCGTGGTAATATATGTACAGTCTTAAGTTGTTATCATTAATTGTTCAGATTGACAGAGTGGGAGTGGTTTTTTTTAAAACTGATAACTGTATATATGTATATATATATATTGATATATAACGACGCAGATTCTAGGCCCGGGTTGAGATTGGAGGAAATATAAAAATAAGCCTCAAATACTGCAAAACAATTACTAAAGTCTACTGAATTCATGGATACACGATTAAACATCTTTGTGAAACGCTCGTTAAAATATATTAATGATTCATCGTCATCATAGGAAGCTAGGGAGAATATACCAACCTATTCTTCTAATGCCAATACTTCTCCTGCTCGTGGTGCACCCTGCCAGCTAACAAACGAAACTCTGGCGATGGAATCTCTAGTCATTACCAGTGTGAGGGTGCCGGCACTGCCCTCACCAACCTGGATGCCCAGCTTTACAAGTATGGGTGAAAATTCTAAGATATGCATGCCAACTTTTGCCGATGCTTCCTTGGAGAGGCCTGTGTTCTGTAGCGGACTTAAATAGGTTGATCCAGATGAAAATTCATCACTGACTGCAGATATACCTACAGATAAACAGACTTCCAGTAACAGGTTTTTGTGTTTTGTAGGGGAAAGGTACAAATACTTACATGTCCCGCATGTGAAGAACACTGTGCAGTCAATACTTACCTGTACTACATTATATTAAACATATTATTTTAATCGTAAGCAAATAACAAAAGAATACAATTTGCATCGACTTTTCAATATAATTTGCGCAAAGGGTTGAAAACTTTAAGCTGCATAAATCCTTATTAATTTGGGCCTGAGCAGATTTCGACGCACATAACAGCAGCGAGCCAATCACTACGCTGAGCTTAATTAATGGAATTTGCATTTTAATTTTGCCTGAAAGTAGAAACTAGTAGAAGATAAGTTTACAGTCGTAATAAAAACACACTCGGTACAGAAGTAACATAATAAAATACTAAAATAACTACGAAATTGTATCACAATAATTTAAAAACATAATGTACGAAAGACCGTATCCGTGTACAGCTAAAGAGGGCTATAAGTTAATGTTACTGAGGGCTTTTGTGTATATCCGAATTATAATGCACTATAATATAATGGTGGTTACGCTTGTTAGAAAAACTTAATAGCGAGGTAAAATGATTTAGTACGAAAATGTATACATTCAGTAGTACCAAGCGGATTAGTGATTGACATGCCGCGGGCATATCGTGTTTGGCAAAGCTATAAGAATTCATCATTGTAAGCGTGATTGATGTACTGAATAAGGATTAAAAAATAACGACATTCCTTATTTTCAAGTCCGTCACTTCACCACGGATTTTTTTTTATTTCTCAAACACGAACGTATTCTTACGATGTTTTCTTTCTTCTATCTATAAGTACGTACTAAATTCAACACTTAAGTAATTAAATATGTTGGTAGAGTCGTACAGGGATTCGTCAGGTCACTTGCGCACTATGAAATTAAATCGAGTGCCCTGACCACTAGGCTAACACGGCATAATCAATGGGTCTTTTTATTACGAAACAACTTTAAAGTTAAAACCATGTCGTACTTATATATTATAATCGGATGAAATCCCGGTCAAAAGCATCTTATAAATATCACTATACCGTACTCATAGATTAAATGTAGATGAAATCGTGAGCAAAAGCTAGATATTTTTTTTATGGGACTGGCTATAAACGAGCTAAAGGTTCACCGGATGGTAAGTGAATATTGTCGTCCACGAACATCTGTAACAGCAGAGGTGCTGTAGGTGCGTTACCGGCCGGATGTTTCGAAGATGAGGAGGGGGATGGGAGAAGGACCGATCGAAACGCAGAAGCATAAAATGCTTCTACTTCACACCGGTATTCTGCGAGGTCGTGGTACCAACCCGGTCGAGCCGGCCCATTCGAGTAGCGGCAAAAGCCGCCGCTTGGCTCTACCATGTAAAAAAAATATTATCGTTTCTGTTTATATGAACCAAACACTTATTAATTACCGGACTGAATACGAATATTCTGTTACATACTTAAGTAGTATCAAACGACGTATATCAAAACGCCAGTAGAGGCTATGCTGTTACCGAACTAGAGTCAGCTCGTTCCATCACTCAACGTCATTGTCAATATGAAGCCGGTGACAATAAATTTATTTTGAATTCGACAGGAAAAGTATTATGCATAAATCAAACATCACGTATATTCTAAGTGACGTCAATATAAATCGAAACACACCGCAGTAAATAAAAAAAAAATGAATAAAATTACAGCGATCGAAGCAAGTTTCTATTGGCGTGTATGAGTGACGATTATGTCAAATCATCCTTATGGGAGAGTTCTTTGCCCTGCAGTGGACTAGTTACAGGCTGTTAAGGTACACTAAGTAGATACCGTTCCATCACTTACCTTCGATTTTCCATAAATCTCGATTCATAGGACGGGATCGTTAAAAGACCTTAACACTATTCTTCACTATTAGGCCGTGGTATCCTTCAAGGCGCTCACTTAAGTGTCATAGAGCGCAAGTGACCTGGACTCGATCCCCGGTGCCGGCACCACTAGAATTGTTAAAAACAATTTTAAGTGCTGTATTTACCACGTGCTCGGCGGTGAAGGAAAACATCATGAGGAAACCTGCATTTGAGAAATAATACAAAAAATATTATTTCATGATGTGCCTGCCAACCCGCAATAGAGTAGCGTGGCGGGCCATTCCCGGCTTCTACACCCTCTCAGATATTTGAGAAGGAGGTCCTTGCCCAGCTGTGGGCACTTACAGGCCGCTACTTTACTTTAATTTAAAAGAGGATACAAACGGAGTTTCGTTCGCCTGTTTCTTTTTCGTCAGAGGAGCCTCATTCCGAAACGGTAAATATAGATTTTTCGTTAATTCATATATACATATTAACAAAAAATAATACATTTGTAAGTAAAACTGATAATAATAGCTTCTGAAGCTTGAACGAGGATGAACTAAGCAAAAATCCTTAGTTTAAACTAGCACTTACAAAAGCACTGGCCCGTACAAGTTTTAATGAGGTTTCCCCCGCTGAAGCTCCTGTAGTTTTTATCTGATAACCTTACTCATTAACAAAAGACATTATTTTAGGTAAGGGCTGGTAGTGTTAGGTTACCTTACCTTTCCTTTTTTTTATGGAAAAGACGGCAAACGTGCAAGCGGTTCACCTGATGGTAAGTGATTACCGTCGCCCACATACATCTGCAACAACATAGATGCTGCAGGTGCGTTGCTGGTCTTGAAGGATATTTGGGAGATGGGAGGGAAGAGGACCGGTTACCTCACTCACCGAACGAAACGCAGAAGCACAAGATGCCTCCACTTCACGCCGGTATTCTGCGAGGCCGTGGTACTAATCCGGTCGAGCCGGCCTATTCGAGTAGTAGCTAAAGCCGCCGCCACCACGTACCACGTGAAAAATACCTTACCAGTCTGTAAATAGTTCACAGCGGAACATAGCCCTCGCCCATAAGGTTGGTTTGCCACACTTGGCAAGCGGATTGGCAGTACCAGATTCCTCGCACCTTAGACGCTGCTGCCGAGTTTGATGGCTTTTCCTTTAGTTGCCTCTCACGACAGCCACGGGAAGAAAGGGGAAGGCAGATTCCTCGTTCGATAAACCACGGCCATATACCACCAACGGCCACGGCAATAGTCTTGTTTAAAATAATGACATTTTTATTAATTGATACGCAGTGTGGGACGAACAAGATGTAGTGACGACCTGCGCAGTGTTGCGGGAAGTCAATGGATGCTGGTGGCTCAGGACCGAGCTTTGTGGCAATATTTGAGGGAGGCCTATGTTCAGCAGTGAACTTGTGTTAGGCTGAAATGATGATGATGATGATTAAGTTAGTGAGTTAAGTTAGTAGCCTAGTGGACAGAGCACTCGCTTTAGTTTCATAGAGCGCGAGTTACCTGGGTTCGTTTCCCCCTTTCGGTGCCGTTTAAATTTTAAGTGCTGAATTTACCACGTGCTTGGAATACGTCGTGAACCTGTATATCTGATACACACAATATATTTCGTAGACATGTCTGCCAAATCGAAATAGAGCAACGTGGTGAACAAATAGTGGTATTTGAAAATGGAAGGTCTTTGCCCAGCTGTGTGCATTCACTGCTACTTTTATAGATATTTGGTATAGTAAATATTTTGGCAAATTGTAAATATCATTGGCAATAGAAAGAAAAACCCCAGAGTTTCTTACCGGTTATTCTCTGAAGTCTTGTTTTGCGAACCGGTACATATTTTGACATTCATAAGAGCTTTAAACGTGTCTCAATTAAATGAAAACGCGTTGGCTTTGGCTTTAGATTAATCATCATAAAGGATAAGGTTTAAATTTATTTAAAACAATGCAAACAGTATTTGGAAACATGGTGGGACAAACATTATTTCATTCTCAAGAGCTATTATCCTTGTATAAACTGCCCAGCACAGTACGTATGGGTAAATCTTTATTCCAGGGCAGACTTGCTTTTGTTGGCGCTTCATCAATGGGCTTATGTTCAGCAAAGGACTTTTACAGGTTGATAAGAGAAAGAAAGAAAAAACACTATACACACTTATTCAATATCTCTCAAATATTCCTTAAAGCCTGCTTCGCACCTTGGAATCTTGTGGTAAAACTTTAGTCATTTGCACAAAAAGGTTTTTTAGTTTTAACCAATCTAAATATAGGAACCTCTAGTGCCTCGCCTCGACCTGCTCGACAGAAGACAGTAATTTTTATTAAATATATAATTTTTTTCCGTGCGTAAAATTTTAATAATATTTAAAAAAAATAAACACCTATGGAACTGCGACTCTTTGAATAAGTCGCGGAGCCCCAAAGTTGTATCTCTTGCTTTTGTAAAATTAATAAGTCCAATGTCCAGTCCTGTCCAATCCAGCTGCAAATCCCCACAGTAACACCATAGGACACGAGACTGTGGAAGTATGCAAAGTTAACTAATTTAACTGTTGCTTCACCAGTCAACTGTCTGATCCTTCTAATGGGTAAAATTACAGAAGTTTATTATCTCGAAGCTATCTTGTAATTATGCTCCCCAATAAAGCTAGGAGTCAATAGAGCTTACCTAATAACTTTGTAGTTTACAAAACGATCGTGAATGATATAACGTAATAAAAAATTTAGTGCTCTACTAAAATTGTAATGATGCTATAACAGTTTAAGTAGAGCACTATACATTTTACAGTGCAGCACAAATAGGTATTGAGGAAATAATCACAATATTATTCAAACTTCGACGAAAGTGGTCAACCGATGCATCCTTCTCGGCTACACGGCATACAGGAATTTTGAACGCGTCTTCCACTTCAATATACTACAAAGCTTAAGGACAAAGCCTTTAAACATCGCTTACTGCCAAAGTTATTTACGTAACTGATACGTTCACAGTGATCCATCTGTGCAAGTTCAAAATTATTCAGTGAGTTACGTGATAGAATGCAAAGCGTAGGAATCTGCAGAAAAATCGTTACTCAAATTTAAAAATTTACGTATCTTTCCAAGATGTGATGCTATATATAATAAAATAATATACATACATTTTTACGACTGTATACATAATACGGGGGTGATCAGAGAGGTCTGGACATTAATAAACAAACAATGTGACGAGGTGATGAGCCTGTATACGGGCCATACTCATAGGTGATCGTACTCGAGTCTCTAAATTCGGAGACAGATCCCCTAACCATTCGGCTACCGTGATTCATCTAATTATAATAATAATAAGGCGGTGCTCCTCGATACCGCTCGCATTGTCCGTCGGTTTCTTTCCCTTTCTCCCCGTCTGGTCTCCTGTGCCGAGGGCTTCCATCTGTCTGGATTTATCTGTTTAATTTTATTATATATGGATTTTACATAATATTGTTTATTTTATGGTATTACATGTATCTATACGTATTTATATATACAACCCAACCAGATGAGAATATAAAGAAATACCCCAAAATAAGTATATATGACTTTTTTATATTTGCGCTTGTTTTGACCTTCGTAAAACTTTGTATTGATAATAATAAGTACAATTACAAAATATACGAGTTCAGTCTACCGAAAAGCACAGCGGTTAGCACACCTAACAAACCGAGAGATTCTTGTCATGAATTACTGTTTTAATAAATATGAATAACTTTACCAGAATTATAATTTATTACCTTCCTTATCTCTTCAGTCTCTTATTTATTCATATGTTTATATTCCACAGTAGAGGGAATTAAATTTAATATACTTTACACGGCACAAAACCACAGACATACAGTAACTTCACTATAATAAAATAATAATTAATTAAATTTTAGATTGTAATTTTATAATTGTAGATTTGTTAAATTATGTAGTAACAAAGATAATTTACAAAAAAAAAACAAAAATTAGCAAAATATAAAAAATATATCTAATTTTCAAATGCGCTAATAAAATGAAGAAATTATTTATTCTCAGGGTTTTGTACGTCGTGAGCCATGGCGAAAAAGGTTATCACTCAGCATGTCGATGTTGTTATTCAGTGATGACTGAACTTTTTTTTTTATGAAATTTAGGTCACGTTTGACCTCAATCTTGCCCGATGGAAGGCGAAGATGAGGCCTAGGATGGTACACGCTTGCATAGAAGGTGTCTGTTCACTTTGGCCTTAAATATGTCCAGATTATAGAGTTCCGGAAAAACTGACCTCGGCAGAGAGTTCCACTCCATAGCCGTCCGCATAAAGAAAGAAGAAGCAAACCGCTTCGTGCGTAATGGAGGAATGTCTACAACATAAGGGTGGAACTGCTCGCCGCGTCTAGTTCGGTGATGGAAGGGGAAGGGCGTATCAGGTTATGCAAAACCTCCGCACACTCTCCGTTATGAACAGGTTTTGACTTTTACATTTACAGTCTCTAGACGAATTACATGACCTGTTAAAAGATACATTTTTTTAACTGGGATTTGTATTCACAAAGTTAAGAGTACGCGGACATAAAGCGTGTAGATACTTCGTCGTAACCCATTATATGATTATAAATGAAAGGCCACAAAGTGAAGGAAAAGGAATTGTAAAAATGTATGTAACATAATTTCAAATAAATGTTATAATTACAAATAATAATTTCAGCATAACAAACAGGTTATTTTGACGTACGCAGTAGAGCAGTTTCTGCCGCTGCTCGAATGGACTCGCTCCAGACCACGGCCTCGCAGAATACCGGCGTGAAGTAGAGGCATCTTGTGCTTCTGCATTTCATTGGGTAGGTGAGGTACTGAAACTGATTTTGAAGTGTGTTCATATTACAGTGATTACAGTCTCTTTTAGGACGTTTCGTTACTGTACGGTACCATAGTTCCAGTTCCAGCTAAACACCTATGTATAACAGAAATTCATTAATAGAAAGTGTATAAAATTGTTTTAATTGTTACTAACTTACTTACATCACCTATACCTATTTAAGTATGTAATATTTTTGTAGAAACAAGTCCTAGTATTTGGCGAAAAAAAAAAAAAGTTTATTATTAAGTGTGAATTACAACGACGGATTTCTTGACCTACCCTGATCCGTTTATTAAATACTCGGTAGAATTAACTTCTATGGTAGAATTAGCTAAATAAAAAAGAAGATAGAATTACCATAGCGACCAGAGATAAATAATTTGAATATTTTGCTCGAATCAACGGTTAGTGAAATTCAGAAGTGATGCTTACTTTGGTATCATTACGAACTCTTTGTTTACAAGAGCACTTATAATCGCACTAGCCTGTGGTTATTTTAATGGGCGTACTTTTAACGTAATTTTAATAAGTTTTATCTTCGTTATTAATATTTTAATTAATAATTATTTCTAAAAAAAAAAAAACGAGATTATGTTTGAGATTGTCAGTTTCTGTATTAAAACATGTATGATAGAGAGTGTCTGTATTTTTTTTTAACTAAATATGCCATTTAGTTGTATTATGTCAATACAAACAGATATTGACCATATGGGATATTAAAATATTTAAGTAGTGGTAGACTTAGAGGTTTACTGGGTACCACTGTCTTACCTATTTCTGCTGCCAATGTTCATTGCGAACACTGTTGTGTACCGGATTGTAAGATATTGAGGGCCATTATAATTACGGGCTGCAAGGCGTTTCATCTGAGTCCTCGGAGGTGATAACACATCTGCCAACTTCTTCGATTGAAGCTGGTTGCAGTTGTCCACGGACTGCAGCAATCAATTACCTGCGACTATTACATTTCCAATAAAAAAATATATTTCATTATCATTGAAATTAGTTTTCAATTAAAAAATCTCCATGAAAGTTACAAATAAAAGTATTTTGTAATTAAATACATTCATTGCACGTCCGAATTAGGATATCGATTCGTTTGTAATGGAGCAAAGGCGCCTGGCGATTTTGAACGTTTTATTTTAAATTAATATCTCTTTAATAGTGCCATTTAGAAGTATCACTAGGCGGTAGGCTTCTTCTCTAGGCTTCTTCTTCATCAAGCGAAATGTCAGTTCGTTTGTCATCCCCATCCAGTAAATAAAAAAAAAGGTTTTAATTCAAAGGACGAGTTATCATCTTTAAATTGAATTTTTTTATCTCTTTTTTTGTACAGAATTTAAAGAATTGTTTTAGTTTTATTTTAACGAGTCATAGACGAGTACAAGTTTACATTATTACAAAACAGTATTGATTACTGCGATGTATAATATCTTTAGGAATACTACTTCGCTTCCTCAGGAATCTCACATCTTTAATTCTTTTAAGTGCGCGAATCAAACGCGATCAAATCCGTATATAATAGTTTTATTACATTGATAATGTTTTGTTTGAATAAAAGGTTATTCTTTTTTTTTATTCATATTACGTTTTTAGAAAACTTAAGTCTATTTCTTGTCTTTTAAACCAACTTCCCAATGACATAGAAACTTGAAATATAGCTCGGAATGAGATGATTGTTATTGCAATATTAACTCGCTTTCTTGTCTGTCTCTCTGTTTGTTTGTTTGTCCTATTCGCGTCCCAAAGAGGTAGGGACTTGAAATAGAAAAAATCTAGAAAAAATAAATAATATTATTAGCGGAAGCTTTATTATAATATTTAAAAAAAATCGTAATACTTTTTCAAAGACCTCACGATTTTGCATCGCGCAACCAAAATTGATTTAATACTTTGAAAACGTAAATGATATTCACAGATATTTTATTCACATTCAGAGGAAATTCCTGGACTTATGTTTGCAACACATCTGCTCATGCATTTTAATGAACGCGAAGGTAACGTCTGTATACAAATATGGAAGCAACATGCATTTGCTCCAGGCTGGTGCAGTTGAGTTCTTTTATAATTGTCTGTGCTGAAAACCATTCGTGAACAATAAAGATAAAAAGAAAAATTTTGGCTACAAAAATTAAATATTGCAGTTTTATTTTATGAGTTCGTGTCAGACGTTTTAAATATACAATATAATTTTTTTGTAAAAATTAAATATAGCAGTTTTATTTTATGAGTTCATGGCGGTCGTTATAAATAGAATTTAAATTTAAATTTTATTGGCAAAACAAATATGTCTCATAATGTAAAATAAACATCATTTTCAAAAAAGCATTTACCCACGTTTTCATCAGCGTATAATCCAGGAATACAATCAAATATTTACATTAATTCACAGGCTTCAACTTTGTCTTCAGCTCATATAAATATAGTAGCAATTATGACAGACATCTTCTAAAGTACGCGTTATAAGTAATCAAATATTAGCCATCATGTTTGCCAACCACCTTGAACATCGCGAACTCTGGTAAGAGTTCCAGCCACCTCGATCTTAGAAGTGGTGGCTACGTTCAGCAGTGGACAATTCAAGGTCTGTGAAAGCAGCAGCCTGTAGCTGTCCCCGCTGCTGGGCAAAAAGTTTCGGTGCTGGTAATAGCCCGCCACGCTGCGGGTTGGAAAACTTCACATGTCATCCAAATAATATTTTTAATATTTTGCTCGAATCAACGGTTAGTGAAATTCAGAAGTGATGCTTACTTTGGTATCATTACGAACGCTTTGTTTACAAGAGCACTTATAATCGCACTAGCCTGTGGTTATTTTAATGGGCGTACTTTTAACGTAATTTTAATAAGTTTTATCTTCGTTATTAATATTTTAATTAATAATTATTTCTAAAAAAAAAAAAACGTGATTATGTTTGAGATTGTCAGTTTCTGTATTAAAACATGTATGTTAGAGAGTGTCTGTATTTTTTTTTTAACTAAATATGCCATTTAGTTGTATTATGTTAATACAAACAGATATTGACCATATGGCATATTAAAATATTTAAGTAGTGGTAGACTTAGAGGTTTACTAGGTACCACTGTCTTACCTATTTCTGCTGCCAATGTTCATTGCGAACACTGTTGTGTACCGGATTGTAAGATATTGAGGGCCATTATAATTACGGGCTGCAAGGCGTTTCATCTGAGTCCTCGGAGGTGATAACACATCTGCCAACTTCTTCGATTGAAGCTGGTTGCAGTTGTCCACGGACTGCAGCAATCAATTACCTGCGACTATTTCATTTCCAATAAAAATAAACATCATTTTCAAAAAGCATTTACCCACGTTTTCATCAGCGTATAATCCAGGAATACAATCAAATATTTACATTAATTCACAGGCTTCAACTTTGTCTTCAGCTCATATAAATATAGTAGCAATTATGACAGACATCTTCTAAAGTACGCGTTATAAGTAATCAAATATTAGCCATCATGTTTGCCAACCACCTTGAACATCGCGAACTCTGGTAAGAGTTCCAGCCACCTCGATCTTAGAAGTGGTGGCTACGTTCAGCAGTGGACAATTCAAGGTCTGTGAAAGCAGCAGCCTGTAGCTGTCCCCGCTGCTGGGCAAAAAGTTTCGGTGCTGGTAATAGCCCGCCACGCTGCGGGTTGGAAAACTTCACATGTCATCCAAATAATATTTTTTATTATTTCTCAGATATGCACGATGTTTTCCTTTACCGAGCACGTGGTAAATTGTGAAATTAAAATCGCTATTAACAATTTTAGTGGTGCCGAGGATTGAACCCAGGTCACAGGGCTTGCTTTAAATTAGTATTATGCTACGCTACATACCTGTATGTTAAAAAAACGCCAGAATTTTATAGATTGTGTATACAGCGTATCTCTTTCAATGCAAACGGTAGAGAGGTATTTTAATGAGCAGGAAATTGAGTTTCGTCCATACACAAACACGAACGAAACTCGGATATATTCTGTGATTTTTTTCTGTTCCCTTTTTAACACTGTTTCCGGGATACCGTATATTGTGAAAAGAAAATTGTGAAGAAAGTGACACTATAGAAAATATTTCACGTAAGGTTTTTGTAATTAAAGGTTTTTATAATGAGTTCTGGTGTTTGATGTCTTGATGTTACAGTTAACCCGGCTTTCTAATTATAAATATTTAGTCCGATCTACTGTTCTACAGTAATAAAAATATTAAAAGTAAATTACTTGATCTCGTTAAGACCTTTTTACAAGTATCGCGCTTGACCACCGGTTTTGTCTGCGTTTTGTTAAAGTAAGTGTTGAATATCGATATGAATATAATGAATGCCTTTTATTCGATTAATAACAGTGTAGTTATGAATCGATTCTTTTCTCAGCTTTAAATTAAATATAGCAGTTTTATTTTATGAGTTCATGGCGGTCGTTATAAATAGAATTTAAATTTAAATTTTATTGGCAAAACAAATATGTCTCATAATGTAAAATAAACATCATTTTCAAAAAAGCATTTACCCACGTTTTCATCAGCGTATAATCCAGGAATACAATCAAATATTTACATTAATTCACAGGCTTCAACTTTGTCTTCAGCTCATATAAATATAGTAGCAATTATGACAGACATCTTCTAAAGTACGCATTATAAGTAATCAAATATTAGCCATCATGTTTGCCAACCACCTTGAACATCGCGAACTCTGGTAAGAGTTCCAGCCACCTCGATCTTAGAAGTGGTGGCTACGTTCAGCAGTGGACAATTCAAGGTCTGTGAAAGCAGCAGCCTGTAGCTGTCCCCACTGCTGGGCAAAAGTTTCGGTGCTGGTAATAGCCCGCCACGCTGCGGGTTTGCAAACTTCACATGTCATCCAAATAATATTTTTTATTATTTCTCAGATATGCACGATGTTTTCCTTTACCGAGCACGTGGTAAATTGTGAAATTAAAATCGCTATTAACAATTTTAGTGGTGCCGAGGATTGAACCCAGGTCACAGGGCTTGCTTTAAATTAGTATTATGCTACGCTACATACCTGTATGTTAAAAAAAACGCCAGAATTTTATAGATTGTATACAGCGTATCTCTTTCAATGCAAACGGTAGAGAGGTATTTTAATGAGCAGGAAATTGAGTTTCGTCCATACACAAACACGAACGAAACTCGGATATATTCTGTGATTTTTTTCTGTTCCCTTTTTAACACTGTTTCCGGGATACCGTATATTGTGAAAAGAAAATTGTGAAGAAAGTGACACTATAGAAAATATTTCACGTAAGGTTTTTGTAATTAAAGGTTTTTATAATGAGTTCTGGTGTTTGATGTCTTGATGTTACAGTTAACCCGGCTTTCTAATTATAAATATTTAGTCCGATCTACTGTTCTACAGTAATAAAAATATTAAAAGTAAATTACTTGATCTCGTTAAGACCTTTTTACAAGTATCGCGCTTGACCACCGGTTTTGTCTGCGTTTTGTTAAAGTAAGTGTTGAATATCGATATGAATATAATGAATGCCTTTTATTCGATTAATAACAGTGTAGTTATGAATCGATTCTTTTCTCAGCTTTAAATTAAATCATAAAGTAAAGACTTAAAAAAATATCCTAGCTCTAGATTTTCATCTCTCTACGTACTAATCACTAATTATAACCCAGCGCGTATTTGGCCACTGTTTCATTAACATGTAGGCTACACATAATTCAACTATACTTAGTCGAAATCTAGGCATAAGCTTTTTTTTTAAAAAAAAAAAATTACAGACGTTTCTGAAACGATTGTGTTGTAGATACATAAAATCATTAAAATCGGACGGATGCTGGAATATTTTAACTAAACCAACCTATAGCAGGATAAAAAAGATTAATTAAAGGCAAGACAAAACACTTTAAATGTTTTTTTTTATTGTATAATTAGGGATATTATCTATAGTGTCAACTTAGGGTAATTAAAATTATGATATAGGTATATAATGTCTAATGTAAGTACTTCTCTTTGCCTTTTAAGCCACAGAGTATATTGGAGCACATTAACATATTCCGGTTACTAACTATATCTTGTTTTTTTTTCTTTTTTTTTGTATTAAAAACTTTAACCTTCCACTGTAGGAATTTCTCCTGTGTTGCAGGTCCTGTTAGGCAGTTTACATACATAAATTGCACATAGACAAATACCCAGACCCGGAACAATTATTTGAAGTCCATAGAAATACTAGTCCCGTGCGGGAATCGAACCCGCGACCCACAGCGCTGCAGCTAAACGCCTTAGCCACTACGCCACCGAGCCTTCTATGTAGAAGTTCTTGTCAACACAAGATATAGACATCGAATTCATTAGTATGTACAAACGTACGCACCTCCTCATCTTTTTTCACCCCATTTATGCGAGAAGGGAAAGGGTCATATATACTGCATATAGAGACGTGACAGAACGATCACAATACATTTACACCCTTGAATGAAATTTATTTGTTACATAACTATTAGCTTTATCTGGAACTCAAATGTAGAGGCAATAATTTAACAGCGACGACTCCTTCGTATACTCAAAAAACAAGCCAGGTAAACATAAGGTATTTGTAGTTCTAAACAGCGAGACATTTAAAGCAACGCTGTGTACTAAATGCCGATGATCGAATTAAAACAATACGAGTTGGCCTAAAACGCAGCCGTAAACATTACTGTAAGAATGTCCTACAAAATAAGCAATGCTGTAACTTATTTGATAGTTATGTGAAATCGGTCTAAATCAATGTGATAAATATCTTCCTTAATTAAAAATAAACATAAAGAAACAAGATCAAGTCTAGTCATCTATGAATTATTGGCTTAAGGTAAAGAGAGAGAAATAATTATATCGATAGACGAAAGAGTTTTTTTGAAACTGACATCATCATACATTATTCTTCTTCCAGGCGAATTTTTAGAGGTCGGGGGCAAATGAGTAAGCTGCTCAGCAGCTGGCAGCTAAGTGATTACCGATGCCCAAGTACATCTGCAACATCAGAGGATCTACAGGTGCGTCGCCGACCTTTTAGCATATTTGGCTATTTACTCACCGAACGAAATTCAGTAGCACAAAATGTCTCTACTTAATTACGGTATTCTGCTACCCCGGTCGAGCGGGCCCATTCCAGCAGCAGCAAAAGCCGAGAGGTACCTTTTGTTTCTTTCTTTTTCTTTTTTTTTATAAAACGTTACCTTCCGCTGTAGGAATTTCTCCTGTGTTGCGGTGGCAGTTTACATACATGAATTTCACATGGACAAACACCCAGACCTGGAGCTATTATTTGTAGTCCATACAAAACGCCTTAGCCACTACGCCACCGAGCCGTAAATCTATACATGTAGTAGAAGTATAAAATAGTAAATTCAGTTTCCACCTGAAAAAATCAATTAGAACTTAATGAGAATTTTGATATTGTTAATGATCGAGGATATGATGTGACGTTGATATCACCCAATCCCGAATAAATTTTGCGGTGTAATTAAAACTTTAGACGGGCTGGCAAAATTGAAACAATGCTGCAATGGGCGGTTATGTAATGTTTCGGAATTAATAAACCAAATTTACCTGTCAGTGTGTCGTATAGACTTTGTCATGTATAAACCGTTATTGGCCGTGAGATACTTGCTTAGTGAGTCTTGAGACCTGTTCAAAACCTTACTGATGCAGGTGGGTAGACGTATTGATAAGCACAGTACCAGATACATACTCACCAGTGAAGCTGCACTCCATCACCATCACAAGTCGGTAATATTTAAATCCTTTTCTATCTAGGAGTCGTATGAATAGGTACCACCCTCATGTACATTTCTGTCATCAAACAGTAGTATAATAAACTTAGTGTTCCGGTTTGAAGGCTATAGAAAGCCAGTATTATTATAGACAGTATTATTCCATCTTAGACCTCAGGAGTGACGACGCATCTGTAACCTTCTTCAATTGAAGTTGTCTGCAGGTGTTCATGGGCTGCAGCACACACGTTTGTAACCCTAATTCAATTGAAAAAAAATATTTTCTACCATCATCCGGTCGCCTGAGCCTCCTTAGGTAGCTTAAACTACACATGAGGAATTTTTAAGGGAAATTATGGTATATACCACCATTAAATTATTATTAATGTGTTTGTATGTATGTATATATCTGTGTAGGTATTTCTTTATATATTATAGTATGAATATGTATATCTATGTGTTTGTGTAGATATGTATGCTTATACATTTATATATGTTTTAATAATATAGTATATTTCTCAATTAGTCTTTTCATATTTATATTATTTTAAATTTGATGCACCTATCACCACATTTCTTCACGCTCTGGGTTGACTGTTAAACAATGCCAAAAGGCATTAAGTCCGCCTTTTGTAATCCTTTTGGTGTTCACAATAAAGTATAAATAAATAAATAAAAAATTAAAGGGAAGGTCGTTAGTTGTGAGGGAGTTATCTGTTTAATTCTTATTATATAATTATTTGTCATCCCTATTTCACTGACAGGGAATCAGTGTAAAATCTAACAAAAAACGAGAAGAAGGCTGTAGTAACAGACAGCTGCGTTCAGTGATCAGAATCGATGGCTCGGGAACTGACAAAGTGGTGTTTTTCTATAGCTAACAAGTGTAACAACATGGGTTAGTTAGTACAACGTTGTTATTTACAATATGCACAAACAAATTTATTAGAGCATTTTAAAGGCGTAAATGGTGGTTTAATTTCAAGAGTATTAAACTCTAAACTCTTGAAATGAAACCACCATTTATGAATTTTATCGCGTTTAATTTTATTTTCATATTCCCGATGTTTCGATTGCTTTATAGCGGCCGTGGTCACGAGGGGGAGCCGTGGTCACGCATAAAAATTAAACGCGATAAAATCCGTAAGTGGTGGTTTCATTTCAAATGTGTAGTGTTCGCGTTAATACTAGAAATTATTATCATTTTAATACTAATACATATTAGTAGATAATAATATTAGTAAATATGTAGTTTAATACTACCTAATAATTAGGAATATAATACCTACATAATGAATATTATCTGGGGAGAACACGGCCATCTTGCACGCTAGAGAGTTAACGGACGCGGTAAGACACTGTTATATCGAATTTAGTCTATGGGTGGCAAGTGTGGTCGGGAGCCAGCTCTGTGCTATCCCAGTGAAGATATTTTAGTGACCGACAGCGACGGAGAATACTGTATCACGTGCCTCGTTTATTCAAGTCTATTGTTTGTCGGGAAATATGATATTGAATTTTGCGTTTGATACAATGAAGCTGTATTGCACTTTGCATTGGATATAATATGTTCATATTTAATTTAAAAAGACAGTTTGACGTCATTATTACTACCATAGAGTAAGGTTAGAAGTGGAAATGAGAAATGGGATGAACACAAACAGAACGTGAACGTGAAACTTTTAAGTTAAAATACTTTTTCTCACTATATACAAATATACTATACTAATACTTAAATTACTTTTCAAGTTAAACCTCTACAACATTAACCGTTAAAAAATTTGATATATTAGTATATATTAACTCGTTTATCAAACCCGTTAAACAAAATATTAATGAAGATTATTAATGAACTTATTGTATACTATTTAAAAATCACTAATATTTAATATTCGGAATATTATAAACACCGAACTAATGGTCTCTCTAATAAAGCTATTAATATTTACTTACCTATTCTCAAAGCCGAAATTGAAGCGAATAATATAAATGCTCTTCCAGCCATTTCGGTCTGGGTTCCTGGAAAAATAGAGAGAGAGATTTTTAATATAGAACACATATGGCACAATTACTAATTCAAAATATAGTACAATTATTGTTAACTTATGGTTAGCACTTATATAATCTGCGTAATATATACTATGCGGTGTCCGTTATGCCCATGCCAAGGTCTTAAAGTTTTTTGGCTGAACATCAGCCCATTTCGGCATAGGCGATATTCTTTTTTTTTTTATATTTACTAACTTGTGCTGAATATATTTTGTCTTTTCTTTCTCTTCTACGATACATTTTAAACTTTGAACACATGCTTTTGAAAAGTGGAAGAAATTAAGATATCAATGTTTGTGTTTGTATAAGATCATCATGTGGTATCGGCGTAAGAATCTGCCACCCCCTTTCTTCCCGTGGATGTCGTAAGTAGCGACTTTTGGGAAAGCCTTGAAAAACGCAATGGCTGCCGACAGATGGCGGGACAACCATCTCGTAAATTACAAGACCAAAATTAAGGAGATAAATGACGGGCAGCAGTGTCTGGTGCTGCAATCGCCAATCCGCTTGCCGAGCATGGCGATTATGGAAAATCTTCCTCATGAGAGAGGCCTATGTCCTGCAGTGGACTATTTAGAGGTAAGGAAGTAAGGAAGGTCATGCGATAGTCATATTGTAATGGACGTAAATACTGTATAATAATTATTATCTGTACAAGTATCACAGATCTCACAGACCACAGCTCTACTGTGAATATGTTATCACCAGAGAACTGACATAGGTTTTCGCATTATTTACACGAGGTTCATCGTCATTGTTCACCATCAGCCTTTCATGTCCACTGCTGGGTGGCTTTCCAAGAAAGTGTCAACATGTCAGGCATATATTTTTAAAACACACTTAAGAACTTAAACTAAACTATTTTACTAACCACCTTTCTTTTTTTTACTTTCTACCACAGGGCATACTGACGGACACGGTTGCTCGGGTGTACAACCAGAGCCGCATCCTCCAACAGAGGTGAGGCATCAATGAACTGCTTCCACTGCGAGGGGAGGAGTCAGGAATCCGTATTGCATACACTGAATAGGAAGGGAACACGCTCAGAATGGGAAGCGGAGCGGAGTATACTGATTCACTGCCAGCATAACTGTAGACGATGCTGAGCGAGAATACAGCTTGGAGGGCCGTAGTCGCCTTTTGGGAGATCGTGATAGTCCAGAAGGAGGCTGCTGAGTGGGATCGAGTGAGGTCAGATTCCACACGGAGACGGGGCCCACAGAAGCGCAAGGTCAGGGCAGCGTAATACTGTCTTCAGGACAGGGTCATCCAAGCGAAAGAGAAAGAGAGAGTCAGCGCTGATATTAGGCAACCACCGTGGGTTTTTAGTCTGTGGGAGTCCGAAATAACACGGCTGTCCCCCAAGGAGTTGGGTATTTACGCTGTTCCCCAAGTTAAAAAAGGTTATTTAGCGTAATTCTGCTCCCTTCGAGATGTTACTTCCCATCATTAGTCTGCAAGATTTGTGTTCAACAAATTCGGAAGGATATTCCACCATCATTCGATCGCCAGATCCTCAGTTGTTAGCCACCACCAATGGCTTGTGTAACACCAATTTATAACTTAACTTACATTAAATTAAACTTGGAAAACTGAACCTATGGGTATTCTACTCGACATTATTTTATGAAATGTGTGAGAAAACTAGCAACAGTGTAAACACGTACAAACAAAAACATTATTCAAAATTTTAAACTTTGTACTAAATGTTCGCACTATGTAAACACGTGATAGATGAATTACTAAAAGTTACTAACTGTATAATATCATTAAACTTTTACAAACTTACTAAGTACGTTACATTGTACGGCTTAGTGCACTTAACTACGGAGCGACGTGGCTTAATTCCCAGGTGAAGCTAATATTTGTACGACACACTAATTATTGGCTTTTGAGGTCACCAGATATATCGATCTTTTTGTATAATCGTGACATCGGACACGACATGGTAAAAACAAGTGAGTGGTTCTGTGTCTGCAACTTTTGTATAGACAATAATTTTTTTTTGAAATGAAAACAAGATCATCATCGTTGCACCAAAACATTAAAATGCAACTGATTTATGGAAATTTTAATCTAGAACGCACATTAAGCATATTGTAAGCTGTAGCACTAAAGAAAACTTAAGCATTAAGAACTTGTTCTTCAGCGATTTTTAAGACATTTGTTACTTAGGACTAATTCTTTTGACGACAAAAAGTATTGTTAGTATGTCCTACATATATTTAAAGTAAGTGATCAAACCTGGGATCGGTGCTAACATTAAAGTGGCAAGGGGCCTGCTGCTGGCAAAACGGACTGATTTGTGTTTTGCGTGAAAATTATTCAGCTTATTATTGCAAAGTTTATGTATATGGATTTGCAAAAATGTTCTAGAATCAGTTCACAATTCAATTCACGACGATTTCATGGACATACTAATCAATACAAAAAGGTACCGGCGGCCACAAAGGCGCTTTTAGAAAACAACGATTAAAATAATTTTAATTATTATTTTGCATGAAATACAATCATCATTATCATAACGTGAAGTTCTGATCTGACGAAGGTGTTCGGCGTGGAACGGATTCAACAAAGGTATTGAATTGTCTATAGTTGTCTGAAGTTGTGTGTCGTGAAATTGTCCGAAGTTCATATACACTTATTATCAACGAACCGTTTTCGTCGCCTGCGCATTCGGCGGATTGTAGCGGGATGCTAGCGTGTCCTTTGCCGCCACTTGTGCTCTGGTACAATTTCGAACTGGACTGATTTCATTAAATCTTTCATAATAATAAATATGCTATCACGTTATGTATGAAATAGACTCACAGCGACACGGCGATATTCAGTGTCTCAAAGGATGCACGATGGATAAAATGCTCGTGGATACGCGATTATATGTCAAGATTCAAGCGCACTTTCACCCAAAAGCAGATGCCATCGGCATCAAAAACATGCGAGGAAACGATCATTCGAGCGCACACGGTACGGTTCCTTCCGAGCTCATGTGGTTCATCAGGTCCGAATCTTCCCCCGGTACTCTTTAATTGTCAATGACAGCTTAAATCTAGTTTTAAAACTTAACAGATATTGGTTCAGTTTGGTATTTGTAAAGTAGCAGCCTGTAAGTGCCCAATGCTGCGCAAAGGCCTCCTTCTCAAATATCTGAGAGGGTTTTGGAGCTGGAAAGGGCCCGCCACGCTGTTCCATTTCGGGTTGGTGGGCTGCACATATCAATTTTAGCGGTATTAAATGACGCCCATTGTTAAATATTTACTAACGCGTTAACGAGTATTTCTTTGGCTCTCCAATAACTTTCTTTAGACTGAAAACTCTGTTAATGATATGTAATCTTAGTTAAGCAACACCACTAACACAATATCTATATTTGATTAAGCTCATTCAATTGGCTTGCCGCGAATGTACAATTTGCCCACACTCACAACTCTGGGCAGGGGTATTGGTGAGTGCAGAGCGGGTATATTCACACGAGAGATTCTACTCTGCATTAATTACTGTCGAATTTGTGTTCGGCGTAGTTGGATGTATTTTTCACCATTAGACGATCGACAGAGCGACTAATGATACGCGTAGGATCCCGTTAACTAACAGTCATCGGTTATTATAATTATATATAATATTTTATGTAATTAAATACTATTATATATAATCATACATAATTGAATATCCTGAAGATGCCCTAAGACGAAACCTATAGGTTACTTATACATATTAATAAAATGTCTTGTGAACTTGGTACAAGAAATAATAATACTTTCTATATAAAGTAAAGTAGCAGACTGTAAGTGCCCGATGCTGAACAAAGGCCACGATGCTACATTGCGGGTTAACGGGCCTCACATATCCTCGAAATAATATTCACATCACCGCCGAGCACGTGGTAAATACAGCACTTAAAATTGCTATTAACAATTTTAGTGGTGCCGGCACCGGGGATCGTACCCAGGTCACTTACGCTCTATGATACTAAAGTGAGCGCCCTGACCACTAGGCTACCACGCTCTTTCTATGTTATAATACATTCTATATTATAATATACTTAATTATAGATTGCAACACCCTTAAAGGGTTCATGTTACAGACAATAAACAAAATAAGACCTAAGTAAATAATGAAAAGTAACATGAAGCAACAAACGATATGACTTATGACCTATCATTCGGTCATCAGAACCTCGTTTGATTGCAAGTAGGTTGCACTCTACCTGCAGTTGAGCTTGCCATTTGAAGAACGAGATGGTACCCTCCTCACACCGGTATTTCTTGCAAAATGAAAAGTCTAACAGGTTTCATTGTTATTATATGATACATAAAGCCGCATTGCCTTATAATATATAAATGATACAGCCGTTCCGAGAGGCCGAAAGTCAATTGCTTGTTTTATGAGAGGTCTCCTATATTATATTATGATTTTTTATTACCCTTCACCGCGTAACGATATGCAGGATAAGTTATGTTGTGAATTCTCCAGTACACTCTTTTCCGTTTATTAACCGTTTCTATATTGTGGTTATGTAATGTGGTCACATAGCTCGCAGAATCGACAACCGTTGGGGAAAAAAGGTTCTCGAGTGGAGTGGAGTGGAGTGGAGTGGTGGGACGACCCTCCACGAGATGGAGTGACGACCTGCGCAGTGTTGCGGGAAGTCGATGGATGCAGGTGGCTCAGAACCGAGGTTTATGGCAACCTTTGGGGGAGGCCTATGTTGCGCAGTGGACTTGTGGTAGGCTGAAATAATGAATGATGAAATGATGAATGTGGTTGTATTATATTGTGATTGCAAGAATTAATAGTTATGCTAATATGTAATCCAGAGAACAAACCACCACATTATCATATGTAAATTGTCATAGTAACCAATCTCGTCAATTATGGCTATGCATAATATACAGGTTGGATGCGACTCTAAGCCATTAAATTTAACCTCATATTCAACAGGCTATTTATGAGATAAGTTCAACCTTAGTTTAGTCCTTAGTATAGTCACATGCTAACATTTTAATTTCTGTTATTTTGCGTTAAGATATATGTGTGTTAATAGTTAAGTAGACCAAGTACATCAAGGTACGAATCTTCATCGACATTCCGGTCGATCTGCCAGCGTTTGAAGTCACCTTCGCGCCGAAAATGAAATCCTGCGAGCGCGGCGCTTTTACCGTGGTCTCTCTTACGCCTCAAAATGTTACTGATCCATGAATAATAAAAAGAAATTTAACACTTCCCTCAAATTATAACTAGTATTCATTATTTACAGACTGCGACATTACTGTATACTTTCTTCTTCGACAACCTTCTTATGTCCAATGTTGGACATATCCAGCCAGTACCACTAGCGATACTGCTCATTATTGCGTGTCTGAGAGTGTAGGTTCGGCATATTGGGATGTTTATTCCATCATTAATCGGTCACTAGAACTACGTCTGTTAGGCTCGATGCACGGTGTAAAAGTCAGGTTGTCCTTTGAGTAAAATATGGTATATTCCACATACATTATATTTTATTAAAGCAAAATGGTGCTTTAATAAAATATAAATGAAATAGGACATTTCTATGTTTTAGTAACATCGAAATAAAATGCTCTCCTCAGTAATTTCCACCAATATCCTAAAAATATTTTATATATACACGTAAAATGCTCATCCATTCGGTTCAATACACAAAATCCTCATTAATTTTTAGGTCACACTCGACTGTTCAGTAGTTTTTAATAAGTTCAAATTAAATTTGTTTGGAACAATTTTTCATCCGTAAAAAAAAAGAGGAGATAATCAATTTGAAGAGTATGTTAAATCAAAGTAAAGTCGTCCTTTAGCTACAAAACTAACATCATATTGTTGACATCGTAGGTTATTGGTAAATAGATATACATAGTCATTGCTAACCCCTATAAAAGATAAGCGTGACTTAAAATATAGTACTTCTCGAAGATAATCTCTTGAAATAAAGACATTTAATCAATAGAGTTTATTACACATACTTATTATATACCGTATCTGACAGACAGGAAGTCCTCTTGCAGGATAGCGCTACTTTCTATAACGCATCTCTGATCGGTGGTATTTGGATGCGGTGTATTGGTATACAGTTTATACCATCGATCGTTCGCTACGGATTTGTTTGTCAGCTAGACAGGGCAAGGTAGGCAGGCTAGATGAAAAATAAAATTTGTTTATTAAAAGTAGCATACCGTAAGTGCCCACAGCTGGGCAAAGGCCTCCTTCCCAAATATTTGAGAGGGATTTGGAGCCGGGAAGGTACCGGCACGCTGCTCCAGTGTTGGTTGGCGGGCTTCACATATCCCCGAAATATTTTTTTTTAATTATATCTCAGACATGGTTTCCTCACGATGTTTAACTTCACCGCCGAGCTCGTGGTAAATACATCACTTAAAATTGCTATTAACAATTGTACTGGGGATAGAACCCAGGTCACTCGCGCTCTATGAAACTAAAGCGAGTGCCTTGACCACTGGTATAAGTTGTTATTCACGTCACCTAAAAAAGATCTTACATATTTTTATCAAAACTAACGTAGGAGCCTGTCACCGCCCGGAATAGTATGTAACAAATAATGGTCTAAACAATAAAAAAATCAACTTTCTTAACCACTGCAGACTACACTACAGAAATATATATATCGAATTCTTCGTTTCAAGTCGGTATTTTATAAGTAAAGGTATTCTTAAGCTGTGAAAGAAAACAGTAAATGCCTAGTTGACATTCTGTTTCACTAGCATTATTTATCTTTCGTTATTACTAATTACTGTGGATTTTGTTCATGAAAGGAATAAAAAAATATGTGTGGGATTGATAAATATATTTTTAGCATTATTTATCGTTTAATAGTGAACTTGTTCTTTAAATTTTCTGATGAAATTTCAAGACTGCTTTAAATCGAGATTAAAATATTTCACAAGTTTTCCTCCGTCTGAAATACAAACTAAGGGCGTAGCCTATCGTGCCCCAAAGCGGACTCTTCACTGAGACGAGTGCGTGCAACTTAAGTCTTCAACGGTTTTTAATGTTCTTTGCCGATTTAAAAAAAGTCTATTTAGAAAACAAAAACTAGATTTTGTTACGTTTAGTGCAATTATCAAAAAAATAAACTTCATTTATTACCCGTGACTTCTTGAAACAATGTAAGTTTTGTTGTAATAACACGTTAAGACATAATGCATGGCATATTGCAAGAACAGAAATAATTTTTTTTGACTAATAAAGTCTTGGCACTTGAAATTTTTAATTTATTGGATTGGGATTGAAAACGAACTCACAGTTAACCTGATAGTAAGCAGCTATGGATCTGGCGGCAGTCAATGGTTACCTGAAAATTACTTCAATCGAAGAATATTACAGATATATTGGTACCCGTGATAACTAATAAAGAATGGTATTTATGGTATAGGTTACATTCGTGGTAGCGCCACGCACCGGCTTTTTCTGCTGCTCGATGGGCCAGCTCGACTGGAGTAGTATTACGCTCTCGCTGAATACCGGCGTGAAGTAGAAGCAGCTTGTGATTTTGCGTCCCACCAAAGGGAGAGGTAACCGGATGCCCACTTCCTCTCCCACCATCTCCCCTCTCCATCGTCCCTCCTATCTCCCAAATATTCTTAAAGATCGACAACGCACCTGCAGCTCGTATGGTGTTGAAGATGTAGCCAAGAGTTGAAGTAGAGCGGCTAGCTTGTTTGCCCCTTTTACCATAAAAATAAAAAAGAATGTCTCACTGCCCATAATAATACTGGCTCTCCATACCTTTCAAACTAGAACACAACAGTAACTGTACTGCTGTTTAGCGACAGAATAATATTATTGAAACTATTTGTGATCTCTAAAATTGTACGTGTGTTTTTGACAAGTTTTGATTAATTTTATAATCTAGTTTAGGAGTTGCGACTGAATAGATGTCATGAAATAGATTAATTATCAGCCTAATTCTTCTGCAAGGCTTACGAGTAAGCCTTTCGACCCAAACAAACATCACGTGGAAGATTTTCACATTCTCATCATGCTGATCTGGCAAGTCGATGAGCACAGTCCTAGTTACGAGTACCTTACACTAGTGACTTATCATCTTTAATCCATTACATTTTAGTAAGGCTGAATTTTGCCCTAGATCATTGTTGTCAAAGCCTGATAATAAGGCAAGCTATAGACCGTATCCATTTCATAATAATAATAATATCACATAAAACTACAATGCCCCTTGTAACATAAAATGATAAGGTCATTTTATTCTTCGCCAATTTTATGACCTCAATTTTATACGCTAACATAAAATTTGCTTTACTACATGTTAGGCTCTCGTAAAAAGTATTATGCTTTTGAATATTATGCTTTTGTTAAGCGACGTGGAGTCAATTCTAGTAGTAAATTGCTGTTATGTTCACAAACTCAATTTACTAAACAAATAATGCAATATGTAGTTGAATATATAAAAGAAAGTTTGTTGTTTATCATTTTATATATACAGAAACGAAACAAAATTAATGTCTATTGTATATAGTTTTAAAATTGAATATCAATTATTAAAGATTTTTTTTGTAATATTAAATTATTTAGGTACTATGTACTTCTTCTTCTTCTTGGTCCAGTCCAGTGTCAGGAGTTGTCCTGGCACGAATGCAGTTACACCATCGTTTTCGGTCCATTGCGTTCCTCACCACATCGTAAAACTTTTGAGAGGGTTCCTCGCCTATAACCTGGTCGGTCCATCGTGCTGGTGATCGGTCACGTGATCTCTTGCCTTCAGTATTCCCAACAACGATTAACTTTTCCAGATTTTTGTCTCCCCTTCTCATGGCCAAAGTAGCTCATGAGGAGTTGCTCGCAGATTTAGATACTTTAGGTAGTAGGTACGTTATTAAGAAAAAAGTTATCGTCACCTTATGACAAAACACGGGATATTAAATTCTTATATTTTATGTAGTTTCTTACATAACCATTTCTTTTATTATGAACCTTATTATAATAAAACATTCAAGCTCTCTAACCCTGTCCAGGAAACGATGAGTAATATTTACTTAAAACGAAAAAAAGGTTCCGAAATAGCTAGGGATAAATGAAAAAAACTTAGTTCTTCAGTGCTCATGGACAGCTTAGTAAGATTAATTGAGAATCATCAATAACCGGACGTCATTTGAGCCGAAGCGATTAGCGGTGTGTTGGCGTTGCGTCCGGATATGGATCAATCAAATGGCGAATGCTCTTATTTATTGGTGTGCTAATTTATATCTTATTTTGTATATGTTAAGCTCGGTTTTAATGTAATTTCAGTAGTTTTAGACGGACAAAAATTTAAAACAGAAAATCTACTACTGAAAATAATAATTATTGTAACTGTATATTCCAATTGAAAATACACATCAGTTGTAGAGTAGTTGTGTCAAATGCAAATAGATAGTTTCGGTGTGTTTAAGGTTCTGGCAGCTCACGGCTGGAGAAATGTTCAACCTTTCTAACATTTTGTGAACTAAAGATGATGAAAGATGTGAAGAGATAACTGGCACTGAGGTCATCGACTCATCTTCTCAGCGTGGTGAGTCTCTGTGTGGGTCGAAAGGCCTGCTCTTGGGTCCTGCAGTAGATATCGGCTGGTAACCAATGTTTGCTCATCCATTCAGTCGCAACTACTAAACTGTATTACGGATTTTATCAAAACTAGTTAACAAAACATATAAAAAAAATTTAAGTAACAAGCTGTATGTGTCCCCTGTAGGCAAAGGTCTCCCTTTCAAATATTTGAGTGGGTTTTGGAGCCGGGAAAGGCCCGCAGTGCTGCTCCAGTGCCAGTTAGCGGGCTTCACATATCCTCGAAATAGTACAATAGTATATATCCTCAGCTAAAAAACAGTGTATGTGCTCATAGTACATAATAATACTACAGTAGGTGTTCGTTCTTATGACGAGAAAAGTTTATGTTTTAGCTCCGTCCCTTGTGTAAGCAAATGTTGTCAGTTCACAAACTTTTGTTTCAACACATTTACATATGGGTCCAGGGATTACATTGTGATGAGCTGAATTTTTCAAGAATTTCGTGATACTTGTTAAGTAACGATAGATTTTATAAACTCTCATCATTGTTAACAACTAAATCTTCTAATTAAACTGAGTGCCGTGTGCTCAGGGCGCTTAGTTTAATTTCATAGAGCGAAAGTGGCCTGGATTCGATCCCCGGTGCCGGCACCAATAAAATTGATAATAGCAATATTAAGTGCTGTATTTATCACGTGCTCGATGATAAAGGAAAACCACGTGAAGAAACCTGCATGTCTGGGAGATAATATAAATAAAAATTATTATTTCGAGGACATGTTAAGCTCGCCAACCCGGACTGGAGCAGCGTGTCTTCCAAACCCACTTAGATATTTGGGAAGGAGGCCTTTGCCAAGCATTGGGCACTTACAGGTCGCTACTTTACTTTTTATTTTAAACCTATTATTGAATACAGTACAGTACAACTAAATTTAATATAACATTACAGATCTCTGATAAAATTTAAAACGACTAAGCTCTAATAAAGTTTATAAATAAATACTATAATTCTGCACTAAGAGTGAAAGCTCACTGGACATGACTATTATGTAACAAAAGTACATACAAATACGGAACAACAAATGTTGATGTCGAATTGAATAAACTAGCACGACCTATTATATTCTGGGATGGAAAGAGGACCACTTTTCACTAGAGTTTATTTTGGACAACGTGATATGTAAAAAGCCTGTCGTCGTCTTAGCCTCACAAAACCAATACGTTTCGAATAACTTATTGATACGAGCTCTCTACAAAGGGGAGCGAGCTCTCCTGACACTGGATACACCTCAAAACACTCGACTATTGAGGCTATAAGATCATAAATTGTAATTGAACGCTATAGTTATTATTTTACGTAACTTTGTAATTAATTTCAATAGAGAAGATGGGTGGGTACAACCACCGGCTTCTGATCCAGTAATAAATAAAATTAAATCGAATAACAAGTATATTTAAGATACTGTTCAGAGTTGACTATGACATCTGGATATCTAATACCTCAATTCCCCCGTGACCACGGCTGCTGTAAAGCACTCGAAACGTCGGGATAATAAGAATATAATCAAATACGATAAAATCCGTAAGTAATAGTTTCATTTCAAATGTGTAGTGTTCGCGTAAATACAAGAAATCATTATAGGTAACACCTACACATAATAATCTCCTTTGTTTTGACCTTTTATTGATTTAATATCAGAAGATTGCAAGGTATAACATAAAATTAATTATCCACAGACGGACCCTTGGGTGGGCGCCCGAATTATGACAGACTCCCTCCAAGAGGTGGTGGTCTTATTCACGAGAGTCTATCCATCGGCGCTGAGTTCGAAACGCAACCGTGAAACCTCCATCCCCTGTCAAAGATAGCCGTTTCCCAAGGCTAATATACGCTGCTCACAGCACCCTCGCTGCTCTTTCATGATTCCTTGAGACCACAATGAGCTGCCATCCGCCTCAAAGTCTTATTACTGAGCATTTGGGTCTCCCCACCCCGCGTGCCCTTATCCCAAAATCTTCATTCACGGTTGAGTAAACATTGTCTGTCTTCTCTTCATTCTCATTCACATAAGGAGGCTACGGCCGAAGCTTCAACGACACAATCTGCTGAATGCTACCTGAAAGAAGTTTCCTCCGATGCAGCTCATCATGATCCTCTGCTCCGCTTCCGTCATACCATACACGCTGGCAGTGTGCTTAACACTGCCAGCGTGTATGGTATGCAAACACCTGCACCACCAATTTACTTCACATTCATAACGTAAGGTGGGTTTTTGAACGTTTGGATTTTAAACGCCACATGAGATAATTGAAATGAGAAAAGAATATCGTGCACTGCCGATAGTGCTCGGTCATCGAAAAAAATTCATTAGTATCTTCACGAACGGAAATGAGAATTAATGTATTCTACGTATTTCAGTGAAACTGAATAAAAATGGCCTTGTATGAATTGCGCCAGCACAAGATTTTAACTCGTGAATTTAACACAGAAGAAACCACCGACTTCAGCCCTAAATTTAGCACCCTAAGGGATGGAATATTTTCTTCAAATATTATGGTATATTTCAATAAAAAAATAATCACTGCAATTGGTTCACAATCGGCTAAGATGTCGTGTAACATATAGTCTGTATTTTAGAGGAAGAGCTCAGTTCTGTTGGCGTTAGTTACATAATTTGTTTAATTCTGACAGCCATTTCGAATCTTTGCGCTTTGTTTTGGAGAAAAAAAAGGTGGTTTGTTCCACTAAAAGCTACTACTGTGCAAGGAGGAATATCCTTTGGTTAAACATCTAACTATAATGGAATTATTGATTTTACGATATTGCAGACTGAATTATAAGGTATCAACTTTCGTGATGAGACAGTATCCGTATTTGAATCACGGAGCACCTGCCATGGTCGGCGTTCTTGTAGAACCAGTTCTGCAGACAATAGAAGCATTGCACGGCGATGCGAATCCGAGAAGAACGTGCTAATGTGACGTCAGGAACACCATTATCTTTGATATGATATAGGGATGTCCTCCAGACCGTCATCTACCAGCGATTGTCGTCGTGTTAGTTCCTCCAGTCCATTGTGTGAACGCTCGTATGTAGTCGTCGATGAAATCATGGATGCCTATCATCATCATCATCATTTCAGCCTATCAGAAGTCCACTGCTGAACATAGGCCTCCCCCAAAGATTAGGAGATGGGCAGCAGCATCTTCCTGCACTAGAACAAAAAAAAAAAACTGCTGTTGCCAACCCACTCGCCAGCCCTGGCAACTAAGGCAACCCTCCCCATGATGAGAGGATGCTTATATAATAGTCTTTAAAAAAGTCTATAAAATAGTCCACTGTAGGACGGCATAGGCCTTTTCCATAAATTGCCCCTATCGCGACATCTCGCACCCTAGATGCACCCATAGTCGTACTGTTTAATTTTGGTCCGGTAATCTGGTCGAAATGGCTATCCCGCCATCAGTCGGTAGCCTTTTTTAGCCGGTAGACTTTTCCCTTAGTCTCGCAAGCCTATGAAAGGGGGTAGACCATTCTTAGATAGAGACGAAATAAAAAAGTTTCCAGTTCGTTGATACGCAGTTTTTGCGTATAAATCCAACAAAACTTCTGTTAGTTTCGTTATTTTGTAAAAACAGCTAACTTCAACTATAAAAATACTATTTGCAAGTATGCAAATAGGGATCCCAAGATCAGCCTCACTAGCACACGGTGCATTCAGATACGAAAAACCTATTCGGATATGCCGAATCCAAATCCCACAGACTAGTAAAGGTAAGCAACATCATTACATGTATGTCTAAGTACCGTCATATATAAGTATTGTATCGTAGTATAATATTCGATATATATATGAACATAATATTTTTGTGCACCCTTTTACATTTTCTCTGGTAGAGAATACCTCTTGGCATTAAGTCAGTCTTTTTGTTCTGTAATGTGCAAATAAAGTTTAAATAAATAAATAAATAACATCTCCACTGCGAGAGTTCTGGTACTGCGATCTACAACTCGCCTGCCAAACGTCGTAAGTATGTGCAAATCCTTCCATTTTGCTTTACAGCTAAGCTGTGAACTTATACAAGATGATGAAGAAGAAAGAAATAAGGAATAAATTCATATTTTGATTTATATTGATAATACAATTAAGCAGGTGGTACACAAAAAAAATAGCATGTGCTAAAAAGGCAAATCACTATCAACTAGAAAATATTCCGTAGAGCTTTTTTAATTAATGACGCAGCTATCTGCGTCAGTCTCGGAGTCACTTTCGTACTCAGAAAAATTAATAAAACAGCAGTATACGTATAGCATTGCGCTCAAAACGCTCATCCACGTGGAAACTACATATCTAGTATTAACGCGGGAATTTTTTGCGCTACTGAATTTTTGTAGTACTGGAAAATGCTTTGCGGTTATAAAGTCTGGCATCCTTTGCTCACAAGCAATTAAATTGTTTTGTTCGACAACGAACGTTCTACTTTAGTTATTCAATGAACCAATAATGAAAAAAATATTCGAGTCTATTATTGAGAATTTATATGTTTAATAAAAACCGAATCCAAGTGCGAGTCGGAATCGCGCACCGAGGTTTTCGTAAAACCACAATATTTTTTAAGTATTTACCAAAAAAAGGATATTCTTTCATTCTGTTCGGGACCCTTAACACAAGCCCGACTCACACTTGGCCAGTTGGTTTTACTAGAGACTGCACTATAGTTACACCAATTACTACTTTGAACCTTGTATGTATTACTGTTGTTACGATAGAGCAAAAATACAAAACACGTGCCTTGTATGGGCTCTAGGATTGCCAGGTTATGTCTTTTTACCTTACTTTGGTCTGCATATAACTTTATGGTTCTCACAAGATTAAATAAAATTTATGTAACTTAAAATACTAATGATAAGAAATCTTAGGGCTCAAAATATAGGATATATTACATCAACATAAATTTTACTCAAGTTAAACCCAGATGCCAACCAAGCCGCGCTGTGTCTCATCTCGTTTCAAAGCGGGTTCTTCACTACGACGAGTGCAGCTTAAGGCTTAAGATCTGCACTTCAACATTTTTAGACGTCTTTTTGTGGTACTTTTTTCTTTCTACGTTCATAATTTTTTCACAAGAATTTGTGTAGTTTTATGGATCATAGATCATCTGCACATAATTTGTGACGTATTTTAAACGCAATGATATAATTAAATCGAATAATTGAAATAGTCCAAAATACAAGTTCTTTTGACTCTTCATGTGTCGTAACTTTAACCTTTTCGCCTCATTGGTATGAGGCGAAAAGGTCCTTTTGTAGGCTCGTGAGTAACTTTCTTACTTTTGTTTTGACTGCTCAATAGTTCTGACAGTAAAATATCATAGCTTATTGCTCTAACCCAAGGTTTAAATTAATTAATCTAGATTTACTTTATAACTAAAAAGTGTGGATTAGTATTACTTGTTTATTATTATTATGTTTATTTAATTATTATTATGTTGGCTTATCTAATTTCATGTCTAAATATGAATGTATTTTCGTTTTATACTGACTTATTTATTACTTAAATGTATTAAATGTAAGTGTTAGTTTATAGACTATATTGCACCACCTACCTCGTATCTGTACGTATGTTTCTTTCCGCCTTTATTTGCATGGTAGAGATCGCAATGCAGCGATAAGCCCGCCAATTTATACCTCCTAATTTAATTCTACTTCTTCTTTAGTTTTGTGTGAACAATATAAAGTATATTCATTCGTTCATTCATAATTCGAACAATACGAAAACTTCGAAATACGTAACTTAGAAAGCGGACACGATGCTTCCAGGGACATACAATAATAGACTTTTCAGTTTAACTTTGCAGAAAATTATTTATATTGTATTGTACTGTCACTGCCACACGTTACTCAACACGTAAATGACTAAAATCATCTAATGCGTGGGAAAAGGAGTAAGATTAATTGACATGTCATCAATAACCCTTCGTCATTCAAACGTTAGCAATTAATGACCTGTCGATATTGCGTGCTTTGTATGAAAAACTTAAGGGTAAAATATATTTTGGCAAACACATCGTATTTCATTATTTGCAATGAGTTGTTAGAATAATAATAACAATCTTTCTCAGTTTTTTTTTTTTAATTTTCATTGCACCACAACCCTACAGAGTCAGGGTTGTGATAACCTTAGCATTACGTATCAAATCTGGGTTCGATCCCCGGTGCCGGCACCACTTAAAATTGTTATTAACAATTTTAAGTGCTGTATTTACCACGTGCTCAACGGTGAAGGAAAACATCGTGAGGAAACCTGCATGTCTGAGAAATAATAAAAATATTATTTCGAGGATATGTGAAGCGCGCCAACCCGCACTGGAGCAGCGTCGCGGGCCCTTCCCGGCTGCTAAACCCTCTCTGATACTAGTATTTAAGAAGGAGGCCTTTGCTCAGCAGTGGGCACTTACAGGCTGTTACTTTACTTTTAGGTAAATTTCTTTTGATACCTCTATTTTTGATTGGCCTCTCTTCTATACATAGTTGGAGCAGAAGGCCTCCTCTCTATTTTATGTAGACATCTTTATTAGTAGATTAGTATGATACCCTCGGTAAGACAAGGATAGCTATATTCTTAGCCCGATGCCTAAACCCAAAATTCTAAAAAAGTCTAGTACATAATTAATAATAATTTATTTATTAACCAAATGCTTTTTAGTTAGTTTATTTGTGTAGTACTATATATTGTAGTGCTTGATGACAAATTATCAATAAATTAAGTTAATATTTAAAAAAATCATTGCTATGCGTCGAAAATGATCAAAGAAGAGTTTCCGTTCTAGAAAATCTGTTGTGGAAAAGGAAACCAATTTGCAATCGGTGAAGCTTTGACAGTGCAGTTGGAAATCGATGAAAGTTATTTCGTAGAATTCGAATATCGTTCTCTCATTTTACAATTTATTGAAAGCAAAGCTATTTTTCATAAATATAAAATGAAACGAATGAATTATCCTTCACAGATTGCAATATTTGCTATATACTTTCTTATGTTTTTTTAAGAACATGACTTACATTGGCCAGCGTCGAACCGTTTACAAACTTTTTACCAGGTGATAGGAATCCTTTTTATCTTGGAGCTGTCTAGCCATCACCCACCCTCCACCCTCTTAACCGTTTCCGCTGCTAATCAACAGTGCAATCGACTGTTATGTTCTTGTTTAAAGGGGTAAAAAGTATTATTATTAGTGAGAGGCATTATTTTAGTCCCCAGTGGTGACAACGCCTCTGTAACCTCCTTTAACTGAAGTTGTCTGGAGGTTGTCATGGCCTTTAATAGTCACTTACCATCGGTCGTAAAGTCGTTTGTCTCTCACGCAATTATAAATATTAAATTTTTATGTAAAAACAAAGCTTTAGAATGCTTCCAGTCACAGAGTGAAATGAATGAAAATTCTTGATTCCTAAACGTTAATTTAGTTTATCATTTAGTTTTTTATAATCTTCCACCGTCTCGAAAAGAGGTTTCTCTGACTAACAAGAAATAGGTAAAATGAATTCCGTAGGTGTGTCCCCCTTACAACGTAAGAAAATTAACTTACGTGTACATTTTTGAAGAGAAAATAATAACCTCATGCAAAAAACAAATCTATGTCTTTCTTTCTTTTTTTTTATGGGAAAGGCGGGAAATGTGCAAGCGGTTCACCTGATGGTAAGTGTTTACCGTCGCCTACGTACATCTGCAACACCAGAGTTGCTGCATGTGCGTTTCCGGCCTTTATTTGCATGGTAGAGATCGCAATGCAGCGATAAGCCCGCCAATTTATACCTCCTAATTTACTTCTACTTCTTCTTTAGTTTTGTGTGAACAATATAAAGTATATTCATTCGTTCATTCATAATTCGAACAATACGAAAACTTCGAAATACGTAACTTAGAAAGCGGACACTATGCTTCCAGGGACATACAATAATAGACTTTTCAGTTTAACTTTGCAGAAAATTATTTATATTGTATTGTACTGTCACTGCCACACGTTACTCAACACGTAAATGACTAAAATCATCTAATGCGTGGGAAAAGGAGTAAGATTAATTGACATGTCATCAATAACCCTTCGTCATTCAAACGTTAGCAATTAATGACCTGTCGATATTGCGTGCTTTGTATGAAAAACTTAAGGGTAAAATATATTTTGGCAAACACATCGTATTTCATTATTTGCAATGAGTTGTTAGAATAATAATAACAATCTTTCTCAGTTTTTTTTTTTTTTTTTTTTTTTTTTTTTTTTTTTTTCTTTCTTTCTTTTTTTTTATGGGAAAGGCGGGAAATGTGCAAGCGGTTCACCTGATGGTAAGTGTTTACCATCGCCTACGTACATCTGCAACACCAGAGTTGCTGCATGTGCGTTTCCGGCCTTTAAAGGGTATTTGGGAGATGGGAGGGAGGATTTGGAGGGGGATGAGGAGGGGAAGAGGGCCTCCGGTTACCTCACTCAACGAACGAAACGCAGAAGCACAAGATGCCTCTACTTCACGCCGGTATTCTGCGAGGCCGTGGCCTTACCGGTCGAGCCGGCCCATTCGAGTAGCAGCAAAAGCTGCTGCTTGGCTCTACCACGTTAGAAAGAACATTCTGTTATCTGTGTAGATACCTCTAGTTTCCGTATGTACGTCAAAGTTATTTATTACTAAATATTAAAACAATTTTAATGATTTAAAGTTATGTAATTAATTTAGCGCATATGTTTTCTAAGCGTTGCTTAAGAAAAGCTATCTAATTCTGTTGTATGAGCAGATGCGAACCCATCTACGAACTTGTGTAATTAAGGAAGTTGAAGGAGATGTTACGGACTTGTTGAAGTCGCGTGTCAGGCTTATATATTTGTATATCTTTATGAGTATTCGTGACCTGTATTATGGACTACACTAATATGGGCCCTATACATCTTCAATTTTTTTTATGTGAAAGGCAGTAAACGAGTTGCAGGTGCGTTGCTGGCTTTTAAGGATATTTGGGAGGTAGGAGGGAGGATGAGGATGGGAGATGGCGAGGAGGCCTCCAGTTACCTAGGGGGCCCAAAGGCCAAGATGCCTCTACTTCACGTCGGCATACTGCGAGGTCGAAGTACTTCACCGGACCAGGCGGCGCATTCGTGGAGGAATAAAGGTATACTTCTTGATCTTCTGAATGGTAACGGTAGCTTGACCTCTTTAACTGTTAATTGTAGTGCAAGCCTTGATAATAATAATACTATATTATAATAATAGCTTTATACATCCTTACACAGTTAAAATTACATGAGAGTTACTAAATGGTAAGTATATATTTAAACATTATTTTTTGTTTTTTTTTTTCTAATTAGTACTGATACTGACTTCCATGTTTTCCTGTCCCTCGCCAATCTCATCCATAATTTGCCTGCAGTCTTTGCTGTCCTCACTACATCTATTTTGTGGTCTTTCTACTTTTCTTTTACAATCAATGGGGTACCAGATGTTTGTTTCTTTTGTCCATCTTTAATCGTTTGCTCGCTTTATGTGTCCTGCCCATTTACACTTTAAACGCAATATATATTTCACAACATCCTTAGCTTTAGTTATTTTCCTTACAGTGGAGACTTTGACACGATCTTGCAGTTTGAGTCAATCTCAAAGCTTCTTTCTATTCCTTCGGCATATTACTCTTGCTTAATTTATTGTTTTTTCGTCGTCTGCCAAGTCTGGCACCTTGATAGGAAATCTAAATATTTGAGAAATATACAATGAATCGACGAAATACGACTTACATAAATATGCACTGAAGCATATGCATACGCCGTGTCGGTCTATAGTTGGACAACAACTCTAAAATGTGAGAGTGAAAGGATCTAAGCCCGCAAGCAGGTTATGAGCTCCTATTCTTCTTTGTTAGCCTTCAATAATTCCTCTGGACGTAATAGACTTCTGCCATAGAAAGCATATGTCGCAATCAGCAAACTAGAGTTGAAGATAGCATAATAGACTAATTGCGAATTAGACGCTCCTGTCCCGCACGGATTAAGATTACTTGAGTTCGGTATTTTGAGCCGTATGACAGCGAAGTAAGAATCTGGCATCCGCTTTCTGTTATACGTTTACATTCTATCTCCTGGAGCGCCGAGTTACGCTGGTAATCCGTGATCTTTGCCCATCACTATGCATATAAGGCGTAAGTATTGTTATATGTATGAATAAAGGGTAGTTATTCTTCGAGATTTTTCAAGCGTTTTCATTAATCATATACATGACAACCAGGGGATAAGATGGGGTGGCAGAGTCCCTGATATCACCACAACAAGGTTATTTTGGTGGCATTAACTATTACTTTGCATACATTTAAGTTAAATAACGTTAAAAAATAAAAGATTCCATCTTAGCATTTATTTTTATATTGTAGTATATGTTGCTGTAATTTCTGAAACAGATATTGAATAAGAATGTACGTATTGTTTTGTTTATATTATTGTGTGATAAACGTCTATACGAAAAAATATTATATTTAGAGCATACGTGCGAGCGTCTCACCCCGATGGCAAATGATTACCGACGATCAGGAACATCCACAACACCAGAGGAGTTTCAGATGCGTTGCCACCCTATAAAACAGGCTATGTACGTTTAATAAAATAAACGTAAAAAAACTAATTGTTAAAATATAACTTTGCTATAAAATATTTAAATGAATATTTCTAATTTAGATTGATAACAGGAACACTGTGGAATTAATAATTAATTTACTTTCAAATTGTCTGCTATTTAAATCCATAACTTGAATTAATTAAATTACCACCGCGTCGTCGTCTTTTATATACCAATAAGCGAGTAAGTTATGCAAATACCGAAGTAAAACCCGAATCGCTTTAAATTGTACCATTGAGTGTATATTTCAGTAATTCTTATTTAAATTCAACCCAATGAAAACCCACCGCTCCTTTCAATGATCCAGTGATTGTTTTTCTGTAACTGTGAAAAATGGAAAGTAATTGAATGCTAAGTATCATATTTAAGAAAATTATATTTTTTGTTACAAAACGTATCCCTTGATATATTAATATGAAAACCAATTAGTAGTGCTAAGTAGATAAAGGTTAAAAGCATACCATAATAGTTTCATACACAACATTCCATTTTTTCTACAGATATTAATGATATCTGTGGAAATACATAGAATTTCGTTTAATAATTATTACATTATTATTGACAAAAAATGGTGTGAAATTGCTATGTCGAACTTTCGTTTACGGCGATTTTATGGCGTGAAAGACAATGTAGTGACACGAATTGAGAAAGAGATGCTGAGCTGGTTCGGACACGTGGAGAGGATGAATCAAAGTAGGTTGACGCAACAAATATATAAGGCGAGTGTAAACCATAGAGTCGGGAGAGGAAGACCTAGGCGAACATTTCATGATCAAATCGGAGACGTTCTGAAAAAGGCCAGGTCAAGAGTACTCTTAACCACCGAGGCTGCATGCGAAGATTGATGAAAGTGGGAGAAGCGAAAGACGTATGTCAGGACCGTATCAAGTGGAAGAAGATTGTCTCTGCCTACCGCGTTGGGAACAAGGCGTGAATATATACATACATACATAATTTTTTGTTTTTTTTAATAAAAAAAAATAAACACGATAAAATCCCTAGTATCATTTAAAATGTGTAGTAAAGTAGCAGCCTATAAGTGCCCACGGCTGGGCAAAGGCCTCCTTCTCAAATACGAGTATCAGAGAGGGATTAGCCACGCTGCTCCAGTGCGGGTTGGCGGGCTTCACATATCCTCGAAATAATATATATATTTTTTTATTTCTCGGACATGCAGGTTTCCTCACGATGTTTTCCATCACCGCTGAGCACGTGGTAAATACAGCACTTAAAATTGCTATTAACAATCTTGGTGGTGCCGGCACCCTGGATCGAACCCAGGTCACTCGCGCTCTATGAAACTAAAGTGAGCGTCCTGACCACTAGGCTACCACGGCTATGTGTAGTGTTCGCGGAAATACAAGAAAAACATTATTGCGAGTAATGTCCAAAGTACTGCAAGTAAACGCTTCTAGTTAAAAGCCGGCGAATCCTTCGGCGTCCGTGGACATCTGAGCAAGATTAATTGACACGTCATCAATAACCGGACGTCATTCGGGCGTAAGCTATTAACGTTATGTTGGCGATGCGTGTTTCGCATATGCACATTTAAAGTTTACATACATATATATATATATTTCCTTTACGTACGTATGTAAGTTTATTTGATATGACTGTTTAACCATGGGTTCAAATTCCAACCGTAGCTTTTAAATGTGGTAGAGCCAAGCGGCGGCTTTTGCTGCTGCTCGAAGGGGCCGGCTTGAACGAGTTAGTACCACGACATCGCAGAATACCGTCGTGAAGTAGTAGTAGTAACCCGCTAGGCCTAGCCCAGTAGATGTACTCCTGTACATCTACTTAAAGCACAAACGCCCGCGGCCTCAAGGACGCAGGCGCAAACCTATGAAGCTGTAAAAGCCAAAACGGCTAACAGCAATAACTTCATCGAATACATATATAGGCCTAGCCTAATAGGTTAGGGTGCGAACTGAGAAACGTAACGTCGTATGATCAGACCCGCCATTCGACTATTGTCGTGAACCACTCAAGATACAAGCTGTAATTCTTATTTGGACGGTTAAAGAGTATATTACAAGTATATTGAACTGTTTCCCAATTCAAATTCTATTTTAAAAAGCTATGTTATTTATAAATTCGAATCTGTCAGATTTCTATTATAATATAAATAGATTAGTATTTATTAAATTCACTTAAGTATTTTGATTATGAAACTTTCGTACCCAAATATCCACGAACTCGACCGAACATGTGCGCAGACCAGGACGTATCCTTAAACTTTGGTAATTAACGTAGTTTAATCTCAAAATGACGACCATTGAGATATTATTACAAAGCTTACCTTTTGAATATTCGAATAAAAACTTTGGGACAAACTCATGTCCATGAAATGCCATCCTTGTATTAATTAAAAAAAAAATGTGTTTTTAAATTTAAAATTGAAAGGCTAATGCAGCTTCTCAAAATCACTCTTTATTTTTAAAATAAAAAAATAAATTTACCAAAACCTTTGTCCCACAATATGTTAGTGATGTGGAGTAGTAACCCATTAGGCCAATAGCCTAATGGCTTAGGGCGCGGACTGCAGAGCATGACGTCGTAAGTTCGAACCCGCCATTCGATTATTGTCGTGAACCACTCCAGATACAAGCTGTAATGCTTAGTTCGAGGGTTAACAAGAATATTAGTAAAGTTGCTTAAAAAATAGCATTGCTAGTACTCTTTAAAAAAAATCATTTGTACTTGAGTAATTGCTCTTAGCAGCCCCCTTGACCAGTGTGGTAAGTATGGGCAAACGTTTCCTGAATGCATGCCTTCGTTTCCTAACGCTTTCTTGGAGAAGCCTCATTGCAGTGAGAACCTTAAATAGTTTTATTTACTTCTTAGCTTAGGATCCAGTAATTAATGAAATTAAATCTATAATCAAGCATATCTCTGCACGACCTCAAGATATGGTTAGCACATTATGTGAAAATCGGACCAAAAATAGCTGATTGTAGCCCGAGTTAACCATGACATGGGGAAGTCTAACACCTTAGTCCATCCGTGAGCACGGGTACTGTAAAACACTCGAAACTTCGGGAACATGGAGACAAAAATTAAACGCTATGAAATCTGTAAATAGTTACACTTCAAATACTGTAAAGTTTTCCAGGTTATTTTATCAAGCTCTTTCCAACTTATGTTTAACTTTTTTATTGAATTGTGGGTGAAAAACGAACTGAGAGTCCACCTGATCGTAAGTGGCTAACAAAATCAGTCGTAGAAGGTTATAGATGCGTTGTCAACCCTGCAGATTAATATGGAATGCCACAAAGCTTATAATTGTATTGTTTTTCTATCACATACGGGATAATATGCAGTTGTGTAAATTAATAATAAATACACCCATGGCTTATTCTCGATTTGTTAAAAAAAACAATATTCATCACTTCAATGATCTAAAGCAGCATATATGAGTAATATTGGCACAGAGGTTTTTATACGTGGTTTTGCTGCTGCTCGAATGGGCCGGCTGAATCTGGTTGGTACCACGGCCTCGCAGAATACCGTCGTGAAGTAGAGGCATCTTTTGCTTCTGCGTTTCGTTCGGCGTGTGAGGCAACCGGAGGCGCACTCCTACTCACCATACCCTTCCTCATCCTCACTCCCATATCCCACATACACTTAAAGACCGGCAACGCACCTGTAGCACCTCTGGTGTTGAAGATGTACGTGGGCGACGGTAATCACTTAGCATCAGGTGAACCGCTTGCCCATTTGCCCCCTTTCCCGTAACAGAAAAAACGACTACTGTAACTAAATTGTAAAGATTACAAATAGTCTTTGGATTTAGCAAATACTAATTGTGAAAGTTCCAAACTGTTTCTCGTATTACAAACCACAATTTGATGAGTATAAAGGACTTTTCATTAGCGAAGTTTGCTACTAATATGTTAAGTTAGATTCCCTTATTTATGACATTTCGACACATGGTTACTAGAGGTTGTGATTATGTCATTATTCGAGACCAATGACTGTTCGTCGACAGGAAGTTAAAAGGATATTAAAGCCTCGGGAATATACACAACAAATACAGATTCATACACTCGTTACTAATGCGATAAGATCATAGGAAGAATCATATGGAGTGTGCGCATAGAGGCATGATACAACACAGCCAGACAAAATCAACAATTTGTTTGTTGCATAGATATTGACTATGCCTAGTATTCGAACTAGGGACACATCTCAACAGTTTGATACGCAATTTTCATGCTCGTATTAATAATGGGTTCTCCGTACGTTAAGCAACGTATTATCTCTTGTACTAATTTCACAGCACATTTTATTTATTTATGTAAGAAGCCGGCTTTTTCTTGGTATTAATAAAAATAATAAAGATTAATTATATAATTAATACCCTGAAGATGCCGTAAGGCGAAACCGGTCGGTCACTTATATAAAAAACCTTTTTTTAATTTTTTTTATTTTACTTTGTGTATTGTATAGTGCAATTGGAAATAATAAGAAAGAATTTCTTAACCTTTTGTATTTAATTATTCTCATCCGAGAAACCTCAACTGTTTTAACTTAGCTATTTTGGATCAAACATTCGTCAGTTAAACGAAATTTCATGTCGCATAATTAGTAAACTTAGATCCATTAGCGCCTTTAACTGCAATCTCGATGTAAATAATTTTATTAAACTGAAAATTATATTGACAAAGCGTTTACTAGACTAGAATTCTTAAAAGTCTTAGAAATTTAAGTGAAATAGTATCGAGAACACATTTCATAACATTAATTATTTATCACATAATTCAGTAGGGAATTCTTAAGTCAATACTGAGGTCCGTTTCAACCTAATTTGCTCAATCGACATTTTGATGCTTTTCAGTTCTAAATAAAGATCGGATGTACGTCCATAATGTACTAGTAAGTACGCCAACTTGCACAGGAGGGGCGTGGCAGATCCTTTCCGGCTTCAAAACCTTGTCAAAAATCGAGAGGGTTCTGCCCAGCTGTGGGACTATATAACTACTACTAATACAATAGCAGTCTGCAAATGTCCCACATCTGGGTAGTAAGTATACTTTGAATGTATTATATTGGGCAGAAAAGTACACGCTCTGATTTCGAGTGGGAGTGCATTCCAAAGAAGTACGGATTGAACAGGAAAGGATAAACGGACAAAGCATGAGGTATATGAGGGACACTGGAGTAGGAGATTATTAGACGAACGTAGGGTTCTGTTGTGGTTTGAGCAAAGGTAACGAAAGTAGGAAGACAAGCTGTAGGAGACTTCAGGATAGAATAAAGGTTAGTGAGAGCACACAGACTTCGGCGCTGACGCTGAGAATTAATAACAATTGTAACAGATAGAAGTTATAATTATTGACACGGTAGAGCCTGGCAGCGGATTTAGCAACTGCTCGAATGGGCCGGCACGACCTGGGTAGTACCACGATCTCGCAGAATATCGGCGCGAAGTAGAGGTAACCAGTAACCCTGTCCTCATCCCCTCCCGCCATCCTTTAAGGCCGGCAACGCACCTGCAACTCCTCTGATGTTGCATTGTAGGTGGTCGATGGTAATCATTTACCATCAGGTGAGCCGCTTACCGGTTTCCTCTCCCTCTCTTTTTTTTATTGATATAAGGAACACAAAGTTGCGTTAAAAGTAATTACTCTTTTTTTTTAATCAATGCTCAAAAGTCACTTTCGAATTCAACGACTCAACAATATAAATGCTAATACACTAAAATAAAAAGTTACTACAGCGAAGTATTCTTAAAATTCCCTTTGTTATTCAAATTCCTTCTCGATTTTATTCAGCCAATCACCACCGCAGATTGTCTACCAAATACTGAGACGTACAAACGAGCGGGAAATGCAAAACTTGAAATAAATCTCGCACCAAGACATTTGCAAGCGATCTACGCGAAGTTTTCGTTTTAAATTGAACGTGATTTTGGTCGCTAGAATTCCACTTTTGTACTCTACCTTTGTATTTTAAAATAGTTATTTAAAATAGTTGTAAGTTTCTATACCAATATTTTCTAGTGAATCATCATTATTATCATTTCAGCCTATCACAAGTCCACAGCTGAACATAGGCATCCCCCAAAGATTGCCACAAAGCACGGTCCTGAGCCACCTGCATCCATCGAGTTCTCGCAACTCCTCGCAGGTCGTCACTCTATATGCGAGGGGGTCGTACCACACTGGGTTTGCCTGTACGCGACGGCCACGCCAACCTTTTTACCCCAACATTTGTCAGTTCTGCAAGCTATGAAATTAATATCTTCTAGGGAATGTCCAATTATAATTAAATCTTCTTTTGTTTCTCTGAGTCCACTGCTAGACAGGCTTGCTTAACATGGAAGGTATGCCGAAGGTACGTAGATAGGCTACGTAATGCTCTTCCTCTTCACTGGCACATACGGATGGATTTTGGGTCAATACCCGGGAGCCATACCCTCGTTTGTTGTCTAGCAGGGTACACCACGTGCAGGTGAAGGTGGCCTCTAGAGAAAAATATACCTAAGACCAATTTTTTTTTTTTTAAATTGAATTATGTAATTATACAACTCTGAACTGCTTTCAAATTGGATTAATAAATAAATTATTTCGGGTCTCTGTCTGATTCACAATCAGAAAATTAACTTATTATAAATTGATTGAAATATAAAGTAACATTAAACGCTATTAAATCTGTAAATTACAGTCTCATTTCAAATGTGCAGTATTCGCGTTAATACAAGAAATCATTATATTAAATAAATGTCTACCCCACGCACCCCCAGTCGGGGAAGCCGTCCCACGTCCTTGAAATATTTCTAAGACTTTCCAAACTGGGGTTGCTCCCGTAACATAATTATAAAAACTTCAATTACTTAAATCATTACAATATAATGTCATGAAATGTCGATAATGTTGCAAAAAAAAACGAAAGAAAGTGAAAGCACGTCTGACCTTGGTAGGGGTAGCAGTTCATTTAAATTCCGTCTTCCTATTTGAATTGGAGATTTTACAGGCTTTAATCTAAAACCGACGGCGGATGATACCGAAGCCTGTACCGTTATCCTACTAATTAAGGGTTTAATTAATTCAGATGTCCCTGTTATCTTAGGGTACTCTATTCTCATTCGCAATTTAGTTTGTAATCGACTTTGATTTTTATTGGATTAACTACTACTACGTCTGGTTAGATTCGCTGATATTATTATAATTATTCTAATTATCTAATTATAACAACTCTACCTTATTCATAGATATCTAATAGTGAGTACTAGCTTTACTTTATGGACATACGATGCGTTTGTAAATGCAAACCTGTAATTGTCTGTCTTGTTGTTACGACCTAATAGTCGCGTAGTGGTCAACGAAATATGCATCGAAAATCGTTTGGTTTTGACTTTAAAAAAAAAAAATTCCCGTGGATAGAATATGGATACAAGTCAAGTAGGGAAAATCCTATTGTAATATCCGGAAGATGACTCAACGACGAGGGTCATTGTTTAAATACAAAATTTTATGTTAAATTAAAAACAAGTAGTTATATTATAAAATCATTTTGTATTAATGACTGATGTCTTAGCATATTACAATACATCATGTACAAATTATCTATTACAATATATTATAATAACATCAAATTATAAAAATAAGAATAGTATCTTTCTAATTATGTACGCAACGTACCTACTTCATACAATTCGATACCACAAGAATTCTTGTGCTGTGCCGTGTAATTACACCGAAAATGTTTCAGAGGGGAAAGTGTAAGAACATGCAAAATCATTGTTAAAAAATTAAAGTACCATGGGTACAAGGTGGAAAAGGCCTCTTTTTCAAATATCTAGCGGGAAAGGCCTGCGAAGATCTTCCAGTGCGGGTTGGCGGGCTCCACATATCAGACTCAGAGTCAAATATGCAAGCATGTACTGTTTACAATATTAGAGGAGCCGGCACAGGGGATCGAACCCAGGTCACTACCGCTCTACGAAACTAAAGCGAGGATCTCGACCACTAGGTTACCACGGCTCGACCAATTAGTTTAAACCCATGACTAAATAACTATATTACCTTGGAAACCCTGCAGGAACCAGAAAACATTACATTGTGTATTTTAAGATTATTATTATTACATAATACGGACATTATCATTATTATTACATAATAGGAAATTCGTAATTTTACCGAGGTATACCCACATTAGTAAATTTTCTATAATATCAAAATATATGTGCTAATATAATATTTTCCTTTTAATAATTTAACACTATTTACATAATTTAAAATATTGTATAATTAAAAAATAAACCGAAATTAGTACAACTAATAAAAATTATTGTTTTAGAATCACATTAAGGCTCACATATCGGATTACTTAATACTATGTACATCCTTTATCTTATTCGCGGCAGTTTATTTCTGACTTGTAATAATGAAATACTAAATACTAAGTTTAAAACATTTTTGCAACTTACCGTAAAACTAAAATCCAACAGACACTAAGTACATAAACACAAAATTCGACACTTTCCGATTATGAAATATTTAAATAACTTCAATATCCATGCAATCTAAGTAATATAAATATTAATAATTCTCTTTATGCCAATAAAAAATAAAACACTTAACACTTTCACAAAGTTTCGGTATTAAATATCGAAGTACAGATCGCGTTTTACAACTTCCTCAGCGCGGAGAAACTGTGCCGTCCACCCCGGACGAGTTTTCGGGACGTACTGAGTGAAACACCCCTGAGATAATATCAACAAAACCCCTTTAGCACTGGGAAATTTATCTCTATATCATTTTAGTTCTTATCTTCTTTCACTAAAGGATCAGTTTTCGGTGGTAAATTTCGACCAATACAGTCGTGGTCTACATTTGGTAATGGAGTTCTGTTCTCATACGTATGCATGTAGGCGTATGTGCTAATTTGTGTGCGTGGTGAGTATAGAAAAGGCTGTAATGATTTCACCCAATGAAGTTTGCGATAAGATCCATTGCGTTCAATAATATCTTCAATATATCTGTCAAACAATAAAAATCTAATACGTTTCGTTAACTTAGCTTTGTTAGGTAATATGTATATGTAATCATTCACGCCTGTCACTTATAGGGGTAGGAGCAGAACATTGATTTTCATTTTGGTATGTCATATGATACAGTGTAAACTGTTGCCAATCATCTTTTACCAAATTTCGTTATTATGAGATGAAGTAAGTAAGAAAGTGTTGTAAATTGTGTAACAGATCTCGCATACTGCAAATAATGGAATGAAGAGTATCAATACACGAACGCATGATATATATTAGTATTTTATTAAATACGTATAATTATTTCACGGTCATTTGTTAGGAAATTGTTTAGGGATTTGTCTCCGAATCACGAGACTCGTAACAATGAGTGTATCGAAACTCCTGTACAATTTCTATCGTTATTATGTACACTAAGATGGTGACATAGACTATAGACTCCGATGATATGTGGGTAGAAAATACTAGAATAATTCTTGAGTGTTGAAATAACAGATCATCCATTTCATATGAAACTATTATTTATAGATTCTATTGCGTATATTTTTTTTTAATTTCATTATCTTATGGTCAATTTGTAGATACAAAATACAACATAATAAATAAAATACAATCAACTTATAACATTTATTCAACCTTATTTTTCTATAGCCTCTGCTTCGCGTTGTGTGATCACCTTTACAATATTTCAGTCCTCGTCTCCCATGGGTCTCCCGACCAGTTCCCGCTTAATAGACCAGATTGATGTTTTTTGCTGAATCCTAATGGCACTTTAGCGTGTAACACTTAATTTTGCAAATCTTACAGTGGAAGTAATTTACAAATAACGTATCATTTCATTTGTTTTAAGAATTGCCATAACAAGCTATTGATTTAGACGCATTTTTATTTAATTTAACCAATTTTTTTTTGTAGAATAAGGGGACAAACGAGCATGCGGCTCACCCGATGGTAAGTGATCACCGACGCCCCCGAACATCCGCAACACCAGAGAAGCTACAGATGTGCTGCCGCCCTTTGAGGACGGAATAGGCTCTTTTTCTTGAAGGTCCCTTAGTCGTAACAGATCGAAAATACCACTCGCGACAGCTGATTCCACAAAGTATGCGATTTTTTTTATCGATATTTTGGAACCAGTCTATAGATTTCACGGACCCTTTATTTCTGCTTAAATGCTTCAAAGATGTTTAAAGCTCATATGTGGGATCTCTTCCTCCTTTTATCCAATCCTATCCTCTTCAATCACCCCCAAAAATCATTTGAGGGCGATGGAAGAGTGTTTCTTCTCTTTCAAACCAGGTAATATTTTCCATTAACAAGCACTCTCTTAAAATAATAAATATCGCAAAGAAATGCCTGTTTCTATTATATTAAATGTAGTCGTTTTTCTATGCTTTCATACATCAACATAATGTTACGTACTCTAATATCAATTACTCTTGTACCGATTTTGTACTTTTCGTATACATGACGATTAATCAAAATAAAAGAAACATTTATTTCATATAAAGGAAGGAAATTTAAAAGAGAAATTAAGAGCCGTGTTAGCCTAGTGATCAGGGCGCACGGTTTAGTTTCATAGAACTCGAGTGACCTGTGTTCGATTGTTAATTTCAATCTTAAGTGCTGTATTTACCATGTGCTCGGCGGTGAAGAAAAACATCGTAAGAAAACCTGCATGAGAGTATATGTGAAGCCCGCCAATACTGCTCCGCTCTTACTGGAGTAGCGTGGTGGGCGCCATCCCGTGTCCAAAAAACCTCTCATATGTTTGAGATGGAGGCCTTTGCCCAGCAGTGGGCCTTTACAGGCTGCTACTTTGTTAACTTTAAATTAAAAAGTAAAGAAACCTAAGATACTGGACCACTGAGCGCAGAGGGTTGTATTTTTAGTTAAATAAAAAAAAATATATGAAACCAACAATAGGCTAATAATATAACTTGAAATCATAAAAATTTTCACGAAGACGAAGATACATTTCAACATCTGTTTGAAAATCCAATGGCAGAACTTATTACGGATTCTCAACTGCACTAAGCTCCGGAAGTCGTTACTGGAATAGACCGGATAATTTAAGACATGATAGCTATCTGGCTGGGCAAATACTGCGGCGCAGAATTGGCAAACATTTGCTTGAATTGTTTAGTGGTAAAGTTAGGGATGAATATTTGACCAATGTTTTAAAACAAATATTTACTAGAGAACTCGAATATGACTGCGAAATTAATTTTAAATCGTTGTAAACCGGTCAGAACTTTTACAGTATAGGCAGTTTGCAGCTGCATGGGTATATCTCCCGAAGTGTCAGAAAGACAAAACCACTCACTCACCTTTATCTTCCCGTACTGATATGTATATTTTTATATTAAGCACATATCTATTTATTTGTGTATATGAATATAGTTAGGTTCTAATTATTTTTCTAAAATATAAAACGATTTTTTAAATACATCTTTTACATTATTTTGCCATCCCCCGGCTTCACTGGCAGAGAATGCCAAAAGGCATCAAGAACGCCCTTTGCAATAATTTTCAAAGGTGATAGCATTTATCCAAAGTATTTTAAGAACCATAAGTAGGATAAGCGATATTATAGCGACATAAACAATATATTTAGATAAGTGTGCTTATGCGATATTTACGAGTATCTATCACGAATAGTTAGTATATGAAGCGGTATGCAATGTATATAATAGCCTCTTGAAGCTAACCGCGTTTCCGATTTAAATTCTCAACTGTTCTCGGTTACGCAAGTTCCCGACGGTGTTATTCGAGGGCTATTGATACCCCATTCGAAATTAATCGCCTATCAGAATCAAATCGTTTCCGAGAACTCTTAAGTGTAACGCAAATCGAATAAGTTGGGAGGATGTTATTTGCGACGTCGTTTTTCCGATTGTAAATATCTTTGAAGTGAAATAATTTATTACTGAATACAATTTAGAAGCTGTTTGTTGTTGTTATTTCATAGAAATCGTTGCTGATGTGAAACGTCGACGTTCTAGCAAATACGCAGTTTTTGTTCATTTTATTGATCGCCCCGACCACTACATCAGATTTGATAAATTACAAATTATACGATTTCTGGCTGGAAGGCTAATTCGCGAGGCTATCGAAATCAAAAAAAAAATCCTAATTTCATTAGAGGAGATGGCTGGGTGCTACAACCAACTTGTGGTCCAGTAATAAATAAAATAGAAAATACTGTGAGCATGTTCTGCGTAGATCGGACCAACATTAATAAGTAAAAGCTAAAGGTAGTCTAAGTTAACTATGACATCAGAATAACACCTCAGTCCCCCTGACAAGGGTGGTGTAGTCAAAACGTCGGGAACTTAAGAAACATAAATTAAACGCTTAAAAATCCATAAATAATAGTTGCGTTTCAAATGTGTAGTGTTAAGAGTAACTACAAAAATCAATATTTAATATAAATTAAAGGTTTTTAGGTTACAATTACGCGTTTCGGAATCTAGGAATAATTTTGGCTGCAAAGCTTTAATGGGCCTCCGTATATCCAAATTTGCAAACAGACTTAAACTTTACATATTATTCTGTAAAAATAAACGTATGTAAGTAATATTGAAACAGCTTGGATACTTTATTTAAGTTATTTTCATAGCATAATGTCATGATATTTTGCTGTGGAGATATGCATCTGATATGGAAACTGTATTCGTTTTGCAAAAGAGACAAGAAATGTACAATGAATATGTAGTGTTTATACACTAATACATAAATATGTTTAATAAGAATAGTGATGTACGTTATGTAAATACTAGGAACAGCTTGTGATACCAGTTACTAGGCTCTATGGAGTCAAATACTCGTTCATGGGGTGTTAGTGTTATTATAACATAAAGGAATAAATAGATGATAGCACCGTACGATAACCCCAGGAAATTAAATGAATCGCTCCAAAGGTATTTCTAAAAAAAAATATTGTAATATTAAAGATGACTAAAAAGAGAATAGTAGCGGAAGTAGATTTATAAAATTACGCTTGACGAATAAAAGTTTGTGTTTCTTATATCGAACAACATTATAATTAATGCTTTGATGTGCAAACCATCTTCTTCTTAAAAATGTCAACCACACCTGCACATGGTGCACCCTGCTAGCTTACAAGCGATGCTCGGGCAACCGAAGTGCGGTGAAGAATCTATCCGAAATAGCCGAACCCACATACCACAGACACAGGAGAACAGCATCACTGGTGCAAGGGTACTGCGTTCACCAAATCCACTTGCCCAGGATGGAGAACATATGCAAACTTTACAAGAGAGGCATATGTTCAGCATTTGACTTTAACGGGCTGATAGAGAAATATTTTCTGAATAAATCCGACATTGTTAAATAACGTAGTGAGCTGCACTATTGCGTATATTACAACGGGCGAACTTCACGTCAGAATACAAAGCAAAGGCACTAATTGGAAACTGCACGGACAACGAAAAAAAAAGATGATCAACAGCCGGAGCATCCACTAGTTGCATAATTAAATGTAAATAGAATATAATACATAGAATTTTTTATTTAGTATAGGCTTTCATCTTTCTTTCAGTCTGTACAAATCCTCTGCATAACATAGGGTTTTCTATGAAAGCACTAACATAACAATTCTCATATCGGGAGAGGCCGAGGCTGTTAAAGAATACAAATGTAAATAAAATATAAGCTCTTACGGTCGTATAACCAAATGATGTGGTATAGACATTTAGTAGTTTCAACCCAATTTTCACCAGTGCTTATTTACTCGTAGCACAACGTGACAGGTGGTGAGCTTTTCGCCAACTTTTTTTCGAGTGTTCAAACTAACGATGACATTTGTATATAAGTTTCGAAAACTTATTGTTACGAGCCCTCCACAAAGGAATCGAGCTAGAGACTCCTGGTTCCCAGGCCAATCCTCTAATCCCTTGGCTATTGTGGCCTGTTAAAGAAGGGTTTTTTTTTCTATTAAAAAACGTTACCTTCCACTGTAGGAATTTCTCCTGTGTCGCGGTGGCAGTGTATTTTTAACGGTGTAAAGAACATAACTATATTACGAATTTCATCTTATTTAATATTTTACAATGTACTTCGACTTGGGGAACTAGGTAACCGAATAATCATTCTATATATGCCAACCATTAGGTCATATTTATGATCTAAATTATCTTGATGATCATGACAATTTTCAATTTTCAAGTTTCTCATGATGTGTGTTTGTTGTAACAATTCTAAATTACATTGTAATAAGACGCTAGTAATTAAAGCATCAGATACTATGATCGCAGACCAGTTAACCATGCGTTTGGACCATGATAAATCCTACTTATGAAGAATAGAATAAAGCGTTTATTCCAAACCACAAGAACGTGGCAAAAAAAAAACACACGAGATAATTTAAACATAAAATGTGGTACAATGGGCAGTCGTATCGCTCTCTCCCAGATCACTTCTGGCTTATGGCCAGCGATTGTGTATGAGATTCTGCTTAGGATATGGATTGGCTTATCTTAGTAGTAGAGTATTAAGGTTGGTTTAAGAAAAAAGAAAGTAAAGAAGCATGATGTCAATGTACCTTTTAATCTAAGACTTAATACACTTTTTTTATTGCATTGGGGTGACAAATGAGGTGACAGTCCTCCTTGTGGTAAGTTTGTTTTTGTTCGTGGTAGAGCCAGTGGCGGTTTTTGATGCTGTTAGAATGAGCCAGCTCGACTGGGGGTAGTACCACGGCCTTGCAGAATACCAGCGTGCAGAGGAGGCATCTTGTACTTCTGTGTTACGTTCGGTGAGTGAGGTTACCGGAGGCGTACTCCCAATTCCTTTCCTCGTCCTTCTACCATTCTCCAAATGTCCTTAAAGCCCGGCAACGCACCTGCAGCGCTCGTATGGTGTTGCAAATATACGAGGGCGACGGTAATCACTTACTATCGGGTGAGCCGCTAGCTCATTTGCCACTTTTCTCTTTAAAAAAAATTGTCTATTGCAGCCCATGGACACCTGCAAATAACTTCAACCGAAGAAGGTTACATATGTGTTGTCACCCCTGAGGTGAATGAGGATTGAGGTGGAATGCCAGGTGGCTTCTAAATATATCTAAAAATTAAAGATTTATGAAAATGTAAATTTGAGCCTTAATATGGTTTTGCTTGTAAGCGTAACCACCTAAACTAACCTAGTTTTTGACTTAAAAGTCTCTTTTAACAGCACGTCATACAATATTCCATGCACGCTCCGTTCCAACCAAGGTTGGTTTTTTTACTTGACTCTAAGCGTTGTACGTTCTGACTCCCATTATTGTTTGTGTTTTCTATGTTTCTTTGTTTCGTTTATTATAATTTTTTTAAGCTTACGTTGTTTTTTTAATTCTGATAACGTAAAATTATGTAAAACTGATAATATGGACCATGTTGTCGGCTATGGTGCAATATTTTAAAACGAACACAAATTAAGTATTTTATTTAGTATATCTTAATAAACAAAGAAGATAAAAAATATCAATGAAAATATTTTTTGACGCAAGCTTTATATAATGTTACATATATATGTTTATCAAGACCTACAGTATACTGTCCAGATACCTTAACGAGCCTTAACACCATGGGGCTATCTTGTTTCGTTGTGGCGTTGCTATGGTCAGCATCCGGGTCCATGATCAGACGTTGATCACGACCTATAGATGTAGTAATTGTGTAGACAAATCCATTAAGCCTAAATTCAATGGGGCTATCTAATTGAGTTGAGGCGAATCCATCTGAACTGGCCCAATCAAAACTACTGGCCCAATCAAAACTCACCCCTTTTGGCGTAAATTCGTAAAGTGGTTTTATGGTGGCGTTATGCCGCAAGTGGTTGTGAATATGAACAGTAAATAAATGGAAAATTCAATTAAAGGCCGGAAATAGTTGTTTTTCGTTTTGGTGCCATCAGTTGCCACAACAGGATCTTACTGCCTGAGGCTTTCTAGGATAAGCTTACATTCATCACTAGTAAACTCCATTGAGTGGTGATGAAGGTAGCTGATGAACAAGATTATTTAAAGAAAAAATACTTTATTAAATAATGTTAAACTTGATACTAAATAGCAAGTTAAATAGCATGATTTATCTATTAATACGTTTTTCACAAAATTCTCAGTTTTTTTTAATTAAGTCAGCATTAAAAAGATTTGAGATACAATCGGGAACTGAATCTAGTTAGTCCCCTCGTGATCTATCTCATTTTGTATTCCCTCTGTCTGCGCAGATTGCTTTGCTTTCATTCTAGGAGAGAATAGTTAAGTCTTTTATAAAAGCTGTGGTATACTGTTAATTACCGTGTTACATTTACATACATATCTTAAAATTGCCAATTGTATTTTAATTGTTTTTCATATTCTATATTAAAATCTGGACGTGACGTCTGACTTTCTGTAAATATATCTTCTGTAGATTAGTTACAGAAACTATAAATACGACCTTTTTTTTAAACTTATGTAAATAAGTAATACTGATCATGTATGCTTAAGTTGGAGTAACTGAAGATAGTAGGTATAAATAAAATATTAATTCAATGTACTGTTTCCAAACGAAATGAAACCTTATTATACACAAAGAAGTTAGGATTTAAAAATCGAATCAAACGCTATAAAGTTTTTTAATAATAGTTTCATTTCAAACGAGTAGTATTCGCGTAAATGTAAGAAATCATAATGAATTTTCGTTTTATGTACACAACCTGTATAAGCCGAATCCTCCATAGCGCTAGGGCAATAGACGAAGAGCAAGCGCCCACTTAAGTTGGCATGCTGTTTATGGAACATTTGGCGTACCTATGACGCTGAGGAGGCGGATTGTTAAGCGCAGTGACCGCATTTAATGCTCTCTATCCTTAGTCAGTGGTATTAATATCGACATATTCGGTAGGAATTTTCACATCGTCTCTCAGAGAGCCTCACTCGTCAAATGAAAGTCACACGCTTCTTTATACATGTTGTGTCTTTGAATTTTATCAAATATGTGAATGATGAACACACACATGTTAATTAGCGAGTATTTACGCCATTTTAGAATATACTATGAACATTTTTTTACAAAAAGATTTTTCTAACGGCACAAAAACCCCTATGATTGTTGCGTGGTAAGGGACTCACCACCTGTCCACTTTTTTCTGTTCAATAAACTCTGGCGAAGAGTAGGTTGGAAAAACTTTAAACAAATACTAGACCTCTGTCTACCCCACCGCATTATTGGGTACACGGACGTGATAGCTTACACAATAACGTTTCTCGTTATCTTCTCTGCTTGGATAAATCGACACAATTATTTCTTAATAAAGCAACGAATCAGGATTGAGGTTAATTGCTTGTTTCACATATAAAATTTATTGGCTTTCGCATTCGAAACGACTGTGATCTACGTAATCACGTATGTCGACTCAACAAAGCTTTTAGAACCTCTGCCTGCTAATTAATGTTTTCTTCTAATTAATAAACTTATCAACGAATACGTTTTAAACAAAAATCAATAATGTATAATTTAATATTAACACATGAAATAATACATTTTATGCATTACCTCATGAAATAGGTACAAAAGTCGTTACATAAAGTTTTCATTTAGTTTCCTTTTCTTTTTTTCATTTCAGTCACTGCTGAATATAGCCCTCCCCCAATGATTGCCACATAGCTAGGTCCTGAGTCACCTGCATCCATCGACTTCCTGCAACACGGCACAAGTCGTTACTCCATCTTAAGGGGGGTCGTCCCACACTATTGGCCTGTACGAGGATACACGGAAGCTTTTTTTCCCAACGGTTGTCAGTTCTGCGAGCTATATGGCCGGCGCATTACCAAATTATTTAGTTTAGTTAGTATTAACTTATTAAAATATATAACTATATACTTAGAATAAAAGTATATAGTACGATACTCGAATGGTTAGGAGTACTGCTTCCGAATAAGAGTACTCGAGTTCGAATGACTTTTTCGAAACTTCTGTATGATTTGTATCGTTGTCCTGAACACCAAGATGGCGACAGGCTCACCACCTGTCACGTTGTTCTAAATTCGCCCTGTGGAAAATTGGGTGGAAAAGACTAAAATGTTATAAGCAGACCATATATCCAATACTGGTTGTTTTCACATTGTTCTTTACAACCCTTATTCACCGAACCCTATTTGGAACAATGTGACGGTAATATATTCTTATAAACCCATCACTGCACCTGAGCCACCAGCATCCATTAACTTTTTGTACAAATGTAGGTTGTCACACACTGTTTATGATTGTTTATGTTTCATTTCACATTAGCTTTTTATTTTTTCTATTTTCAAGTACAAAAGCTTAATTTAAACTTTAATTTCGATGTGCCATTAAACAGCCACTGTTTATGTTGGCACTACACAGTTTGTTTCCTGCGTATTTATGTTTTAATATTTGACAGTTCTGTAAAACGTAATGCCATATTAGTTGGAGAATATGTATTATGTAATATATACATCTACATCTACAAAATAAAAATATTTAGCAAAATTACATACGTGCTATATTATTTTAGCATGTGTGTATGTAAAAAACACAAATATTTGGCTAAAAATTCGGAAATCTTTATTCTGCCTCATGACAGAGAGCATCGTTCCAGAAACTAACTTAAGATCCGCATTCCACAACATAATACAGGACACTATAACTCTTCTTTTACTGTGCAAGCTCCACTCCTCTGGAACGCCCTGCCCGATAAGATTAAAGTAGCTCCTTATAGGAATACATTTAAGAGACTAGTTTGTGAACCTAATGAATACGTATTTATATTTATACATTAAGTATTCACGAACTTTTATTACATATTTATATATTTTTCTACGTATCTTTTTATATATTTGTTTACATATTTATGTATATTGTATTATAAAAGTGTTTTGATTATTTTATTAGATAATTTGTGGTTAAATACATATAATATATTAAAAAATTATTTGTTTAAGCACCTGCTAATAGCTTTTCATCGCTACTAGGGTTAACTGGTAGAGAATGACACTTGGCATTGAGTCCGCCCATTGTAATATTTAGCTTAAGGTCAACAATAAAGAATAAACAAATTATTTAAATTAATTATGCCGCATCCACAAAATTTGGTTTAGCACCTTTGTGGCACTCGTTACGGCATGTTTTCACGGTGTCTCGGCGTTAATTTATTCTACCTACGACCTCGGCAAAATTTGAGTTTTGATTCCAAATATACAAATTTTGTGAATAATCTCGAGCATTATGATTTAAGTTTGACTCGCATGTTTATTTTGTTCTATTTATTTTAAACTTAATACATATTAGGTAGCTTAGAGTGGTCAGTGTGCTTTCTTTCGTTTCCTATAATTCGAGTAAGTTCAGTTCGAATCCTGGTGCCGGCACCACTAAAATTGTTCATTACTGTTTTAAATACTAATTTTACCACGTGTACGGCGGTGATGAAAATAACTATAAAATATTAAAAAATATTATTTCGAGAACCTGAGAAGTCTGCCAACATGCACTGGAGTGGCGGATATTTCCCGACTCCTAATGTATTGAGAGGATGCCTTGCTCCAGCTGTGGAACATCTACACGTTGCTACGTTACTTTACAGATAATCATGTATACTGTATATTACCATTAGAGAATCTGTTTCTTAATCAGAAGGCCAGAGTTCCATCCCATAAGTGGTGGGCTTCAACTTACTGTAGACAGTAAACGGAAGTATTAGATTACCACAAGAATTCATACAAAGACACTCATTCGTCTTTATCTTACCATTTCCCATATAAGACCTAATACAATGTTTTGTTGTTGGCCCAACAAAATCCAAACAAACCAGAAAATTATTAGCGTGTTGCTCAATTATTAGCTGCGACTGGGATTCAAACCATGGATCCTTGGTTCAGCTGTTTGGTATGCTAACCATGACGTAGAGCGGTCACCAAATGAAATGTAGTATCTTGTAATAATGTTAAGTTTCCACTCTTTTAATATACTAGTATTCATTACATATTTATTAAAACAGAGGATATATGGCAAACTTTATCGTAGAATATGCAATACCGGTGTGTACAAAAGTATAGATATTTTAGTATTCTCAACCTATGTTACACCATGGCTTATATGTGCCGACATTGGTACGAGCTCTCACGCAGGGGATTGAGCTCAAGTCTCCTGGTTAAAGGATTCAAATCCGATCCCTTTAACCTTTCACCACTCCGCTATCGTAGCTTTTTTATTATCTCAACCCGAAACACAACATATGGAGATTAAAACTAAAACAACATTAATAATATTACACTAAAAAGACATACGCATTTACAGTTTATATAAAATGCTTCTAGCTAAACAGACTAATTGAATATCAAATTAGCTTGTGACTAACGAACACCAATGTAAAACGTGTTGTGGATTCTAATAATTGGATATTTTTAGGTACCTTCTCGCTTACACAGATGTCACGTTACATAATAGTTTTTTTTTAAAACATTAACTTTAGTAATGTCTAAGTGTTTATTCCTACTGTTAGAAAATAGAAAGACCACAAAACAAGATTTAAAAACTTTAGGAAAAAAAGTACATTACTTAGTTCAGATAAAAAACGAGTTGAATGTTCTCTTAAATGTTGTCTGTGGTAGTGCTGAAAAATCTAACGAAAAGTGATTTAGTTGAGTTCTGCACGTGACGGTGTAAAATTGTCAGCGCTTGCTCACCTCGCCTCGCATTATTGTTCTGGGTACAACATAACAGATCTCGTTGGAAACATCTCTACAATCTAACATAATATTACATAACGCGTAGCAATGTGACCATAAATAGAAATCGTTTAGACTCTAAGCTTAATAATTCATAGTGTTATAAAATTATGTACACGGGATTATAAAGATTTTTTACTTCACTGCAGACTTCTTTTCAATGTTTTCACGGGATAAATTCATCATATGAAATAATGTGGGTTGCTTCGTAAGAAAATATTAATTATTGCGAGGGTTCCGTACTCATGGCTTCCGAGAGATCTTGGATCTCTAATATCCTCTTTACTTTTATTTTCTTCTATATCTTTCTTCATTATCCGGTCTGGCCTTTGACAGGTAAAATCTGCTAAGCTGATAATAATGTGCGTGAGATTTCGAAATGAATGTTTTAATTTTTCATTTTAAATTAAGCCTATAAAAATTGGCATTTAGTCTCGTAAAAGTGATATTCTGTTTTACTTTTAAAAAATATTCGAATGATTTGACTATTAATGGTTAGTCACCTACAACATTTAAAGAGCAATTTACGTGAATAATGGATGAGTCCCTACTAAACTTGTAACGATATGTAAATTAGGCCGCAATATAGTAGGTAATGTCAAAGATGATAACACAGAGACGATACGGCGCAAAAATATTTGGTAACTGTAAAACGTCAATGAATTTCTGGAAACTTCAAAATAATTACAAGACTTTAAAAAGATAAATGAAAAAAAAATTGTCATAAGATTTCAAACAATAACTAGTAGGTACTCGGATTTGCTAATGACTGATAACTTACTGAGCCAAGACATGTTTATTCACTGGACGCTGAATCAGAAAGCTCAAAGTCGCTCAGCTAGCTATTGAAAGAGTTATGCTCCGTGTTTCTCCGAGTGATAGAATCTTCAAAGCTAACATCCGCACCAGAACTAGGACAATCAACATAGTCTTAGGTAGCAGCAAGCTAAAATGGCTATGGACTGTCCACATAGCACGCAAAGTAATAACCGCCGGGGATGAACGGTTCTGGATGCTCAGTTAGGCAACTGCAGTGTAGTACAAGATGGAGTTCAGCCTGCAAAGAATTGCGGGAAATAGACAGATTCAGGCAATAGTCAGCAGTGAGCTTATAAGACAGATTGTAATAATGATTTGAATTTACTATAATACTCGTACGTATGATCCTTTGTTACCAAAGCAACTTTGGCTTCAAAGTCATTCACTATTCTCAATTAGCGAAAGTATTAATTTACAATTATAATTGGAAACACTGTTACAATATTAAGTTAGTGAATTTGGGCAGGTAAATATTATACTACAAGTAAGTCCTCAGCCATCAATAAATCTGACTAACTACTAGTGATTGTTTAAATTCTTCTGACAAATTATTTTTAGTTAAACTTTTTAAATTCTTATAATAATTTTAAAGTTCCCAGACATCATTAACTTTTTACTATTACCATATATTTGTTCATTTAAAAGTTTTTCTGCATAACGCCTGTGTATTATCAAATTTCTCATCTGTGATGTTACTTGCCATCATCATCATTTCAGCCTGACATAAGTCATTGTGAATGCTGCTGCTGAATCTCTCTCCCAAAGATTGCCACAAAAGACGGTCCTGAGCCACCTGCTACCAACGACTTCCTGCAACACTGCGCAGGTTGTCACTCACACTTTTACTTTGACTGCTCTTGCCTGTGGCCTTGATATATCGGGATAGATCTTTTATATGTACCGATATATCTCTATCTTACACTTGCGCTCGCAAAGATAACTTTAGTTCAGAAGATGACTGAGAAAGGCTGATTAGGATAAGGAACTAAATAAAATTCACACATAATTTATTAATGATTAATCCAAGATTTATCAACTGCAATTATATCGGAAACACGCCGAGACGAGTCTGCTTCTAATTTTGTAATCATGTCACGGCACAATTCCACGCGGGCATGCTTCTGTGCGTCGGTTAGGTTATGCACCACACGTGAATCTATCATCCTAAAGTAAAGTTGTTTGTGTGTATGGGCAATATGTCTTAAATATCTTCTTTCCGTAATTCGCATATTCTCTTCAACTACATTTTTCACTTCGTCTCCTTCCTTTCTTCTTTCCTCATCTCCCTAGTTAGTTCGTTGACTGAATTTTTTTATACCAGCGGTAGACGATTGTATTAATAGGGGCCTTATCCATAAATACCATTTGAAGTATATCGAGCAATTCGTTCGGTTTTAAGCGACATTTGAATTTCTAAAAGAATCATAGCGCGAAAATGTTTCCAACACTGATCCATTTTTCAATGAAACACGATCTTTCAATTTAGCTCGTAAAATAGATCGTGTTTTTACTTGTAAAGAAGGTACGAGTAAAAAAAATATTTATTTCATTTAAAACTAAAAAAAATAGCTCCGTAAATGAAAACTAGCCAAACAAATTACGTCAATGTATATCAACATAATTTTTTACGACATTTAGTATATGCAATTATGAAGAAAAGATATATAAGGATTTTTGCCTGTAACCCCTGAGAGATAAGCAGAGATTATGAACATCCACTTGACATGAAGCGTAGTCACACACTATAAACTACTCTCGCCTCTTCAGGAGATAAAACAAGGTGGGTTCTTAAAATTCGGATGGATTTTGCGATAGCATTTGGTCGCTGTGTTTGTTAGCTATGTAATAACCAACTAACGTATATGATTAATTATCTTAATTAGTATCCGATTAGTACAAAGAACATTTTCAATTAAAAAATATTATTACTCTGTATATATTTTTACTTTGTTCGTATTATATCTTTACAGACACAATAACCGAGTTCTTAACGGATCTGTCTCCGAATCAGGAGACTTGAGTTAGATTCCCTGTGTGTAGGTCTAGTGTCAATATGTTTAACGAAATTTATGATGGAGAGCTTGTCAAATGAGCACTGATGAAAAGTCGATTGAGTTAAATGTTAAAACTCTAGATAGATAGATTCATGGAGTTGTATTTACATCAAAATTTAATAATGAAATTTAAACCGTTGCATTTACATGGTGCAAGTGATAACTACAGTAATAGATGCGGCCGTATGTTTGTGAGCAGCTGCGTGGAATACAAATTGCATAGATTTAGGCATTGGCCTCGTGCAATTTCATTTCGAATCTAATATTTGAAATACCACATTTAGTTTTGAACGAAATATAAAAGCTTAAGCTTAAACTGAAATAAATATAACCTGATCAGTTTCCCATTTGATTTTGTAAAATGTTTAATGTTCGGGAAATCACATTTAACATTATTATAAAAGTTAATAAACGATGTAAGCTCTTTTATAACTTATTAGTGACAAAGTTTCGTTATAAAAATAAACATACAGAAGTTGAAACGGAGGAGAGAAATATCCTTATAGCAATCACAACTAGCAATAGTAAAAGCTGACTGATGTCACAAAAATCAGTTCGTTGTCGCGTACAAAGATGGACATGGAACACTTTAAAAATAAGTCTACATATGTGTATTAGTACCTTTAAATGTGTTTCTCTGAGGAAAACACAACATGACATGCAAGTGGCAATGTGAAAAGAACAAAAAAAAACGAAACTTGATAAACTATGTATAGTAAAGTAAAGTAGCAGCCTATGAGTGCCCACTTGGCAAAGGCCTCCTTCTCTCTCTCCTTCAGAGTAGGTTTTGGAGCCGGGAAGAGCTCGCCACGCTACTCCAGTGCGGGTTGGCTGGCTTCAAATATCCACGAAATAATATTTTTATTATTTCCTAACGATGTTTTCCTTCACCGCTGAGCACGTGGTAAATACAGCATTTAAAATTGATATTAACAATTTTTATGGGTGCCGGCACCGGGGTTCGATACCCAGGTCACTCGCGCTCTATGAAACTAAAGTGAGCGCCCTGACCACCACGCCCTACCACGGCTCTATGTATAGTAGATTAAGCTTTATTTTTTACTTATAAGAACTAAAAACGAGCAAACAGTCCACCCGATGGCGGTTATTTTTGTACAAACTGCTTCTAACCTCGATCATGAATCAAGGGCCTCCCCTTGAGGACTAAGATCGATTGTTATATACAAAATACGGAATATAGCATATTTAACGCTGATATTCTTTGAGACTGTATCTTCGACTATTGAGGCTACTCAAACTGTATTTATATTTTATTGCCTAAATCAGTTTCTTACATTATATCGAAATTTCGAAGTTCTAAACTATTCTACTTGAAAACTGAACGTCGTAGATATTAAATTTAATAAGGGACTTACTATTCGAGAGTAATTCGAGCAAATTGAACGTACAGATGCGTTTTGACACCTATTAAACAAGCTTACAATTGCAAAGTTCCACCCGTTATCTAGCATGTACGTGACCCCGATGGTATTGAAAACGATATCGCTACATACGTTACATAGTCTGTTTGGAATATTCAGTTGGTTTAGTCTACTTGAACAAGGTTATTTTATGATGCTTGGGGTTGTCAGTGGGGTATACCATACCTTTCTCCAACGTCCAACCTCATCAGCTGCACGTGGAGCAAACGAGCAAGCCTCTGACGAGAAAGATCGTGAAATATCAACCCGAATCCAAGTCATACAGACTTGTAATGGGGGTAACAGCGTCACCAGTTCGTTGTTATCGGTACTACGCTCATCAACTCCCTTACCCGGTTGTAAGTATGGGCAAACCCTTCAAGGCTTTTGCTGGCAATTTCTCGGAGGGGTCTATTTTATTATATTGGATTGGACTAAAAACAAGCTACCAGTCCACTTAATTGCAAGAAGGTTACAGATAAGTCGTCGTCCCTGACTACGGTGGAATGCCTCCCGTAATTACGGAACACAACAGTAATTGAACTGCTGTTTGATAGTAGAAATGAGTAAGAGTGTGATATCTACCCAGAGGACTCCTAGAGCCATAGGGTGAGTAGAAATCTACTACATGCATCCAACAGTGGACTAAAATAGATTAATGTAATAGTGGTAGTATAGTAATTGACTTATTGTGCTTACGCGAACACTACATGTTTTAAATGAAACTTTTATTTACGGATTTTATCGCGTTCAATTTTGTTTTCATATTTCCGACGTTTCTATTGCTTTACATCAGCCCTGGTTACGGGGGGACTGAGGTGTTAGACGTCCAGATGACATAGTTCACTCGGGCTACCTTCAGCGATAATTACTATTGGTTTAAGATTTAATTTTGTTTATTACTGGATCCCAAGCAGGTGGAAGTAGCCAGCCATTTTCTCTATTGAAATTAGAATGTTTTTTTGATTTAAATAGCCTCGCGAATCGTTCTTGATAGGAATCGATGTTCTTTTGGGAGGATTTGTGGTCTATCAAATCTGATGTTATAGTTGGGGCGATCAAGGATATGAGCACAGACTGCAGAAACGTCGGGAATATAAAAGTAAAATTAAACGCGATAATATCCGTAAATAGTAGTTTCATTTAAAAAGTATAGTAATTATTTTGTAACAGAAATTGTGTTGAATAAAAGAAAATATCTACAAGCCCGCCACTACAATTTTGGTTAGTGCCCGAAATTCGCTTAAACAGACTACGACAACGTTAGAGGGTTATCTAACCAAAACGGTCGAGCGACGTATTCCCAATGCCCGTATCTGCATACCGCTTTAAAATTAAAGCGGTTGAACGGGAAACGTTAAAGAAATAATTTCTAAAATAGCATAATTTGCAATTTTCACTGCATGAGCATAATATTATTTAAATTTGTGCAATCAATAGTGCAGTGTTCAGTAATTTTAGGTAGATTTAATCACCTATAATAATACATGGATGTCGGCTCACACGCACTACGTCTTAACTCCAGCACCGGCTCGATCACGAATCTAGCTCCGCTTTTTTTATTATAGTTTAACGCGGGGGAAAGGTGCACGCACCTACCCTTCACCATCTCCGGTGACTAGTTATGTCGTGATCAGCATTGAAGATGCCGGACTGACTTAAACCCCTCCACGGTAGATATGCTGTTGGCCTAGTGGCCTGTACAGCTTTAGTGGTAGAGACTCGCGAGCAGGAGGTCCGCAAGTTAAATCAACCCCTGCTCTTACTAACAGAGTGCTTATAAGACCATTGGTTCCTACCACGAACCGCGTAGTGCATTGCCTGAGACATCAGAATTATGCGTACATATTACATTTCTTTATTGGCTATGTATTTAAAGATATACTTTCACATACACTACAAATATCTACAACAATAATTAATTAAAACATGACAGAGGTACTTTTAAACATTGTTTTTGTATCAAATTAGTTTTCGGTATGATTAGCGTATATGAGATGTTTCAAAGTAGTACATTGATCATCATGAAGACTTCGTGCTTCAAAAAACTAAGACGATACGATATCCACGGGAAACAAGGCGGTGGCAGATGGCAGATTCTTACGCATCTACCACGCGACCAAATTAAAGAAAAAAAACTTGAAATTTAAACAACAATATATACAATACAAAATCCTTCTGGTATACTTTACCAAGTAGTGTCTTAGAATGAGAGCACAGACACAGTAAAACCAAAAGTAAAGTGGGTATTCGGCTAACTTTGACTGGAACTCTAAAATTCTCGTAAATCTCTCACATCACTTATTTCCAAGGACGTCAGATAGTACGATCGCTTATCCTTCGCCTCAAGCTTGTATCTCCAAAGGCATTTTCCATTAGTCACGATTGTGCGTAATGAAACCGGCTTCCGTAACCCCCTTTTTCACCTCTCCGGGAGATCGTGGATGATGGGTGGCGAGCCTTCGACCACGGGGCCAGAGATGTGAAATACTACAGTTATAAAGAAATCCTTACGAGTAAGTTCTTGCAATTTGAAATGCAATATATATACCTCTGCAATAAACACTATAAATCCATGTTAAAAATTTAATCTAGGTATTGATTATTACCCAAATTATTGTTTGTTTCACTCTCTGTGTCTGAGCTGTCGTGCTCATGCCATGGCAAGGATTTTTGTACTGTATATATTTTTGATACAATATCAGTTGAACTTGCGAGACTAAGGGAAGAGTTTTGAAAATAGCAATGTCTACCAACAGTTTGCGGGAAAACAGGCTGAAAAAATAGCAGAGCTAAAGTAAACAGACCGATGACGGACAAGTGTCTATACCGCGAGGTGTCTGGTACTGTGATCACCAATCCACTAGACGAGCGATTATGCCATAGCGAAAGGCCTATGATCTGCTGTGATCTGTTTACATTATGTTATCTCTGTTAATAATTTTTTAAATATTTTTTTTTAGTTATCTTTACAGTATTTTCATAAACTCCCGGCTCTTAATCCGCTCATTTCATTATTCGAGTTACTTTTGTGATAATCGATATATCTAACAGTTACTACTCTTGCCTAATTTTCTAACATTATTATTTTAAGAATCCTCGCATTCCTCTCTGTTGGATTTGAATTACATACAATACGAACAAAATTGCAAGATAAACTCAGAACAAGCAATCAAAGTACATCCTCGGCAGATTAATTATTTGCTTGTCGAACAAACTTTTCCGAATTATTTTAGCCTTACCATTTATTCAAAAGTCACTTCCAACTCGATTTTGTTTGATTAAGTATTGACTGGTCTGCGAATCTTCTCTGAAACTTTGAAGTTTGTAAGTTAATCTGTGTGAGTCTGTAACTGTTTGTAGTGTAATGTTTCATAATCTTTTATGCTGAATTAGAAGCAGACATTTCAGTAAAATTTATTTACTTATCATAAAAAGTGTTAAATTTAAGATTGAATTTGATTTTTCCCACTATTTCCAAATTATTATGACCCATTGGTAGAATTAAATTTTTTTTTAGTAAATTTCCTAAAATCGCATCTACCCTTAATACTTGAAATTAATATAGTCTACTTCTGTTATGCCGATAATAAGGATTTTTTTTAATGAATTTAATTACATCAATACTTTTAAGCGTGGTAGAGCCAAGGGGCGGCTTTTGCTGCTGCTCGAATGACCCGTCTCGAGCAGGTTGGTACCACGGCGTCACAGAATACCGGCGTTAAGTAGAGGCATCTTGTGTTTCCGCTATTCGTTCCGGTGACCGGAGGCCCACTCCTCTTACCCATCCCCCTTCTCTTCCTCCCTCCTATCTCCCAAATACCCTTAAAGGCCGGCAACGCACCTGTAGCGCCTCATGTTTTGCAGATGTACGTGGGCGACGGTAATCACTTACCATTAGGTGAGCCGCTATCTCATTTACCGCCTTTCCAAAAAAAAAGGAAAAAATATTACCAATTTTAGTAGTGCCAGCACCGTGGATCGAACCCAGATCACTCGCACTCTATGATAGTAAAGTGAGCACCTTGACCACTACGATACGATATGGCTACGACATTGCAGAGTGATTCTGGATTCAATTTTATATTATTGTAGTTTTCAACTTGTCGTGGTTACATCTCTGTTGAAATGAATCATCTTGGTTGGTACTATGATATATAATATCAGAATAGTTTATATGTTAAAGAGCTATAAAATAAATATTAAAAAACAATTTTTTTGAAATCTACCACCGTTTATTTATATGGTTCACCTGACGGAGAAGTAACGTAAATATCCTCTTTATTGACTTTTTTTTCATTAAACAATTCGACTGATCGAAATCATTCAAAAAGAGGACATTTTTCATGAGCTGTCTAATTCCGCTCATGTAAACCCGTTTTCATTATTCAAAATGAACCTCGTAACGAATGTCTCATAAAATAATACATTGTAATGGTTAATTGAAATTATTATTATTAAAGTTGGACAGCACGGTAGCTTAAAGTCCAAACGTTTGGATGCGGCGCTGAGGGTTACTGGTTCGATTCCCGCACGGGACAGGTATTTGTATGGACTACAAAATAATTATTTGTCTATGTGCAATTTATATATGTCAACTGCTTCAGCGACACAGGAGTAATTCTACAGCGCCGGTAACGTTTTACAAAAAAAAAACAAAAGAAAGACTTAAAATAGTCACTAAAAAAATATGTACACTAAATAAATAAGTGTGATATTAAAAGCATTTTAATATATATATATTTAAAGGAACTACAGCAAACAAGCAACATACTAATATAATTAGAGAATGACCGCTCTAGTCGCCCCAATTAAGTTAAACATGTTTACTTGTTGTTGGTTTGTAAGATACGAATATAATGAGATGGAAACTCGAGTTCATGCAATTAAAAAATGCTCCGTGGGTAATAATCTATATGATTAATTATCTTTTTGATTATTATGGTAATAGACCATAGTGCCCAGGTAACTTAAAAGACACTCAGTATCACTTCTTAGAACGATCCGCCAAAATTAATAGTCTAAATGTTAGGAGCTGAATATGTCACGGGGTTGTCTATAAAGTAAAAAAAATGTAAATAAAACAGCATGTCAATGTTGATAGGACCAAATTTAATAATTAAAAGCTGAAAGTAGTCCCAGTTAACTAAGACAGGACAAATTAGGAGGTCTAGCACCTCGGTCCCTTCGAGATATAGTACGTTACGTAACATGAGGATATTGAACGCGGCGAACCCGATTCGGCTTCAAAACCCTTTCCTATAGTAGGTAAATCTATATTTAGTACGATCATCTATGCCAACAAGATATTTTCTATTACTGAGAAAGAAGAATGGTAAAGATTAAAAAGCTGACATCAAGTCCAATCCAAGTATAGAAGAATTGCTCATATTCACCAGGTTGGGTAGGCAAGTTAGCGAGCGTAGTGTCGGGAACCTTGTTCTATTGTTCATTACTAGCCTTTGAAATGTGGGTTCCGCATCGTTGATTAAATTTTCAACCCAAAGTTGCTCACTCCGACAAATGACGGGGTTGTAATGCGGTTTTTGTTTTGTAGTTATACTTCTTTTGGCGCGTGTGGCAAAAATTATGGTGAATTTTTACGATACTGTATTCAAGGTAGATTATTCAAATATATGAATCTAAAACACGTGTTTATATCAGTGGAGTTAAAAAAAATGTTTGGTATTTTAAATTATATATGGTGGTGTAATGATAATTTGTTGTAAGTATTCCTGATAAAAGTGGATTTTTTATATTACAATTTTTTTTAAGTTACAGATTTGAAGTTAACTGTCTGTATGTATTCTTTTTATTTGTTTACATTATAAACTATTATTAGAAGTTATTTTTGTTTTGTAACGATAAAATAGTATAACTTCTTGCGTGCGTACATAAGCAAACGAGCAAGCGGCTTACCTGATGGTAAGTGATTACCTTCGCCCACGAGCATCTGCAATACCAGAGGGGCTACAGTTGCGTTGCCGGCCTTTTAGGATGATGGGGAGCGGAAAAGGAGGAGGGTTGGCGAAACATGACCTCGCAGAATACCAGCGTGAAGTAGAGGCATCTTGTGCTTCTGCGTTTCGTTCGGTGAGTGAGGTAACCGGAGTCCCACACCCCCTTCCTATTCCCCTCCTAATCCGCTCGCCCATCTCCCTAATACACTTAAAAGGTCGGCAACGCACCTGCAGCACCTCTGATGTTTCGGATGTACGTGAGCGACGGTAATCACTTACCATCAGGTAAGCCGCTTGCTCGTTTGCTGGCTTTCCCATAAAAAAAAATCACTATCTGTACAATTCGGATATTGCATATTCAGATTTTCTACGATTAGTCGGTTGCCAGAGTTTCGTTCGTTAGTCAGTAGGGATCACATGTGTATATTTCACTAATTTATTTAGATCTTAAAATAATAAGAGGGATAATGCTGTTCGCATCCGTGGGCTATAGCTCTAGATACCCACACGTGTCCCTTGGGTAGCGCCAAATGAACGGCACCATCTGGTGGTAGGTTTCGGCCGCGGCTTGTCACCACCCTCTTGGCAAAGCCTTGCCGCCAAGTGATTTTTATCGCGTTTCGGCATGATGCCATGAGTAGCCATCTTGGAAGGGGAGTCTAGGCAGTTGCATGGTGGAGCGAACCGGTTCCGGTACTGCGTGGTGTCTGTACTGGGTGACTGTTCGAGGAGGGTAGCGGGATCCTAAGCACGGTCTTCCGCTGGCCGACCGCAGGTAGTAGGGGTTCCAACTAGTAGGTTAGCCACTCATGAAAGGCTGCCCCGCCAACTCGCGAAAATCCCAGGATGCGTCATCGTGCTGGTTGGCGACCAGATGCAAGGGCCCGGTGAACATCTTTGGGGCTAGGGCGTCCCCGCGCGCTCCAGACCAGTCTCCCATCAGTGCAGCACTATGATTGTACCGCTTGGTATTCGTTTTAGCCATGCCTCGCCTAACTGTCCCCTTTCTGTCTGTCTGTTCACCAAAAATAACTATGGAAAAGTTAAAAATAAGAAACTGGTTAAACAGCGGTTGCACTCCTTGCACCAAAAGTGCACCTCTCTAACATCCGAGGTCTGCACTCCAATCTCGTTCCAGTCCATCACCACGTTGAGACTGAAAACAACACCTGCTGTTCCTCACGGAGACGCAAATCAGATGTCCAGCTGATGCAGCATACTTGCACTACCCAGGTTACACCCTGAACACAACTTCAAATCTCGCGCTGGCACCTGCGTGTATGCTCGCGATGACATCTGCTGTCGACGTCTCCGTAACCTAGAGGATTCTAGCCTGGGTATTGTGGGTCTCTGGTGGATTGGCTTGGAGCAGATACTCTATGCCAGTGTTTATCGGTCGCATACCGACAACATGGAGACGACCAGGCTCTTTCAGTATCTAACTGACTCTGCGGAAAAGCTCAGCTCAGGTACCCGTCAGCGCAGCTTGTTGTTCTGGGGGACTTCAACGCCCACCACCAGGAGTGGCTGTACCCATACCTAAACACTGACCATGCCGGGAGATTAGCATACGCATTTGCTCTACTGCCAGGTCTCTCCCAAGTGGTGGCTGGCGCTACTCGGATACCTGATATTGATGGCCACACGGCCCATTGCTTGGATCTTCTGATGACAACTGATCCAGACCGATATCAAGTTGCAGTCTCCTCCCGTTAGGTAGCTCCGACCACTGTCTGGTGAAATCTGTGTCTGTCTACTCGCCACCTGAACCCGAACACATAGGGACTAGGCGTGTATGGCGATACAAGTCAGCTGATTGGGATGAGATGCGGCATTTCTTGCATCCTACCCATGGCAGCACTTATGCTTCTCTTCAGACGACCTGGCGCGGCGCGGATGTTGTTTCTGGAGTGATATATCAGGCTATGGAATATTTTGTTCCATATTCTGATATCTCACTCCATGTGAGAGCCCGCCTTGGCTCAACTTCTGAGTGTGATAGTGCCGAAGCACTTAAGCACTTAGCTTACCAAGAGTGGGCGGATGCTCGAGCCCGCAAAGCACTGAATGTCCTGAAACTGAAAAGAGCCTACAATAGTGCTGCTAAGTCCTGCAAACGTGCCTCCGCAAGGCCCGCTTCGACCATATTGGCCGTATTGGAGCCAAACTAGCGTCTTACCCATCCGGGAGTAAAGCTTGGTCTCTTGCCAATCTTTTATGCTGAATTAGAAGCAGACATTTCAGTAAAATTTATTTACATGTCATAAAAAGTGTTAAATTTAAGATTGAATTTGATTATTTCTACTATTTCCAAATAATTATGTCTTATTGGTCCAATAAAAGGTACTAAATTTTTTTTAGTAAATTTCTTAAAAATCGCATTTACCCTGTACCTGAAATTAATATAGTCTACTTCTGTTATGCTGATAATAAGGATTTTTTTTTCATCAAAAAAATGGTATGGTTGGTGCCACGGCCTCGAAGAATACCGGCGTGAAGTAAAGGTATCTTGTGCTTCCGCGTTTCGTTCGGTGAGTGAGGTAACCGGAGGCCCACTCCTCCCCCCCATCCCCCTTCTCTTCCTCCCTCCCATCTCCCAAATACACTTACTATCAGGTGAACCGCTTGCTCATTTGCAGCCTTTCCCATAAAAAAAACTTATTCATAATACACGCTACTTGATCCTAGTCTATTCATAGTTCACTATTCCTGCAGTCAACTTTATATCATTGTAGTTTTCAACTTGTCGTGGTTACATCTCTGTTGAAATGAATCATCTTGGTTGGTACTGTGATATATAATATCAGAATAGTTTATATGTTAAAAAGCTATAAAATAAAAATTAAAAAACAATTTTTTTGAAATCTACCACCGTTTATTTATATGGTTCACCTGACGGAGAAGTGACGTAAATATCCTCTTTATTGGCTTTTTTTTCATTAAACAATTCGACTGATCGAAATCAGTCAAAAAGAGGACATTTTTCATGGGCTGTCTAATTCCGGTCATGTAAACCCGTTTTCATTATTCCAAACGAACCTCGTAACGAATGTCTCATAAAATATTACATTGTAATGGTTAATTGAAATTATTATTATTAAAGTTGGACAGCACGGTAGCTTAAAGTCCAAGCGTTTGGATGCGGCGCTGAGGGTTACTGGTTCGATTCCCACACGGGACAGGTATTTGTATGGACTACAAAATAATTATTTGTCTATGTGCAATTTATGTATGTCAACTGCCTCAGCGACACAGGAGTAATTCTACAGCGCCGGTAACGTTTTATAAAAAAAAACAAAAGAAAGACTTAAAATAGTCACTAAAAAAATGTGTATGTGTGTGTTTTAATATAAAAACTATAAAAATAAGTGTGATATTAAAAGCATTTTTATATATATATTTAAAGGTACTACAGCAAACAGGAAACATACTGATATAATTAGAGAATGACCGCTCTAGTCGCCCCAATTAAGTTAAACATTTACTTCTTGTTGGTTTGTAAGATACGAATATAATGAGATAGAAACTCGAGTTCATGCAATTAAAAAATGCTCCGTGGGTAATAATCATATAATTAATTATCTTTTTGATTATTATGGTAATAGACCATAGTGCCCAGGTAACTTAAAAGACACTCAGTATCACTTCTTAGAACGATCCACCAAAATTAATAGTCTAAATCTTAGGAGCTGAATATGTCACGGGGTTGTCTATAAAGTAAAAAAAAATGTAAATAAAACAGCATGTCAATGTTATTAAGACCAAATTTAATAATTAAAAGCTGAAAGTAGTCCCAGTTAACTAAGACAGGACAAATTAGGAGGTCTAACACCTCGGTCCCCCCCGGGATCTAGGGTTCTGTAAAGCACTCCCAACATCGGGAACATAAAAACAAAAATTGTCTGCGAAATAGTCAAACATATTTCGAGATATAGTACGTTACGTAACATGAGGATATTGAACGCGGCGAACCCGATTCGGCTTCAAAACCCTTTCCTATAGTAGGTAAATCTATATTTAGTACGATCATCTATGCCAACAAGATATTTTCTATTACTGAGAAAGATGAATGGTAAAGATTTAAAAGCTGACATCAAGTCCAATCCAAGTATAGAAGAATTGCTCATATTCACCAGGTTGGGTAGGCAAGTTAGCGAGCGTAGTGTCGGGAACCCTGTTCTATTGTTCATTACTAGCCTTTGAAATGTGGGTTCCGCATCGTTGATTAAATTTTCAACCTAAAGTTGCTCACTCCGACAAATGACGGGGTTGTAATGCGGTTTTTGTTTTGTAGTTATACTTTCTTTTGGCGCGTGTGGCAAAAATTATGGTGAATTTTTACGATACTATATTCAAGGTAGATTATTCAAATATATGAATCTACAACACGTGTTTATATCAGTGGAGTTAAAAAAAATGTTTGGTATTTTAAATTATATATGGTGGTGTAATGATAATTTGTTGTAAGTATTCCTGATAAAAGTGGATTTTTTATATTACAATTTTTTTTAAGTTACAGATTTGAAGTTAACTGTCTGTATGTATTCTTTTTATTTGTTTACATTATAAACTATTATTAGAAGTTATTTTTGTTTTGTAACGATAAAAAAGTATAACTTCTTGCGTGCGTACATAAGCAAACGAGCAAGCGGCTTACCTGATGGTAAGTGATTACCTTCGCCCACGAGCATCTGCAATACCAGAGGGGCTACAGTTGCGTTGCCGGCCTTTTACGATGATGGGGAGGGGAAAAGGAGGAGGGTCGGCGAAACACGACCTCGCAGAATACCAGCGTGAAGTAGAGGCATCTTGTGCTTCTGCGTTTCGTTCGGTGAGTGAGGTAACCGGAGTCCCACACCCCCTTCCTATTCCCCTCCTAATCCGCTCGCCCATCTCCCTAATACACTTAAAAGGTCGGCAACGCACCTGCAGGATCTCTGATGTTTCGGATGTACGTGAGCGACGGTAATCACTTACCATCAGGTAAGCCGCTTGCTCGTTTGCTGGCTTTCCCATAAAAAAAATCACTATCTGTACAATTCGGATATTGCATATTCAGATTTTCTACGATTAGTCGGTTGCCAGAGTTTCGTTCGTTAGTCAGTAGGGATCACATGTGTATATTTCACTAATTTATTTAGATCTTAAAATAATAATTAGTGAACATATAAATATTAGTAAATAATATATGAGTAAATATTTTCATCAACACGAATTCGTGCAGTCAAATCCGCTTGTTTCGCTTGATCTAATGCGAAGCCTTCCGAATCATTGGAGCGGAAGCTGCATCACTCCCAACCTATCGCTTTTATTTTATTCATGGACGCAGCTTTAGCAACGAAAATCTGTTTCTGTTTGAGTTAAAAATATTTTCCGCTCGTACTTCATATGCGTCTGTAAACGGCTTTTTCTCTTAAAACTTTGCATGCCCGACAGCTTTTATCAGAATTAAAAAGGCTTACTTTTAACGGAATTTGTTCCTGAAAACTGAAAAAAATAATCAGTTTAACTGAAACAAATCCTGAAATCATAGTAAACACTACTTGAGTTTTCGCTACCGTATAATTTCTTTTAAATTTTACTGCAAATTTTGATTATCTTTTTTCACGATCACATCCGCCTTGAAAGAACGTTAGCGTCAAAATACAATATTAGTATATATTGTATTTTGTATTCTTACAATAGACGAGATGACGAAACAGACAACAAGTCAAACAAAATATCAAATAATTATAATATTTTTTTAAGGGAATAAGCAAGCTGCTCACCTGATAGAATGTGAAACCCACACCATCGACAACCGAGTTTACAAGGCCTTTGTGGATTTGGTACAATTTCCTACAACAATAAAACAATTGGTACAATAAAACGTTTTCATGTTATGTAATATCGGAAAAATTACATAAACATCAGTTTTAGTTGTAAATAAAGAAAATATGAAATATTCCCACGAACGAAATTCAAGAGGGTCGAGACATGCAACACATTTGAACAGAGCCTACATTTTAGTTGTAGTATTGCCATATATTTCGTATCTTTTTAGTAGATATATAATAATAATAATATTTGTTTATTTTCTCCCCACAAAAACAGACCATAAATTATTATCTAATGACAAATTCATATACCTTTAAATATCGGTGTGTTCATAGTCTAGGATGTGTGAGGAGTTGGTGTCTGAGATTGTCATAAAAAACCTGTATTACAGATTACCAGGTCCCCACCCCACGGAAAAAACAAGAGAATTATTTAGTATTCGTGCGGTACTGGTATTAAAATTTAAATATGATTGCCTATATTGGGTTAGGAGAAACAGAGATCATTAGATAATATTTCAACTTCATAAAAAAAAAAAAAAAAAAAAAAAAAAAAAAAAAAAAAAAAAAAAAAAAAAAAAAAAAAAAAAAAAAAAAAAAAAAAAAAAAAAAAAAAAAAAAAAAAAAAAAAAAAAAAAAAAAAAAAAAAAAAAAAAAAAAAAAAAAAAAAAAAAAAAAAAAAAAAAAAAAAAAAAAAAAAAAAAAAAAAAAAAAAAAAAAAAAAAAAAAAAAAAAAAAAAAAAAAAAAAAAAAAAAAAAAAAAAAAAAAAAAAAAAAAAAAAAAAAAAAAAAAAAAAAAAAAAAAAAAAAAAAAAAAAAAAAAAAAAAAAAAAAAAAAAAAAAAAAAAAAAAAAAAAAAAAAAAAAAAAAAAAAAAAAAAAAAAAAAAAAAAAAAAAAAAAAAAAAAAAAAAAAAAAAAAAAAAAAAAAAAAAAAAAAAAAAAAAAAAAAAAAAAAAAAAAAAAAAAAAAAAAAAAAAAAAAAAAAAAAAAAAAAAAAAAAAAAAAAAAAAAAAAAAAAAAAAAAAAAAAAAAAAAAAAAAAAAAAAAAAAAAAAAAAAAAAAAAAAAAAAAAAAAAAAAAAAAAAAAAAAAAAAAAAAAAAAAAAAAAAAAAAAAAAAAAAAAAAAAAAAAAAAAAAAAAAAAAAAAAAAAAAAAAAAAAAAAAAAAAAAAAAAAAAAAAAAAAAAAAAAAAAAAAAAAAAAAAAAAAAAAAAAAAAAAAAAAAAAAAAAAAAAAAAAAAAAAAAAAAAAAAAAAAAAAAAAAAAAAAAAAAAAAAAAAAAAAAAAAAAAAAAAAAAAAAAAAAAAAAAAAAAAAAAAAAAAAAAAAAAAAAAAAAAAAATTAGTGAACATATAAATATTAGTAAATAATATATGAGTAAATATTTTCATCAACACGAATTCGTGCAGTCAAATCCGCTTGTTTCGCTTGATCTAATGCGAAGCCTTCCGAATCATTGGAGCGGAAGCTGCATCACTCCCAACCTATCGCTTTTATTTTATTCATGGACGCAGCTTTAGCAACGAAAATCTGTTTCTGTTTGAGTTAAAAATATTTTCCGCTCGTACTTCATATGCGTCTGTAAACGGCTTTTTCTCTTAAAACTTTGCATGCCCGACAGCTTTTATCAGAATTAAAAAGGCTTACTTTTAACGGAATTTGTTCCTGAAAACTGAAAAAAAAAAAAAAAAAAAAAAAAAAAAAAAAAAAAAAAAAAAAAATTAGTGAACATATAAATATTAGTAAATAATATATGAGTAAATATTTTCATCAACACGAATTCGTGCAGTCAAATCCGCTTGTTTCGCTTGATCTAATGCGAAGCCTTCCGAATCATTGAGCGGAAGCTGCATCACTCCCAACCTATCGCTTTTATTTTATTCATGGACGCAGCTTTAGCAACGAAAATCTGTTTCTGTTTGAGTTAAAATATTTTCCGCTCGTACTTCATATGCGTCTGTAAACGGCTTTTTCTCTTAAAACTTTGCATGCCCGACAGCTTTTATCAGAATTAAAAAGGCTTACTTTTAACGGATTTTTTCCTGAAAACTGAAAAAAAAATCAGTTTAACTGAAACAAACCCTGAAATTATTGTAAACACTACTTGAGTTTTCGCTACCGTATAATTTCTTTTAAATTTTACTGAAAATTTGATTATCTTTTTTCACGATCACGTCCGGCTTGAAAGAACGTTAGCATCAAAATACAATATTAATATATATTGTATTTTGTATTCAAACAATAGACGAGATGACGAAACAGACAACAAGTCAAACAAAATATCAAATACTTATAATATTTTTTAAGGGAATAAACAAGCTACTCACCTGATAGAAAGTGAAACCCATACCACTGACAACCAAGTTTGCAAGGCCTTTGAGGATTTGGTACAATTTCCTACAACAATAAAACAATTGGTACAATAAAGGTTTTCATGTTATGTAATATCGGAAAAATTACACAAACAACAGATTACCAGGTCCCCACCCCACGGAAAAACAAGAGAATTATTTAGTATTCGTGCGGTACTGGTATTAAAATTTAAATATGATTGCCTATATTGGGTTAGGAGAAACAGAGATCATTAGATAATATTTCAACTTCATATATTTTATATTATTATTCATTTTCTTTAAAAGCACTTGATTAAATGTCGAAACGTTTCTGTGGAGTCAATGCAAGTGTTTGTTCAATAAAGAAACAACTCAGCCATTGTTCTGACACAGCGGTCGGATGTTGTCCTTAAATGATACAGCACAATTGTGGCTTACGTTCGATCCCGGTGCCAGCTTCTTTAAAATTTTTGATTGCAATTTAAAAACTAATTTATTTAGATCTTAAAATAATAATTAGTGAACATATAAATATTAGTAAATAATATATGAGTAAATATTTTCATCAACACGAATTCGTGCAGTCAAATCCGCTTGTTTCGCTTGATCTAATGCGAAGCCTTCCGAATCATTGGAGCGGAAGCTGCATCACTCCCAACCTATCGCTTTTATTTTATTCATGGACGCAGCTTTAGCAACGAAAATCTGTTTCTGTTTGAGTTAAAAATATTTTCCGCTCGTACTTCATATGCGTCTGTAAACGGCTTTTTCTCTTAAAACTTTGCATGCCCGACAGCTTTTATCAGAATTAAAAAGGCTTACTTTTAACGGATTTTTTCCTGAAAACTGAAAAAAAAATCAGTTTAACTGAAACAAACCCTGAAATTATTGTAAACACTACTTGAGTTTTCGCTACCGTATAATTTCTTTTAAATTTTACTGAAAATTTGATTATCTTTTTTCACGATCACGTCCGGCTTGAAAGAACGTTAGCATCAAAATACAATATTAATATATATTGTATTTTGTATTCAAACAATAGACGAGATGACGAAACAGACAACAAGTCAAACAAAATATCAAATACTTATAATATTTTTTTAAGGGAATAAACAAGCTACTCACCTGATAGAAAGTGAAACCCATACCACCGACAACCAAGTTTGCAAGGCCTTTGAGGATTTGGTACAATTTCCTACAACAATAAAACAATTGGTACAATAAAAGGTTTTCATGTTATGTAATATCGGAAAAATTACATAAACATCAGTTTTAGTTGTAAATAAAGAAAATATGAAATATTCCTACGAACGAAATTCAAGAGAGTCGAGACATGCAACACATTTTAACAGAGCCTACATTTTAGTTGTAGTATTGCCATATATTTCGTATCTTTTTAGTAGATATATAATAATAATAATATTTGTTTATTTTCTCCCCACAAAAACAGACCATAAATTATTATCTAATGACAAATTCATATACATTTAAATATCGGTAAGTTCATAGTCTAGGATGGGTGAGGAGCTGGTGTCTGAGATTGTCATAAAAAGCCTGTATTATAGTTAACCAGGTCCCCACCCCACGGAAAAAACAAGAGCATTATTTAGTATTCGTGCGGTACTGGTATTAAAATTTAAATATCATTGCCTATATTGGGTTACGAGAAACAGAGATCATTAGATAATATTTCAACATCATATATTATACATTTTCTTTAAAAGCACTTGGATTAAATGTCGAAACGTTTCTGTGGAGTCAATGCAAGTGTTTGTTCAATAAAGAAACAACTCAGCCATCGTTCTGGCACAGCGGTCGGATGTTGTCCTTAAATAATACTGGACAGAGGAAGAGTGAAGTGATGCATTATCTTTTTAAAAATTTTAAATAATTGAATGACTATGTAGTCCCATACTAGTTCTCAGAGAGACTCTGTCTGTCGGTCTGCGAAAGTAAATTTGAGACATTTTTTCTCGGGACAGTCGGGTGGTGATGGTGGTGGGTGGAAGCTTAGTGATAATACTGGACAGAGGAAGAGTGAAGTGATGCATTATCTTTTTTAAAAAGTGACGGTGGCCTTAAATCAACCCCAATCTCTTTCAAATGTGTTTAAAATAGATGTGGTTTTTACTAGCTGGTAGCAATATATTTTAACACGATGTGTTTGATGCAGTTTATTCAGTTCACCTACCTACTTTAGCTGTACCTACTTTTCTGGCTTTTTATACTATTTATATATTATATATTTGATTACCATTGATATCAAGCTTTTCTGCTAACTTAGATGCACTTTGATATGAATTTGTTTCCACTATAGTCTTTAATTCATCGTTAATAACGCTATGCATAGGCTGTCTTTGGGATCCTTGAAACAAAAAATATCAAATAAACGATGTGTAACTTTTATTGAAAATGTTGGACACCCTACAGTTTTAGCATCTGTGCCCCACTGAACCGTTGATGCGGAAAACTACAGCTGCCGGCAAGTCTCGTCCCCAAAGCGACCTGCCCGAATTTAATTGGTTTATAATACGTCGTGTATTTTGATTAAGGCAGAAAACAAAAATTTATGAAATAAAATTTTAAAATAATTGAATGACTATGTAGTCCCATACAACTAGTATCACTCAGAGAGACTCTGTCTGTCGGTCTGCGAAAGTAAATTTGAGACATTTTTTCTCGGGACAGTCGGGTGGTGATGGTGGTGGGTGGAAGCTTAGTGATAATACTGGACAGAGGAAGAGTGAAGTGATGCATTATCTTTTTTAAAAAGTGACGGTGGCCTTAAATCAACCCCAATCTCTTTCAAATGTGTTTAAAATAGATGTGGTTTTTACTAGCTGGTAGCAATATATTTTAACACGATGTGTTTGATGCAGTTTATTCAGTTCACCTACCTACTTTAGCTGTACCTACTTTTCTGGCTTTTTATACTATTTATATATTATATATTTGATTACCATTGATATCAAGCTTTTCTGCTAACTTAGATGCACTTTGATATGAATTTGTTTCCACTATAGTCTTTAATTCATCGTTAATAACGCTATGCATAGGCTGTCTTTGGGATCCTTGAAACAAAAAATATCATAGTATAATTCCCAGCGGTCTTTGAACCACACAATTCTTGTTAAGAACTGTCTGACTTGTTATATTCAATACAGTTTACACGAACAAAATGTAAGTACAAAACGAATGTAATATTCATTTAAAAAAAGAACCTTCCATCTATTAGACTAATGTTGAATTTTTAAAAATAGAATTGATAAGCAGATGTTTAAATTCAAAGTAGCCAAATCGTTCATATCACAGGATAGGACCTCATATTAAATATACTTACTGCAGAATTTGATAACAAAATAGCAACAAACCTTGGTGATGTAAGATGGATTGTCTATTAAGTGACAGAAACCCGTATAAATAAGAAAAGTTGTATGAGAGTAGATTGTTTTGTTCTCCTCTGTTTTTTCTGTCACATATTGTAACAGAAATTTGTTTGGTTCGTTGTTATTTGATAGAAAAAAGTTATGTATCTTTAAAAAATCTTGATTAAATTTTTTTTAGCAATGTATTAACTATTTTGTGACTAAGAAATAAAAACAGTTATCGTTAAAAAGTTTTAAATATCATACTTTGAACTTAGTAATTTTGTAAAAGTTTAATAATATTATGTAGTCAGTAAGTTATAACAATTTACCTGTCACGTGTTTTTATAAATCATAGAGTGAGAAAGTACCAGCATTTAGTACAAATATTTTAAATACTTTTTCTTATACATTTTAAAAAGATGTCGAGTAGCGTATAGTAAAGTTTTTACTGAAAAAATAACAATTATAAATTATATTCATAATCTTATGCAGCTAAAATAATGAATTGGTGGTGCACCCTGCTAGTGTTTGGCTCCGATCATCGAATGATGGTGGAAAACACATCCCAATATGGCGGACCCAAACCCCACAGATTAGTGATGGGGAGCAACATCTCCAGGGCATCGACACTGCGCTCACCAACACGCCTTCCTCGCGTGGTGAGTGTTAGATAAATCTTCCAGCATGGCATACCAGTATTTGTTTGAGATAGGCCTATGTCCAGCAATCGATTAGAGGCTGTTAAAGAAAAAAAGTATGAATATCATTTAAACCATGAAAATTAATGTATATTTGTCTCGGGGTTGGTTGTAATTTTTGACATAAATTAAATATAGAGCTCTTTTAAAATTTTATACCTGCCTAACAAAGTATATGAAACGGGGTCAGGTATATCAGAAACCGAATATCAAAGAGACATTATTTGGCCGTATTTACAGAGAACGTTAGCTAGCTTTCAGCTTTGGATGTTCCAACTAGCTAGCTGAAATGGTTTTACATTTCATTTGTTTTCACAAATTGATATCTCTGAATATTAATTTGTAAAATATATGTGTGTTGTACGAAGAAGACGTGAAGTAGACGCATATTGTGCTTCTGCGTTTGGTTCGGTGAGTGAGGTAACCGGAGGCCCATTCCTCCTCTCCATCCCACCTCCTCGTCTTCGCTACCATCCCCCAAATATAATTTAAGGCCGGCAACGCATCTGCAGCTTCTCTAGTGTTGCAGATGTACGTGGGCGACGGTAAGCGATTATCTTCTCCACTTTCCAGTTAATTTTTTTTATTATTTATGATTTATTGATTACCTTTTCCACTTAAAGTAGGGTATGATAACTCCAACACAGCATTGAGGTTAGTTAGTAGAGTTTATGTAATCATAATCAATGTTTTATTTCATAAGGTTCAAACATCCTATGATATTGTGTGTTTGCCAAGCCGTCTACGAATTTAGAGGAATTGGATTATAACTGCATTACCTGTCGCAGCGTCCTGTTACAGTACGATTACTTTCTCATTAGACATCAATCCTCTTCGCTAATATACGTAACCGACATGTAACGTTACCCTATACGTAAAATACGGTGATAAAGTAGCTAAGCGCTCTATGAACTTAGAAGAATTGGACATAAGGAATATCCCGCAGCGGTATTGGCAAATCGTCCGGTTACAATACGGTTACTTCCTCATTAGCTTCCAATTACCATCCAATTTCTTACCTGTGTGTTCAGAGAGTACGTAAATTACGTAAATCACAACTAGACGTAGCAGATAGAAATAGCTATCTTATAAGTTATACGGTTCATTATTTCTTTTACAAAAGCCTTCGTTGGCAATGACCTGTGGCTGAATCTAATAGTATAAAACAATGTCGTAGTCTGTGTTTGTCTGTGAATACACCTATAACTTGTAAACTTCTAAGTGGGTTTCGTGGCAGTTTTCACCATCATTAGAACATTTTCTGAGGTAGGTTTGTATGTTTAACATATTCATGTTTAGTTTACACAATATTACACATTTGAACCTGCGAAGCCGGTGGGGGTCGTTAGAAATTTATTTACAAATAATTTATTTATTTATATGGTCCTCGGTGGGGTAGCTGTTAAGCTGGTTGTCAAATTTAAGTACTTGGGACACATTGTAACTGGAAACCTTGCGGGATGACGAGGACATGGAAAGGGAGCGCAGGGAATTGGCGGTAAGAGCCAATATGCTTGCTCGCAGGTTCACTACATGCACAAATGCAGTCAACATAATGTTTTTTAAAGCATACTGTCAATCATTTTACTCTTGTGCCCTGTGGATGACGTATACGCGTCGAACTGACAATGCCCGGCGCGTGCAGTATAACATCGCTTTCCGGATGTTGTAGCGGTTGCCCTGGTGCAGCAGCGCTTTAGCTATATTTGTTGAGGCCCGCACGGACACTTTTCAGGCGATTATTCGTAAGAAAACAGCCTCACTGCTGCAGCGCTTGCTCAGCAGCAGCAACGTCATCCTGCAGGCGATATCTGTAAGATACGACTGTCCCATCCAGAACCACGGGAGGAGAGTAGTCATTGGAAAATAATATGCAATTACCAATACTAACATAGTTATAAGTAAAAATTGTTACTAACAATATATGGATCCTCCGGTCTGAAATACATATTATATAGATTTCAATATAAATCCAAAAAGATTAGTTACTTTAATAAAATAACAGCAGCCCGGTAAATTATTTTATATACAACATGGCGGGCAAACGGAATGCTAAATGAGCCAGTCGGAGTTAACGTATTAGTAAATATTGTAACTAATATATTTTTAAATATTCTCTTTAAAATTGCTAGTGTACAATGTATTTCAAAATTGGATAACTTTACCAAAATAAACCCAAAACCGTTGAATGATGAAAATAGAAATACTTAAGTAAATACTGAAATATATTTCGAATAGTCATAAAATAAAAAAGTAAAATAGCAGTCTGTAGGTGTCCACCGCTGGGCAAAGGCCTCCTTCGCAAATACGAGTATCAGAGAGGGTTTAGGAGCCGGGAAGGCCTCGCCACGCTGCTCCAGTGCGGGTTGGCGGGCTTCACATACCCTCGAAATAATATTTTTATTATATCTCGGACAGGCAGATTTCCTCACGATGTTTTCCTTCACCGCTGAGCACCTGGTAAATACAGTACTTAAAATAGCTATTAACAATTTTAGTGGTGCCTGCACCGGGGATCAAGCCCAGGTCACGTGCGCCCTAAGAAACTAAAGTTAGCGCCCTGACCACTAGGCTACCACAGCTTTGAATAGTTATAATAATTAATACAAAAAATAAATTAATTAATTTTTTGCAGTTATTTAGATATATACTCGTCTGGTTGGTTAAGTTTTTATTGTATGTATCCATATATATGTAAATATGGATACATACAATAAAATAAATAAGTTATCTTTAGATATATTATAAATAAAATACTAAAAGTAAAATAAAATAAATACTTTGCCCAGCAGTGGGCACTTACAGGCTGTTACTTTACTTTTCTTTACTGTTACCTAGTACAAAAAACTACTAAACAGATAATGAAAACTTACTACTATGAAATATAAAATATTTTATTTTATTTTATTTTGATTTTATTCGGAAAACATACACTGATACATAGCTTGATACATTAAAACTTATTATAAATGCTACACACCATTTTAGTTGTTTTCGCATATTGTAACTAGAAAGTTTATCAATCTGCGTTTTTGCTACTTGCACATAAGCAATTCACAACAATTAAGAAATCGAATCGAACCATTCCTTTGTAATATAACCTTTTAAATCAATTGGGGAAATGTTAAAAATATCTAAATCGGGAACGCCATCCAGTCTACTCATTAGGTTTGCTGATCTGATGAAAAATGAATTTTGCCTATATTTTGTAAAACTATGTGAAACATTAAGATGTCTTGGTTGTCTCACGGATCTTAAAGGAATCTTCAGACTTATCTTAGACAAGAGCTGTGGAGAATCTACCTGGCATTGCGCAATTTTAGTTAATGAGGTAATATCCGCTATTTTACGTCTTTCATAAAGAGGTAACATATGGTGTCTCCTACATCTTGATTCGTAATCAGCATCGTATTTCTTGCACCTAAATTGTAAGTGCTTCAAAAATCTTCGTTGTATCGACTCTAGCCTGTTAATGTAAACATCATACTGCGGGTTCTATATCTGTGAGCAATACTCGAGTCTGCTACGCACATATGCGCAATAAAGAATTTTAATAACTTTGATACTAGAGAACTGGTAGTTCTTAACAGAAATCCCATAGACGTGTTGGCTTTTTTGACTATACTATCAACGTGTTTATCATAAGTTAGTTTTGAATCATGTACGACGCCTAAGTCACGTATTTCATCCACGGTTTCAAGTTCATGATCTTTAAGTTTGTAAATAAATTTCGTGATTTTAGTTTTACGTGTAAATGTCATTAACCTTCATTTTGTTAAATTAAGGTCTAATTTATTAAAGTGACAGTATTTTTCAAATCTACATAGGTCTTGCTGTAAAATACGACAATCGTTTTCGTTATTAATTTCTTTGAACACTTTCATGTCATCAGCATATAGTAAAAAATTGGAATGGTGGAAACAAGCACTAATGTCGTTAATGAAAATGTTAAAAAGCAGTGGTCCTAGTAAAGAGCCCTGTGGCACGCCCGAGGGTGTATGATTTCATGATGACATGTAGCCATTAAGAACAACAGCTTGAGTTCGGTTCTCAATGTAAGATGTAAACCATCTGTATAAATTTCCATGAATACCGGCATGTAAGAGTTTCTGTAATAGCAAAGTGTGATCTATACGATCGAAAGCTTTACTAAAGTCAGTAAATATGGAATTTACTTGTCCCCCAGAATCCATACCTGATGTAGTAAAGTCGATAAATGTCAATAAATTGGTTGTTGTTGATCGATTACGAAGAAATCCATGTTGTTGATCGATAAAAGAAGCTGACAGGGTATTGTAAACTTGCGTATAGACCAATCTTTCAAATATTATTGCGAAGACACATAGTTTAGAAATTGGTCTGTAGTTTACAATGTTGTTTTTGTTGCCACTTTTGTGAATTGGTGTTATAAATGCAGACTTTCAAATCTTTGGCACCATACCATCTGTTAATTAGCGTTTGAATAACAGAGTCAGTGGTTTAGTTAAAACGTCTGAGCATTTTATTATAAACAAAGGGATGATTTCTATATCGCTAATGGTATTTATAGAATTCGAGAATTCTAGAGAATCGTGCACGCTGGAGCCATCACTTTGCATGGTACGGGAGGAAAGATACGTTGATTGAAAATAAGATGAGAAAAGCGTACAAACATCTTCTCCAGGAACTTGCCGTTTGTCCCTCATACGAAAGAGAAGAAGGAAGAGTGCCATAACTTTTTTTGTTAGACTTAATAAAAGACCAAAACAGTTTTGGGTTTTTTGCTATAGAATCCTCGCATTTTTTGAGATAGGTCTTATAGCACTCTGACTCCAATACTTTAGGTCTCTTACGGAGTAGGGAAAATGTGTCATAATCAGATGAATTACCATATATTCTATGTTTGTGAAGAAATTTTAACTTTTCCTTTAAAACTTTCTTCAGTGCCGCGTTATACCACGGGGGAAAAGAAGTAGTACTAATAAACTTATGGGGTTATTATTCTATAGCACTATACAAGTGTTCGTAAAATACACTGACAGAGTCCTCCAGTGAGTTCCTAATTAAGCAGTCATTCCAATCTACTTCATTTAAAAATGATTTTATTTTAACGTAATCGCCCGACTCGAAAAAGTATTTATTTCTGGAATTCATTTCTATCTTCCGGCACCAGTGGATGACTACAGGCAGACACTTGCAAATCAATGTTGGAGAATACTAAATCTAATAATCTATTGTTAATGTTGTAGCTAAGATTAAATTGAACTAAGTTACATTCTAGCAATGAGTCAAAGAAAATTGTTTGGGCTTCACCTGTAACACCTGAGTACTGCGAATGATAGTTACAGTGTTTCGTCCAAATTATATTACTTAGGTTAAAATCACCCATTATAACAAAAAAGTCGTTTGGGCATGAATTTACAATAAGTGATAATCTATCAGTAAAATTATTAAGTTGTGTATTAAAGGAGTTACCCATCCTTTCACTACATAGATATATGGTACAAAAATGTATTTTTTTGCTATCGCTTTTGTTGGTAACTGTAACCCATATATCTTCAGCAGATGAAGACCATTCTGGTCGTTCTACAGCTAAGAGCTTACGGGTCAAAGCCAGTAGTACTCCCCCACCATATTTCTCTTGCGTGAGCGCATAGTTTCTATCTCTACGCCAAACCATATACCTGTCGTCAAATAGTTCGCAGTCATTAATGCCGTTAAGCAGCCTGGTCTCCGTTAACGAAATAACGTCATATGAATGTAAAAGTAAATTTCTTTTAAATAAATGCGTTTTTGTGCGTAGCCCTCGAGTATTTTGGTAATATATGTCAAAGCCATTGGAAGCCATTAATAGTACCAATCAACATAAGGCTAAATCGAATCAATTTATGATATATATTTTGTAACAGGCTATTGACGTATACAATCGAAACCGTAATGTTGTCTAAATTAAACTGTTTAGAATTAAAGAAGAACGCATTTGGAAAACATTCTATCATGATCCAAAATACGAGAATTTTAAAAGAATTATAGATTACATATATTAATAAGTCATACCGCGTATCGATTGCATAATTTGCAAACACGGTAGTATAAAATAAAATCTTACGGTAGCTAAGACAATAACTTCGCTAACAAATTTTAAAGTAAGCAAGACAAGCCTCAGGCGCTTGAGCGCTTCGCACCCGATAATAAGCGTTGTTGCAGCGCGAGTAGAAGCGCGAGGATGCGGAAGTTGTACGAACAGGTGCAAACTTACGTGCGTAGATTGGATGGCCGTTCCGTTAAGACTCCGGTAGTTAATTAAACAAAGGGTTTTGAATGCGGTTCTCAAATTGTCGTGTGACGAAATGTTAGATTTATTAAGAATACTTTTAAAAGTGAATAGGTAAGTTATGATATCTTTGAGAGGTCGTTCTCGCATTTTATAAAAATACAGGTGAGCTGTCCGATTTTCTAGCCATTATTTTGCAGTGTTTGACCCAAATATACTGGAAATTCTTCTCTTTCGCTAGGGATCTTGCTTTACTCAGCAGGGTTTTATTGCGTTGTGTTAAATGGTCGTTAACATAGAATGTGCGCATAGTATCTTGAGGTCGCGCAGTGGTATGCTTGGTTTTAGATTTAGTTTTGGTCCGATCTGCGCAGAATGTGCGCATAGTATCTTGAGGTCGCGCAGTGGTATGCTTGGTTTTAGATTTAGTTTTGGTCCGATCTGCGCAGAATGTGCGCATAGTATCTTGAGGTCGCGCAGTGGTATGCTTGGTTTTAGATTTAGTTTTGGTCCGATCTGCGCAGAATGTGCGCATAGTATCTTGAGGTCGCGCAGTGGTATGCTTGGTTTTAGATTTAGTTTTGGTCCGATCTGCGCAGAATGTGCGCATAGTATCTTGAGGTCGCGCAGTGGTATGCTTGGTTTTAGATTTAGTTTTGGTCCGATCTGCGCAGAATGTGCGCATAGTATCTTGAGGTCGCGCAGTGGTATGCTTGGTTTTAGATTTAGTTTTGGTCCGATCTGCGCAGAATGTGCGCATAGTATCTTGAGGTCGCGCAGTGGTATGCTTGGTTTTAGATTTAGTTTTGGTCCGATCTGCGCAGAATGTGCGCATAGTATCTTGAGGTCGCGCAGTGGTATGCTTGGTTTTAGATTTAGTTTTGGTCCGATCTGCGCAGAATGTGCGCATAGTATCTTGAGGTCGCGCAGTGGTATGCTTGGTTTTAGATTTAGTTTTGGTCCGATCTGCGCAGAATGTGCGCATAGTATCTTGAGGTCGCGCAGTGGTATGCTTGGTTTTAGATTTAGTTTTGGTCCGATCTGCGCAGAATGTGCGCATAGTATCTTGAGGTCGCGCAGTGGTATGCTTGGTTTTAGATTTAGTTTTGGTCCGATCTGCGCAGAATGTGCGCATAGTATCTTGAGGTCGCGCAGTGGTATGCTTGGTTTTAGATTTAGTTTTGGTCCGATCTGCGCAGAATGTGCGCATAGTATCTTGAGGTCGCGCAGTGGTATGCTTGGTTTTAGATTTAGTTTTGGTCCGATCTGCGCAGAATGTGCGCATAGTATCTTGAGGTCGCGCAGTGGTATGCTTGGTTTTAGATTTAGTTTTGGTCCGATCTGCGCAGAATGTGCGCATAGTATCTTGAGGTCGCGCAGTGGTATGCTTGGTTTTAGATTTAGTTTTGGTCCGATCTGCGCAGAATGTGCGCATAGTATCTTGAGGTCGCGCAGTGGTATGCTTGGTTTTAGATTTAGTTTTGGTCCGATCTGCGCAGAATGTGCGCATAGTATCTTGAGGTCGCGCAGTGGTATGCTTGGTTTTAGATTTAGTTTTGGTCCGATCTGCGCAGAATGTGCGCATAGTATCTTGAGGTCGCGCAGTGGTATGCTTGGTTTTAGATTTAGTTTTGGTCCGATCTGCGCAGAATGTGCGCATAGTATCTTGAGGTCGCGCAGTGGTATGCTTGGTTTTAGATTTAGTTTTGGTCCGATCTGCGCAGAATGTGCGCATAGTATCTTGAGGTCGCGCAGTGGTATGCTTGGTTTTAGATTTAGTTTTGGTCCGATCTGCGCAGAATGTGCGCATAGTATCTTGAGGTCGCGCAGTGGTATGCTTGGTTTTAGATTTAGTTTTGGTCCGATCTGCGCAGAATGTGCGCATAGTATCTTGAGGTCGCGCAGTGGTATGCTTGGTTTTAGATTTAGTTTTGGTCCGATCTGCGCAGAATGTGCGCATAGTATCTTGAGGTCGCGCAGTGGTATGCTTGGTTTTAGATTTAGTTTTGGTCCGATCTGCGCAGAATGTGCGCATAGTATCTTGAGGTCGCGCAGTGGTATGCTTGGTTTTAGATTTAGTTTTGGTCCGATCTGCGCAGAATGTGCGCATAGTATCTTGAGGTCGCGCAGTGGTATGCTTGGTTTTAGATTTAGTTTTGGTCCGATCTGCGCAGAATGTGCGCATAGTATCTTGAGGTCGCGCAGTGGTATGCTTGGTTTTAGATTTAGTTTTGGTCCGATCTGCGCAGAATGTGCGCATAGTATCTTGAGGTCGCGCAGTGGTATGCTTGGTTTTAGATTTAGTTTTGGTCCGATCTGCGCAGAATGTGCGCATAGTATCTTGAGGTCGCGCAGTGGTATGCTTGGTTTTAGATTTAGTTTTGGTCCGATCTGCGCAGAATGTGCGCATAGTATCTTGAGGTCGCGCAGTGGTATGCTTGGTTTTAGATTTAGTTTTGGTCCGATCTGCGCAGAATGTGCGCATAGTATCTTGAGGTCGCGCAGTGGTATGCTTGGTTTTAGATTTAGTTTTGGTCCGATCTGCGCAGAATGTGCGCATAGTATCTTGAGGTCGCGCAGTGGTATGCTTGGTTTTAGATTTAGTTTTGGTCCGATCTGCGCAGAATGTGCGCATAGTATCTTGAGGTCGCGCAGTGGTATGCTTGGTTTTAGATTTAGTTTTGGTCCGATCTGCGCAGAATGTGCGCATAGTATCTTGAGGTCGCGCAGTGGTATGCTTGGTTTTAGATTTAGTTTTGGTCCGATCTGCGCAGAATGTGCGCATAGTATCTTGAGGTCGCGCAGTGGTATGCTTGGTTTTAGATTTAGTTTTGGTCCGATCTGCGCAGAATGTGCGCATAGTATCTTGAGGTCGCGCAGTGGTATGCTTGGTTTTAGATTTAGTTTTGGTCCGATCTGCGCAGAATGTGCGCATAGTATCTTGAGGTCGCGCAGTGGTATGCTTGGTTTTAGATTTAGTTTTGGTCCGATCTGCGCAGAATGTGCGCATAGTATCTTGAGGTCGCGCAGTGGTATGCTTGGTTTTAGATTTAGTTTTGGTCCGATCTGCGCAGAATGTGCGCATAGTATCTTGAGGTCGCGCAGTGGTATGCTTGGTTTTAGATTTAGTTTTGGTCCGATCTGCGCAGAATGTGCGCATAGTATCTTGAGGTCGCGCAGTGGTATGCTTGGTTTTAGATTTAGTTTTGGTCCGATCTGCGCAGAATGTGCGCATAGTATCTTGAGGTCGCGCAGTGGTATGCTTGGTTTTAGATTTAGTTTTGGTCCGATCTGCGCAGAATGTGCGCATAGTATCTTGAGGTCGCGCAGTGGTATGCTTGGTTTTAGATTTAGTTTTGGTCCGATCTGCGCAGAATGTGCGCATAGTATCTTGAGGTCGCGCAGTGGTATGCTTGGTTTTAGATTAAGTTTTGGTCCGATCTGCGCAGAATGCGCATAGTATCTTGAGGTCGCGCAGTGGTATGCTTGGTTTTAGATTTAGTTTTGTCCGATCTGCGCAGAATGCGCATAGTATCTTGAGGTCGCGCAGTGGTATGCTTGGTTTTAGATTTAGTTTTGGTCCGATCTGCGCAGAATGTGCGCATAGTATCTTGAGGTCGCGCAGTGGTATGCTTGGTTTTAGATTTAGTTTTGGTCCGATCTGCGCAGAATGTGCGCATAGTATCTTGAAGGTCGCGCAGTGGTATGCTTGTTTTTAGATTTAGTTTTGGTCCGATCTGCGCAGAATGTGCGCATAGTATCTTGAGGTCGCGCAGTGGTATGCTTGGTTTTAGATTTAGTTTTGGTCTGATCTGCGCAGAATGTGCGCATAGTATCTTGAGGTCGCGCAGTGGTATGCTTGGTTTTAGATTTAATTTTGTTTATTACTGGATCCCAAACCGGTGGTAGTGTTCAGTCATCTTCTCTTTTAAAATTAGGATGTTTTTTGATTTAAATAGCCTCGCGAATCATCCTTGATAGGAATGGGTGTTCTTTTCCGAGGATTTGTGGTCTATCAAATCTACAGACTGCAGTATTCAATAATATTACTAAAGTCATACTTATTGTAAAATTCGTAAAAAATATTAAAATTGTATTATATATAACAGGATGCCGCTGAAAATCAGGTCTGGTTTGTATTCACATTGACGCATTTCAGCAAATCATACCTGGCAATCCTTTTTCGAACAACGCATCACTGATAAGAGAAAACAGAAATTTATTTAAAGATTATTTAAAGATCTCAGAAATGTATTTGCTGACTGCGATGCATTTGAATTTTCTTTTAAGTTTGTAATGAAAAATATAATTATATTTGTTTTATTTGGGCTATTTTGTAGTGCGTATACTATATATAAATATATAATATATTTCTTTCTGTTATTTTAAATTATATACAACACTTCCACCTAAAGAGATATCTGGATAAGATAATCTAAAAATGTCGCTAGGCTTACCGCCGTGGAAATTTTCAACTTACTGGAGCGTGTAAGTTGACCTGACTGTGATCAGCATAATGCAAAAGGGGTTCAGTGTTATATTAGTTATACTAAACAATAGTACGATAGACATTAGAGATTTTTATTTACTTCGTATAAGCCGAAGATTGAGGGCATTATTAAAAAAAATCTGGAAACGAAAATTTTATTGTTTGTACATGCACGATGATCCAGTCACTAAAAACTATTAGTAGATCATTCCGATATCTTTTCCATGCTAAGAATGTCTTGCCAGTGCGTCAATAGAGGTGAATATAAAATTAAAAAAAAATCTGGAAACGAAAATTTTATTGTTTGTACATGCACGATGATCCAGTCACTAAAAACTATTAGTAGATCATTCCGATATCTTTTCCATGCTAAGAATGTCTTGCCAGTGCGTCAATAGAGGTGAATATAAAAATTAAAAAAAAAAAAAGACAACTGGTACGACCTGTAGAATTCATAATTTTATATTCCGGACAGAGTGACTAAATTCTGCTGATATGTATTGAATAAAACACTTACTTCTTGTACTGAGAAAAAGTTACCATTTACCTCAAATCTTTAACTTACTTGTTATTTTACGTAGGCTTCAAAACATCAAAAGGCAAGACTGAAGAAAACGGTTGTGACAGTTAAGCACTAGTGAAATATTAATACTGACGTTTTAACACCGTCTTCTTGGAATTATGTTACATTTTCAGCCTTGATAGATTTCTGTTCTTTCAAATTATTTATCTTTTGTTATACTCGTAGGATCTGATATTCGAAACTGAATATCGATTTATAAACAATGTAATATTGTTAATGTAATAATTCTAACATTTTATAAACAATGTAATATTGTTAATGTAATAATTCTAACATTTTATAAACAATGTAATATTGTTAATTTAAATGTGTGAAAAATTTAAATGTAATAATTCTTGATGAATTTAAATAAATTCGTGGTAGCCTAGAGTGCGAGTGTATTGAATGAGATGAATGTATGAGACCAGTATTGATTCCCCGGTGACGGCACTGCTTAAATTGTTAATAGTAATTTTAAGTGCTGTATTTACCACGTGAAAGAAAACATCGTATGGAAACATGCATGCCTGAGAAATAAATTCGAAGACAAGTGAAACTCGCCAATCAGCACTGAAGCAGCGTGGCGGGCTCTTTCCAGCTCCAAAAACCATCTCAGTTATATAAGAAGAAGCCCTGCTGTGGCTACCTTTTTTTTTAAACATTTTATTTAATTTATGTTGGCTCCTGCAAATACTGTTCTGTGTGCGATTGCCACATGGTTTTAAGTCCGCATTTAAGTCCGTCCGCGTGCGGTCAGCATTGTTACGAAATATTGTTGACAGGTTTTGATATTGATATTGCTTGTCATTTAGTCAGACATACATTTATTCTATACGAGAGCTTTCTGCCAACACGTAAGGGACCTTTGAAACATCACAACAGAATTAAATTGTTTAACTCTTGATAACGCTATTCTAGGAAAAGTAAGGAATGTAAAATTTTCAATTTTTAGATATTTACACTTCAAGGCCAGTTTGAAAACATGAAAAAATCATTAACGTGATAAGGTATGTGACAGTTTCTATTTGAACGGAGCTACAGAGCCGCGTTTAACCTAATTCATAACCCTAATTGTCTCTTAACACATAACAAAAACGATTTAAAGTTAAGGTGAACATATTAAGTTAGAGTATCCTTGCAAGTAAAAGCCGAATAAACTAATTTTGGAACTAGTTACCTTGTTTATTTATTTACTACCAGAGCTTTAGTATGAAGAGTTAGATGATACAAAGTTGTTTTATTGCGTTCGTGTTCGAGATTTTATTAGTTCCGAAGCACCTCCCAATTTTCCCAAATGAGTGCATGCATCACTAAAATAATCTGCTAAAATAATATTGCAAGTAAATATCCTTTTTTGATTCAAAATAAAACTTGAGTTTGCAGTTAACACGAGCGTCGGAAAAGTTAACGTTTATCCCAGACTCATCAAAAGTTTTGATTGTTTCTTTTTGTTAATTCATAGATACAACTTATTGGAGGCACATGGGTTTCGTAAGAAACTACACCAGAATGAATGAATGAACCAGGGTCAGGTGTTACTAAAGTCAATAAATCATATGAATGTTTTTGAAATGTTTAGCGCGGGTAATTTTCATCAGTGTGATAAAGATAATTGCCGATGATGATTGCATGCTCTTAGTTTTAAATACCATCTGGATTATGTATCTACTCTCTAGAAACAAAGTCAATATTAAATCCATTAAAATGTTGTGTTATCCGAAAGATTTTTATGGAAAGGAAAGAAATTATAAAAAAATATTGAGTAAAGTAGTATTACACTTAATATTTTTTTCAATTAAAAATGTTTTTGATCATAGGTCTAATCTATGGAGGCTCCAGAAGCCGCTTTTAGTACTACAGTATGGATTGGCTTAATTCTCATGCCCTCGTAACATTTTTGTTTATTTTACAGACATGCAGATTTTTCCCGTGACATATTTCGTTTACACCAAAATTTTAATATATAAAATAGCCTAACAAAAATTACCAGCACCTCTTAATTGAACCCATTTCACTCGTACGAGTATGAAAAGAAGAGAAGCGTGCATTTCTTGGAAGGAAGGACCTTTCAAGAAATTTACTCTGGCTTTTGCTGGCGCCTTCACGGAGAGGCCCATGTTAAGTTATGGACTTAATAGGTTGATTTAGATTAATATTTGCTTTTAGATTACTTTAAAGCAGCGATTCCCAAAGTCGTCGACATCGACCCTTAGGATCTATATCGGTTACCCATATAAAAGAAAACTGGTTTTAGGGGTCGACGAGAACTAAAAATCGACTCCTAGTAATAAACAAAAGTTCTTATTTGAAACGTTTAAGAACAGCATCTTAAACGTAAGGTGCGTTACGTGTACCAATTTTGTTACAAGTATGATTAATATTTTAGTAGGAAGTAGCATTGGTGTGCTTTTAGTTTTTACGTAATTTATATTAATAATTACACTTGATATTTACTGAATTTTGTATCTGTTTTGTTAAAGTTTGATGAGAAAATAATGTGAAGTTTACTCACTTAACCAACCGCAAAGTTTTTAAATTGAAAAGTATTTTGTATCAATAGAAAAAAAAAACTAGAGATAGCATATTTAAAGTAATTCGGCTATGGGACTCTGAGGTATCAGTTCATTTTGGAACAGGGGTTTCTTTTAATTTGGGCATTGGCTTTAGAGTATACAAAATGGCTGTAGTATTTAAATAATTAAAACCAGGTTCTACAAACAGTAGCAGAATATTAAAGAAATTGCTGATAACGATATTTGCAAAGTAACGAGTCAGCTTTCAGTTTTGGATGCTTCATTTAGAATTCCGTTTGGCTCAACGGTGTACATTTAAAATATGTACGGCCGCTGTTCGTTATAAAATAAAATTGGTTCTTTCGGCGAAGTAACTGGAATGTGTAAGTATTTTATTACATATTTTCATTATTTTCAAATAATTTTCTTATATGTTTATAAGTAATAAACTATTACATAATAAGTCTGATACTGCTCGGGGATTTTGTCAATGGTACCGATACAATGACAGCAATGATATTACTGCAGCATAAAGCTAAATCGTTATTGCAATCTAAAATCAATATATTAATTTAATTTTTTTTTATATTAGCTACTAGTAATATTAACTACATCGTGTTTGCGAATAAATAGTCGTTCTTTCTTTATCAGCAGCACACTTGCTGATGAATAGATAATGAAGTTGAAGGTACAAAACAGGTACACCGTCTCATTCTCCAATTTTCAATCACAAGGCACACCCGGCTGGTAATGTAGAGTGTCATCATCAACATTTCAGCCTATCACAAGTCAAGATTGCCACGAAGCTCAGTCCTGAGCCACCTGCATCCATCGACTTCCCGCAACACTGCACAGGTCATCACTCCATCTTGTGGGGGGACGTTCTACACTGAGTTTGCCTGTACGTGGCTGCCACTGTAGTGTATTGTAAATAAATATCACTAGATTCCGGCTACGTAGAGCAACTTACTCTTTACCTTTCCTTTTCTTTTTAAAATGTGACCTATGACTAATTTCGTTGCAGTGTTTGCTTTCGGAGATTTTTAATACGTTTCCCATAGTCCCATATATAGCAATCCTCTTACGACACCTCCGGGAAGAAAGGGGATTGCAGATTATTACGCCGCTACCAATAGTTTAAATGGCCACCTATACAGAATCTATGATATTTTATGTAAAAAGCGGAGCGCTTTTTTACATAACGCAAGTGGCACGCTAAAACTTTGTTGTGTACCTGATCTTACCCGTGGTTTCGCATCGGGCATCAACGTAATCATGATGTGTACTGAATGTTCTTGACTTGAATGAATGGCTTTTAGGTAGAAGTAGGTACATGATCATCATCATCATCATCATTTCAGCCTACTACAAGTACACTGCTGTAGGCCTCCCCCAAAGTATGTACAGCTAGCACCTAAATAATAGCGATGTAAATGGGTTTACTCGATACAACCTCTTATACGTGGTAGAGCCAAGTGGCGGCTTTTGCTGCTGCTTCGGCGTTTCGTTTGGTGAGTGAGGTAACCGGTGGCCCACTCCCCGTCCTCATTCTCCCTCCCATCTCCTAATGGCAGTGAAGGTGCGAAGAAAAAGGGCTGCTACCGGGCTGGTAGAGTGTTGGTGACCTGGTTAGGAAGTCTTAGTCTAGACCCGTAGAAACTTTCAAAGTGTGATGATGAATTGCATGCGCAGTAGCGTCATCTTGAGAAGTTATTTTCTTTAATTAATGTCTGCCATTCTTGAACTTCGTATACGTTAAAATAGATGTCGTCACATCTTCACAAAATTCTATAGTAAATTATTACAACGTTGCTCTGTTTAGTGTGATTAATGTATAGAATCGGTTCCCCAGACGATTCGCAGGGCTTTGTGTTATTTTGCCAGCATGTCACAAGTCCACTACTAAACACAGACTTTCCCCTAAAGATTGTCACAAAGCACAGCTAGGCTTTTCACTACACCATACCGAACCGTAATTATTGATTTTGATATAAAAGACATAAGATATAAGAATGTAAAATAAAATATTTCATTCCTTTGATGCGAGTTCTGTAAAGGACGTAAGGATAACTTTCACAGAGCTAACTTGTCGGCGTGCCGCATTCGAGTCGACGTTGTTTGTTTCAGCCGCGGATCTGTTCTCGCAAAGATGCCTTTACGTTGTTTATGTTTCATGAATAATTGCAGCATACTACACTGTACACTTGAACAATTACTATCTGTAACTAGCCTCCAATTCGATTCCCTGTGTGGGGTGGTGAATCTTTCATAGTTGAAAGTTTGTTCTAAATAAGCTCTAGTCACAAGGGGGTCAAAATTACCTCTGTCCGCTCCAGTATTGAGTATACAGTCATGATATATTTTTTATTACTTTTAGGGCTACGTACTCTAAGAGCAAAGAGCCCTATTAATGTCACTGTGCTCTCTGTCCGTGAATCTCTAGCCTCTTCTCTCTAGTAGACGGAATGAGTTACAGACCTTTCCGTTTTTTATCATAAAAATAAAGAAATCGGACGCCGTCGAAGCTGGTCGGTTTTTTTTTGGAGTTTATCTCGACAATGTATATTAAAAAAAAAAACTGTAAATATTGCAGTTTGTAATATGTGATCAAAACAAACGTACATTTTTTAAAGAGACGGACTTGCGCACTAAGGATTCCTCAGTACCCAAATCCGACTAGAACTTGGCCGGTTTTTCCTATTGTATGATCGGATCTGTATGAGTCACTTAATTCCCTGAGTTAAATTCTGTGTTAGTTAGTTAACATAACGTAAATGAAGAATTATTTTATTCAACACGTTCAATAAAATTAGATGTTGATCATCTTTCTTCAAGTACACGTAGCTTGTTACATGTATATGAACCGAATAACAGCTAATGTCGACAATCTCGCTGGAATACTCGTGCGAAATGAAACGCCTCCCGAATGTCTTTGTATTATAGGAAACGTTTATCTGGAAATATATAGGAGATGGTTTTGTGAAAGTCTTATCTTTGAAAATGTACTTTCTGTGACACATGTACACGTTATTATTATCCTTGTAATGTTTTACAGGGTGAGAACTTTAACTTATATTATATTGTAGAAGATCTTTATATGTGAACGGAAAGTTTCTGTCGAAAAGTTTTTTAAGGATTGTATCTATATGAAATATAGAAATAGAAATCTAAGAAAGCTCACCGAAGTTACTTATTATACCACCATTGGTAGTTTATTTTGTGGTTCGATCTACGCAGAATGAGCTCACAAAGTAAATGTCTAAAATGGACAAAAAAACAGGAATAAAACTGACGGTACTATGATATCAGGATGTCAAACACCTCAGTGCCCCCGTGACCACGGATGCTGTGAATCTCCCAAAACGTCGGGATTTTAAGAAACGCGAAAAACTCTGTAAATAATAGTTTCATTTGTATTCGCATTTATATTTTACGCTACTCATAAATTTAGATAACCGTTTTAATCTACAATAACATTATGATAGTTACAATCAGTTTATTAAAATACCGTATATACTAAAAGATATGTAAACGTCGCTGTCCGTACATCGTCTGTCATACATTTTTCCGCGTCAACCCTTTATGTCATTACGTCGAAAGCCCTTTCCCGTCGTAGTTCATGTCGTATTTGTTTAGGCCGGAGCCTATCCTTATTAAACAACCTCATTCGCTCCACTAGCCCTGGAAAATTGGCTAAGAAGTAACACTGGGAAATACTGGATTTTAATTTGATTAATACCTTCAATGTATTATTATATCCTTATGTATAATTAATGTAATCACTCAACTCACCTGTTTGTAATATAAGACATTTCTAACGTAATATGAAATTAAAGATCAGCCCTAATTAAGCTGACAACACTGAAATGTTGACGAGGGAGTCGTGAAAAAGAACGCTGATCATTTTCTGAGACAATTTGATTGATGTGATGTAACGAGCTTTTAGTTCTTAAATTGGGCGCGGAGTGGTTAAAGCGAAAATACGATGCCTCTTAACAAGGCACGCTTCTTTATTGAACAAAACGTGACGATGAAGCCGTTTTAACTGATATTGCCATAGTAACGTCTTCTTTTTATTTGTTGCTATAATTTTGACAATTGCTATGCTTATATAATTTTATAATTTGATATTATTCGACATTTAAAATAAATTTATTTAAATAATTTTAGAATAAAATTATTATTTATATCATAGAATAAATAATGTGTTATTTTTACTGTCCAATCGAGTGGTAATTAGTGTAAGAAGTAACATTGTGTTATTAGAACAGGACCAATGGTTAAAGATAAAAACGTCTACGAACTTTTTAATCTGGTGCCTTATGCTAATATTTATGAATATTTTTATTACCTTCCTTAACTTTATTATCTTTCTTCTTTTTATGAAATCTTAGAGACTTTCCTAACTCATAGATTCTTTCTATTCCTAGGAGTCGTCTGGGTACAGGTAGAGGGTGTCCTTTACTTATTTCTGCCGGCAACCAACGGCGCAAACACGGTTGAGTTCCGGTTTGAAAGATTACTGAGCAAGTATAATTACAGTATAATTATATGTTGTAAGCCATCGTAGTCCTCAGATAATACATCACATCAGTAGCCTCCATTGATTAATGTTGTTTGCCTATAGGTTTCAGTAGCCATTGAGTATTAGGTGAATTGTTTGAACGTTTCCCAAGCGATCCATTGAATAAGTTCTCAGACACTTCTTACAATACCTACGCAAAGAAGGATAACGTAACAGGTGGTCAGCCTATCACCGACTTAGTATTTAAACAAACGATACAAATCATATAAATTTCGGTGAAGTCAATGGTATGAGCGTTCCACTTAGAGGATCGAACTCGAGTCTTCTGATTCAGATCCATGCTAAGTTGGTGAACGTAGTGCCCTTACCTTTGCATTAGTGATGCAAAGACGAATGGATTTTCCACCATTATTCGGTCCTCGTTTGTCACCTGGGAGGTAGATATTTAGAGAAAAGTACCATAATATTTCCCCTTAGTCACCAAGTAACATAATTGGATATAATTTACATTTGGTGTTACATAAAATTTATTTGAAAGACAGCTGACAAACAAAGGTAGTCGAGTGTTTAGGACCTAGGCCCTGCCTCCGAAGAGAAAAAAACAAAAAGGAAATTAAAACGCGTTACAATCTGTAAGTAATAGTTTAATTTGAAACAGGAGATTCGTATTAAACTCGCTATATGCAGAGCGCGTACCAATGAGTTCATCCAAATTTACGTAGGTTTTGTAATAATGCCTTGGACATTAAGATGGTGACAGGCCCATCACTTGTTCTCCCAAAAGTGTTTAGACGACTGACCACTCTAGAATCGGGTTTAAGGTCGGGGACTCTTTTCTATTTATTGAGGTATTTTCATTGTTTCTCTGCAACATAGAGAATTTATCCGAAATGGACGACAGCACCGCAATTTAACGCCTCAGATATAATATGAAACTATTGCATCGGCGTAATAACAACCAACGTCTGCAATCTTCTTGAGATCAAGTCTAAACAAGAAACGAGTGTAGGAAAAATATTTACATTGCTGGAAAACGTAAACGTAACTTTTGTATACGTGACATAAACGTAGGGCTCTATGTTATTTATGATTATTGCATTTCGGAATCGTTCTATTTCTGTATCTTTTGTGATAGAATTTTGACATTTTCCTGTTTTTTGATGATGTTGTGTGTTGTGTGATATTCTCTTATTATTTTCATGTATCTCTTTATATTAAAGCTTTAAGGGGATATGTTTAGTTACGTTGAATCACATCGCATAAAAAATTCTGCAATCACGGAATAAAAATCCAGGCCCTAAAAACATATTTGTAGTGCAATTAATTTACCCGTTCAGGAATTGAACCCGCGACCCGCAGCGTCGCATCAAACGCTTGACTACGCTACCAAGCAACCAAAAAACGCGTAATATATAAAATGACCTATCAAAATATTATTTATTGGTTACACTTGATGATTTTTAATTCTGAACTAATAATTAAATTTCTGAGAGTTTAAATAATTTAAATATTTCACTTTATAAGATCGAAAGTGTAATGAAATTATTCGCACTATGGAAATGCAAGCTGTTAAAACATCAATTACAAATTTTTTACTGTCAAATAAAATATTGATTTATTCGCTGATTAAGTGTCTTTATTATTTGAATACGAGAATACAGATGGATTTAAAAACAGCTTTGGACCTCCATTTGGCACGATCCTGACACATCTATATAATATAATATTCAAATAGTCGTTTTTCGACGTCCCAGCAATAAAAATATGTAGTAAACTTGAAATGTTGAAATGTAATAAACTTAAAGCTCAACCTATGAAAAAAACATTCAATAATAAATTAAAAAGCCCATTGGCACAAAAATGTTACTATAATTTAAATGATATCTATAAGGATAATGTGAAATAGACCTAGAAAGTCTGCTATGCATACCAATTTAATTTATTGTTTATATTTTACAGCAAGCATAATGTTTATATTTTACAGTAGCAATGATAAATACATTTTGTTATAATAATGTATTCATTTGAACCAAATTCATATTATATATTTCTATGCCCCAAATGTGTATCGTGATATAGTAGCAGTCATTCTTAGACTATCTTATCTTTACTCATGAATGCTACAAATAACTTAGACTTTTAATGTGAAATGTAGACACAATGAAATCAAAAAATAAAACTTTTATAAACAGTGGCACATTTTGTTAGAGTACTTATAAACCTATCAGAATATTGTAGTGACCTGTTCAATGAGTATTTATATTTATGTACAAAGGGATCTCATGGGACGTCTGTGTGTGCGATGTGAACGTGTGTAAAAAGGCTTCTATATTTTTTATTTTATCATTACCTATTCCGTTTCTCTCGATAACACAAATATATAAAACACGAAGAACATGCTCCTTATATATCAAGAAATAATTTATTCACTGGAAACAGCTAGTATCGGATATTGCACCATTCAGTGGAATTTTTTTACGGCTTATAAATCTTCGATACTAGAATTAAATGACAAACATTTAAGTACAAAAGTAAATGCTTTATTCTTATTTAAAAAAAGCTACTCCGTAGAGCATGTGACTCTGTTATTTATGTTTTCACGTCTTCAAATCGACCTCCTTTTTATCAAGGCTTTTAGATAGATGAGAGTTTTATTTCCAGGTTAATAGAATATTCATCAATCGGGTCCACTGTATCAGTCGCATAAGCTACTCGGATAAATCAAATGAATTGGAGAAGCTTAGACGTGAATGCACTAGATCTTTTAGTGCGAGCATATCTAAACCATATGCTATGTGGAGGAAACGTACAATATGTATAGCGTAAGCAAAAATCAAAGAGAATATTTTATTTATTCTACCCTCATTTTTTGTCTATACTATCAGCTATTAAACGCTTTCTCTTAATAAAAGATGGAAGTATAAAGAAATCGGCTAGTGGAAGACGAAGCGCTACACGTGCTATGACTTCTTGTAGCCGATTATGGACACGAATCAGTATTTGATTTTGAACCATCTTGATGAATGGAACGAATGAAATGAATGAAAAAAACTATTAAACTATTTTCATTTCATCACTCTCGCCTACAATATTATTGAGGAAGCTACAGAAACCCGCTGCAACGCTTTTAAGCCAGTATAACATACACAAATAATAATCTTCCAATTTTCAATATTAATTAAAGGTTCACTAGGCTTAACAAAGACAAAGACAAAAGAAACAAAACACCGTAGTGTTTCGTTAGTATCGTACAATTTGATAAAAGAAAAATTCGAAAATCAACTTCGTTGATCATGTTCGTAGTACACTAGACCAGATCTACCTCCAAAGAGTGAAACATACACCTGCTACGGCTATCTCACCAACCCATGGGATGACTGACAGAGAATGCCAATAGGCATTAAGCCCTTTTGTCACCTCAAATTATCCCTTATAATGTAGGCAATAAAGTTTTTTAAATAAATAAATAAACATTCTGTAAACTGTGAAGGCTAAACCAACTACTAGACTTGGCGATTAAAGCATATTCTGAATCAGAAGCATCGTATACAACGAAATAAGTCAGCTACTACGATTTAAGTCAAATAATGGATATGTTGTGTCATATAAATAAGGACGAAACTACGTGTACCTGCAACAAGCGCCGCCAACCCGACGCACGTAGCCGTGGAGGCACTTTAGCAGATTACAACCGACCTTTAAACATCCTTTGGCTAGATGCGGCATGTATTATATAAGAGGGCGCCGTAGATGAAATCTCTAGGGCTCTTTCAGTATTTACAAAAAATTCGGAAAAGCTAGAAATTTTAAATGAATTACTTTATTTATGGAATATGTACATTTAAAAGAAAAACTCTTTACGTAATATAGCCACGCTGTGGTTTAATTATAGATGCTAATGATGTATACGACTGGAGAAGGATACTCTCTCAGAATACAAGTATAAAATAACAGTTCAATACGGAGATTTAGTTTTCTGCTACGCACTTACCATCAGGTGAACCGCATGCTCGTTTGCCCCCTTTTCTACAAAAAAAAAAGATACAACTGTTATGTAACGAAGCATTTTGTCTCAATGTAATGGAAAATCACCAAACGAATTTCTATTTTTTTTTAGTTTTATTCATTAAATAAAATACCAACCGTTTCTAGAAATTCTGCTTCTACGTTCCGTATTTACGCCAGGTGTTTCTCTCAACGGGCTCGTTAAGTAGGAGCTTAAAAAATTCACGATGAAAAGTGGTTCTAGATGTTTTCGAATACCTCTGTTGAAAATTATAAAATTGCTTAAATTTCTTTACAATATTATATTTATATCATCTGTCTATTAATAGTCCACTGCTGAACATAGATCTATTTCGATAGTACGATTTTCCATAATACCCATGCTTGGCACGTTAGCAAGGGTTAGTAATTGCTGCTAGTAGTTACTATGGTTTTTTGTCAAAGTCTTAAGCGTGGTACAGCCAAGCGGCGGCTTTAGCTGCTGCTCGAATGGGCCGGCTCGACCGGATTGATACCACGGCCTCGCATAATACCGACGTGAAGTAGAGACGTCTTGTGCTTCTGCGTTTCGTTCGGTGAGTGAGGTAACCGGAGGCCCACATCCCCTCCCTATTCCCCTCCTCTTCCCTCCCATCTCCCAAATATCCTTAAAGACCGGCGACGCACCTGCAGCATCTATGGTGTTGCAGATGTATGTGGGCGACGGTAATCACTTACCATCAGGTGAACCGCTAGCTCGTTTGCCGTTTTTCCATAAAAACTGCCGTTTGCAGTTTCGCTGCTTTCGAAACGATTAGCCTGAAGTTATTGCCAGTTCTAATGGCTCATCATCGCAATAGTTAATTAATGAAAATAGATCGACAGAAAAAACTAAATCAATCAAGAAGTTTCAGTTTTCCTATCAAGATACTATTAGCGATACGATAAGTTAAGTATGCAAAAGACTTAACCTGTACTGGTTTCAAAAAATTGCAATCTTTTTGAATGAAGTATCGCTATGATTACAATATTTCGTTAAATAATTCCTATGTCTACGTAAACATGTGCAAAATAAGATAAAAATAAGACTGCCATATTTAATTTGAGTCTACAAAGTTAAATGTAGTGATTTAAGATCCATCCATCGCGTTTTTGACCAAATGGTATCAGCAGCTGGTTGACTTTATGGCAAATTAGTGACTATGTATAAAATGTGACTATTTTATAGTGGCAACCTCACAGAATGTGAATCTACGTGTGCCTGGATGATATCATTAAATTTGGTAACAACAAGATCCTTCCTTGTGCCATTTTTCATCATAAATTCAGTTTTTGCAATAAAACCCAAGAATACATAAGACCAATATAGTACCTACATATGGCAAAGGAAAAGATGAAACTAAAACATTTACAATAACTTCCGTTCGCAATCTCACTGCGACACACTCCACAGATAAATATCTCGGGAAATAGTGGGATCCTACATTGCTAGAAGATGTTATGGTCGTTAAGTTCTGCAAAAAAAACTATTTTGTTTAATTTGTATGTTATTAAATATAACTATTACGTAATGTATAGTCTTCCTTGATTTTCTTCATCTTCTTCATCAGCCTATTTTTTTCAGGGCGTTAGTCCGTACTCAGGCTATCAGGTAGCTGAGTACCCGGGTAAGGAGGCCAAGTGGGAAGGCTCGGCCGTGTTCAGCCGCCTTTCTTGACATAGTGCTGCTTTGGACGGCCAGTGTTGGTGGGCTTACGGATATGAAATCCCGTGGCCCTGCTGACATGCAGCGAAAGCGGTACACCTCGCGTATTGGGTCCAAATGTAACACCAAATGTAATACCAAATGTTATGTCGGGACATAACCTGTCCTTGGCCCCGCGAGGTCGCGTATGCGTCAGGTATTTCCCCACGTATAAGAAAGACGGGTTGTTGAGCGCATTATCAGTACCCTTGCATTGGCATGCTGCTCCTCATCACTGGTCTATTTAGGTTCGGTAAATTTCGATGGATTTTCCGCCATCAGTCGGTCGCCATAACCACGTTTGTTAACCACGAATAGCCAAGATTCGCTACTACATACTGCATCAGGTTATTTCAGTTCAATGCCACCAGAACCTGCAGACCATTAGTTTGTAGTGACCCTACCTTAAAAGCTGCGGGTTACGGGTGTGGGTTACTAGAATAGAATCGGGCTAGATGACGTATGTGATTGTTAAATGTGTGATTGTAACTAAATTACATATTTAAAGTCAAGAGAGTGCCCATACACTGGGTAGTTGGATTGGCCAACACAGCGCTGATACTCTTTCTCTCGTCGTAATGGTCTACAAAGTTAAATGTAGTGATTTAAGATCCATCCATCGCGCTTTTGACCAAATGGTATCAGCAGCTGGTTGACTTTATGGCAAATTAGTGACTATGTATAAAATGTGACTATTTTATAGTGGCAACCTCACAGAATGTGAATCTACGTGTGCCTGGATGATATCATTAAATTTGGTAACAACAAGATCCTTCCTTGTGCCATTCTTCATCATAAATTCAGTTTTGCAATAAAACCCAAGAATACATAAGACCAATATAGTACCTACATATGGCAAAGGAAAAGATGAAACTAAAACATTTACAATAACTTCCGTTCGCAATCTCACTGCGACACACTCCACAGATAAATATCTCGGGAAATAGCGGGATCCTACATTGCTAGAAGATGTTATGGTCGATAAGTTCTGCAAAAAAAACTATTTTGTTTAATTTGTATGTTATATTTAAGGAAGTTTAAAACTATTACGTAATGTATAGTCTTCCTTGATTTTCTTCATCTTCTTCATCAGCCTATTTTTTTCAGAGCGTTAGTCCGTACTCAGGTTATCAGGTAGCTGAGTACCCGGGTAAGGAGGCCAAGTGGGAAGGCTCGGCCGTGTTCAGCCGCCTTTCTTGACATAGTGCTGCTTTGGACGGCCAGTGTTGGTGGGCTTACGGATATGAAATCCCGTGGCCCTGCTGACATGCAGCGAAGGCGGTACACCTCGCGTATTGGGTCCAAATGTAACACCAAATGTAATACCAAATGTTATGTCGGGACATAACCTGTCCTTGGCCCCGCGAGGTTGCGTATGCGTCAGGTATTTCCCCAAAGATAAGAAAGACGGGTTGTTGAGCGCATTATCAGTACCCTTGCATTGGCAATGCTGCTCCTCATCACTGGTCTATTTAGGTTCGGTAAATTCCGATGGAATTTCCGCCATCAGTCGGTCGCCATAACCACGTTTGTTAACCACGAACAGCCAAGATTCGCTACTACATACTGCATCAGGTTATTTCAGTTCAATGCCACCAGAACCATTAGTTTGTAGTGACCCTACCTTCAAAGCTGCGGGTTACGGGTGTGGGTTACTAGAATAGAATCGGGCTAGATGACGTATATGATTGTTAAATGTGTAATTGTAACTAAATTACATATTTAAAGTCAAGAGAGTGCCCATAAACTGGGTAGTTGGATTGGCCAACACAGCGCTGATACTCTTTCTCTCGTCGTAATGGTCTAGAAATCCAGAGACACAAAGAAACACAACCCACTTAATAAACATTTATTCAAGAGTGAATTGACAGCAATACGATCCTAATTTATTTATTTATTTATTGTTTATTGAATCTTACGAATCAGTAAAGTAATAAAAGGCGGACTAAATTAACTATTAACTTAACTTACCACTTTACATAACCCTCTTTCATACTAAATTAGTATTCTTGTGCTTAAATCTACTTAATTAAACTATTTAACAAATTTTCTCAACCTAAGTCTGTCCCTGTTGTTTATCCTTTATTTTATGTCTTTTTGGGAAAGCTTATTTATGGGTTAAAAAAACATTGTAATAATTTACTATTTAAACGTTGTGTTTAAAAAAAAGGACCAGACAGAGGATCTCTACGCAGTTTCTTTCGCCTGTTTCTTCTCCGTCAAAGGAACCTTATTACAAACTAGTCTACGTGATAAAAAAAAGTTTCGCGAGTAAAATTTATGTTTTTTAAGTTGATGAATAAATGATTTGATTTGTAACGGGTACCTGAGTGAACGTAATAGCCTAGTCGTCAGCGCGCTTACTTTAGTTTCAAAGAGCATGAGTGACCTGGGTTCGATCCCGGTATCCGCCACTACTGAAATTGTTAATAGCAACGTTCTCGTACTCCTTGATTACTTCCGGGCGTTTGATAGTATCAGCATAAGCATGCTTCTGTCAAAAATGGCTATTTATGGTTTTGTATAAAGTACGATCAGGTGGTTGAAGGTGGTGAAAATTACCTCAGTGGTCGACATCAGCTTATTGAACTGCGTAAGCGAGATGAGTCGGGCGTAATTAGTTTGAACTCTCTACGTCTTACTAGGGGCGTTCCTCAGAGTTCTATACTAGGGCCTCTATTGTTCATACTTTACTGTGCTGACTTGACTAGCGTTATAAAAGACTGCCAGTATCATATGCATGCTGATGGTGTTCAATTATACTTGTCCTTACAATCCAAAAATATAACAGAGGGCAAAAGTAAAATAAATATGGACACGGATCGCATTGCTGAGTGGTCGAGGATTAATTCACTCAATCATAACCTAATAAGTAAAATAACGGAGAATAATTTTAGCATGTATTTGGAAGGTGAAGCGGTTCAGCGGGTTGATGAGACTCGCAATCTTGGGCTTAAGATTGATGGCTTACTTCGTTTTGAGAGCTACGTTATAGATATTGCACGTGCTTGTTTTTATCGATTGAAGATATTATTTAAAATTTGTAGTTACCTTAATATAAACCTTAGAGTCACCCTCTGTGAAAGTCTAGTATTATCAAAATTAAATTATTGCATCTCTGTTTATGGTCCATGTCTTCTAGCCAAATCATTAAAACTCCTTCAGCGAGTCCAAAATCCATGTGCTCGCTTTTGCTTTATAATTCCTCCAAGAACACATATTTCTACATATTTAATCAAATGCAAGCTACTTAATATGTCACAGCGAAATTATTATTATTTTTTTTGTTGTTTATATTTTGCTTACTATCATATACCTTATGTATTACAAAAAGCCTGATGACTGCTCGCAAAAATTATCAATGGTGCCGACAGAATACCAGCGCTGTAGTTGTGGTTATTCATTTAGTATTACTATAGCATTATGTTGAGTCGGTCGTCGTTTTGTTGCTGCAACTGAATAAAATATTATTATTTTTTGTTATATTAATTAAGTTTTCATCATGTGTTACTTGAGTTGTGGCAATGAATAAAGTACTCTCTTCTTCTTCTTCTTAAGAATAACCCTATTTCTTACCTTTTAATTTCTAGAACATATTGCAAGTACATCTTTTAGAAACATTAGAGATGTTAACAAAAAAATGTATTCATAATTTTTGTAGCATGTCATCGGAATACAAAAATAGCATTACACGGTTCACTGATCCAGAAAATTGTCTTGATTCGCCTTCCCAGAATAAATTACAGATTAACTCTACCCGAATTAAGCTTTTCAATGAATAATTTAGAAACATTTCAGATAAGACACTGCGGAAAAAAATATTTAGACGCTGCTATATTTATGTAATTCATTATGTATGATATTAGGGTAATTTAATAGCTTACTCGATGTGAGATGAATTACTCCAATCTGTAACAATTAATTTGTAATATACTACCTGAGGTAGCTTTTGCTTTTAATTAGCACCAGTATTATTTCCCATTGAAGCGTACATTTTAGGCAAGTTAAGTAATCACGGCATTAATGATTAACCTTACCTTTCCTTAACAGTCTAGAAATAGTCCATTGCAAGGACACAGGCCTCTCCCATAAGGAGGATTTGCCATAATCTCCACGCTGGGCAAGTGGATTGGCGACCGCAGACGCTGCCGCTCGTAAACGGTCTGCTTCATTTTATCTATATTATTACTATATTTCGAGATGTTTATCCGGCCATCTGTTAGCCATTTCCATTTTCAATACTTTGCACGAGAAGAAAAGTGGTGGCAGATTCTGGTGGAGGACACGGCATTCATAAAACTTGTTAATTGGCATATTTAAGTACCCATTGAACCACGGGAGTCGTGCTGAAAATATGACGTAATCAACTCTTGTATACTTACACAGACAAAGCAATATTTTGTTTTAATCTCTCTCGTTTTAAACCTTACACAGGTTGTAGTAAAATACTTTATTAGTGGAGACGCCACTCTCGTTTTTTTTACCCGATTTTTTTTTATTTTTATTACTCTATTCTATTAAATTGTCTTCTATTTCTTAACATGTAAAATACACAACTTTCAATGACAAAACGTATATTTATTTCAATTATTTAGTTTAACTTGCAGTAGTAAACATGTAATGGTTAATGGGATAGATGACTCCCGCTCATCTAGATTGAATTTGAGAATCATTTTAATCCTAGAAGATGCAGATTTTCTTAGAATAGGTCTTTTTATATTCGTCTGAAGTTAATCGATGTTGACTGCGTTATATCTTTTCTCTCAGTATATATTTTTAAAGAATCTAAAGCCGTCCTTGCTGAAGCAGCTGAGTAGTAGACGTCGAAAAGATTGCATGCTTCTTGTGAAATACAATTCGCAGCTGAACGAATTAAATCAACTCGGTCTTTAAAATCAGTAAGCTGTAGCTGGTGTGAGAAATATAACAGATAACCATCGAGAATGAAAAGTTAAGGGATTGCAATCTCCTTTAAAGGGCTAACGCGCAGAAGTGTAGTGCAGGAAAACCCTAACAAAATAACTGGAAATGTATGTATGCAGCTGACTCAGGACTGCGCGATAATAATCTATGGGAGAGGTCCGTGTTCAATAAAACAACCAACTTCAGCACCCATTTTCCGTCCATAAAGGGCGTCCATTTTTTTTTCAAATTGGGATTCATGAGACGATCATTGGGATATAGCCTATTCAATAAAAATTCGTCATCAAAATCGGTTCACGATCGGCGATGATATCGCGTAAAATGAATACTAAAAAATACCAATTGATGAACCTTTGAACTCTTTAGAAGTAGTTGTAAAGTAACTAATCGTCTAAGAAAACCCTTGTACCACATCTTTTTTTATTTTTTTGCTAATCCCTATTGAAGCAAGCTGATTGTCCAAAAAGTATGTAATACATTTTGCAATTAAAAGCATTAATTAAAACGTCGACACTTTTCTATAACACCAACTATCGATTTCTCGAGTACTCTTGTAATTGGCAGCACTACTAGTTCCTAACTCTCAAGAGCAGCATGAATTTTTTATTTCCAACTTGAGAAATCCCCCGGAAACACCTGCTGAAAATAATCAAAACGGAGAGGGAGCTTACCACGGATTTACTGGAAGAACTTGTACGGTGTTAGAGGTCTTTTTATATCGTTACCGTTGATATTTTACTTCTTAACTATTCTATACTATCTTTGTGCGTATAAATAATTTTTAATAACTCTTATTTACTGAGTGGAGGTACTTAAAATTAAAAAAATCGGACAGTAAATGGCTGCACAAAGACCTTTTCTCAATATTTGAGAAGTGTTCAAACTAGAGGAGGTCCTTAACGTAGCTAATAAATATTTAAATAGTATAAACTTTTTAATTCGTTTTATCTATTCTGCTTGGATTGGGGCGATAAACTAGCTAACAGTCCACCTGGTGGTAAATGGCCACTGCAGCCCATGAACACCTGCAAACAACTTCAATCAGAGAAGGTTACAGATGCGTTGTGTTCTCTGAGGACTGAGATATGATAGCTATATAGAGAGCCACTATAATTAAAGGCTGTGCTTTAATTATAGCGGCTCTCTATACCTTTCAAACCAGACCGTAATTTCACTGCTGTTCGGCATTAGAAATGTGTAAGAGTGAGGTACCTCATAACAGATAGGTCAGAAACCAAGACTCAAAAGGAGGCAGTAAAAAGAAGGCAGTCAAAGAGTTAACCACTTGTTCGTACCTGTCTGAATAAAAGTCTGATATAGAGTCACATAGCTCTTTAAAATATAAATAGACTTAGATCAGACTACTTTCGATTTGTGATTTATTATATGGTACTATGGTACTTCGATATGATACTTTTTGAGGCACTATTAAGGAAAATAATTATTAACGTATTACTGTAACTGATTGAAGGTAGGAAGATCAAAGTATTTATTTATTTAGTTAATGACATTTTTTATATGTTTATATGGCATTGTGCTATCTAGATACCTATGGGATCTGTGTTCTCAACTTAGGCTTGCATTTTAAAGAAGTGATTTAGGTAGGCGATTGGTTGGCGTTGAAAATAGTTGATTCACCTTTCAAAAGTTACATTAAAAAAAATTACTCCAAACTACTTTTATACGAATATATAGTAGTGTAGTCGGGGGGCTAGATGACTGCAGCGCTGCGGGTCGCGGGTTCGATTCTTGCACTAGAAAAATGTTTATATGTTACTACAAATAACTATTCCGAGTCTGGGTGTTTGTCCGTGTGTTATTTATGTATGTAAACTCCCTCCCCGATACAACAGAAATTCCTAAATCTGGACTAAGGTTTTTAAAAATAGAGACCACTACTTAGAATCGTGTTCAATGTATATATATTGTGTATTAACGAATCTATGTATTTATGTACATATTTCATAGTATACATAATACGTTTTGTTTTCATATTACAAATGAAGGCAATAAGTTTGTCATTTCAATAAAATTTTCTGTTAGGGTAATGGCTGTAGGAATAAATTTCCGCGTATGGAATAAGTAATTTTGTACAGACACTATATTATAAAGTTTTTCTGCCTTTTTGTGTGTACATAAATAAATAAAATAAAAAAAAAATATTCTTAATCCTTTCTACCACATACGTTGACACAGATAATGGTGCTGCAACTCTTCAATCATCACAGACATACGGAACCTTTCCCGGCCTGTAGTCAGTGAACAATATGCACCGCCTGCAGGTGAGGTAGGCATTTATAAGAATAGTGTTGTACATTTTCCACCATGTCAGATATTTGGTAGCATTATCAAAATATAATATCTCCTTCATTCTTAAGGGTTTCGTAAGAAATGATTTGATGAAAATAATATGCAAATCTCCGAGAGCAAACCCGGGGATATAGCTTACCACTTATCATTTACTATCACAGAAGCGAGAAGCGAGATTTGGAAGCCTTGGCTACGCAGAGTCTAGTCAAAAATCTCTAATCTCTTCCTACCCCTTCCGTTGACACGCACTATGTATATTTGTAAAATTTGGATTCGTAAGTATAGCAATTCAATAAATTAAGCTGTGAATTATATAGTCATATTGTAACTTATTTTATGTACTCGTACGTACAGATTATTACACGGTTCGATGGTCCTGAAAATTACTATCGGCTCCCGGTATCAGTTTCCTGAAATCGGAGTCCTACAACATGAATAATAATCATTCCATTTAAAAATAAAAATTATGACGCTTGCTTGCCCGATTTCGTTCACGGCGTCAACCTCCAAACAGGCAGTTGTGAACTGCGCAGGATATGTTATAGTGCCGTAAATGCACACACAAGCACAGAGGCACTCACTCGTGTTTACCTTCCCATAGATCCATACATCGGATGTAATGCTTCCGTGATAAGATGTAGTGTCAGAGACACGAGATGAACACAACACAACCCGAACCGTCAACTAATCATATGTATTTTAGTATAAATATTGACATGAGCTGGGATTCCAAACTAGGACCCATGGCACAGCTCTCAGTTAAACTAACCATTAAGACACGATAGTTTAATATAAGTATACGCGGCATATGCCTGTACAACCGTCCCGTAAATTGATAATAAGCTAGACGTAAGCTTATCAGCTGAGCTAAGCTAAGCACTGCTGTAGCCAAAGAACATCAACATTACTGAGAATACAGCAAAGAAGGCTGAATGAGTGTCCCTGTATTGGAGCAGATACTAATCTCAGAGTCAAGTCCAAGTTGAGTTTAAAGAATTAAGTTGATATTTAGAGAGAGATATATTTGTCCAGATATTAACAAAGCAACATTTTTACAATGATCAATAGTACAATAGTAATTATAAACGTAATTATTCGTAATATTTTTTTTTAATGGGACTAAGGGCGAACGTTCAAGCGGCTCCTAAGTGATTACCGTCGCCTACGTACATATGCAACACCAGGAGCTGCAGGTGCAAAGCCGGCCTTTAAGGACATTTGGGGGATGGGAGGTAGGATGAGGAGAGAGTGGGCCTCCGGTTACCTCAGTTATTGAACGAAGTGCCCGGTCAAAAGGTACCGCTTGGTTTTACCACGTACGGCTTTACCATCCTCCTTCTTTAACGTAGATAGAGACGACTAAGGGAAACGCCTTTGAAAAACGCAATGGCTATCGACAGATGGCGGGATAACAGATCCAAAATCTGGTACATTTCGACCACCCTACACGTTTCTGGTACATTTTAAGCAGACCGATGAACGGACAGCAGCGTCTACGTGGCTAGGTGTTCGGTACATGCCATAATCGCCGCGCTTGGCGATCCTCGAATATCCTCCATACGGGAGATACCTACGAGTATGTCCTGCGGTGGATTATTTACAGCCAGTTAAGGTAGAGCATAATCATAACATTGAAAATTAATCACGCCTTTATATTCTCGATACATGAACGTTGACTGGCGTTTTAATTAAAATTTTCACGTAACAACAACATTAAATTAAATGACTGAAAATTACTTTCGTCGCGATTGTACAAAGTTATCGCACGTGGTTCTGAAGGTGACGCTAACATCAAACAAATTTTTTGAAAGGATTAATCTATTCTTCATTTGAGCATATACAGAAGTTAACATCAAAGAGCGTAATTTTATCAGAAGCAGCCATAAACGTGGAGTTCATAATGACATTATTACTTTTTTTTTAAGGTATCTTGCAGCGGTTAGTAAGGTCACCTACATTTAAGCCCTCTGGGAGTTTGTTTATGTTCATTTTATGTATGTGAAACGCTTTCACAACGGCAGTACACAGACGAACTCAGTACACAGTAAGTACATTTAGAATATATGTGTATACATACATATATTCAGGAACATGTATATAACACATTCTAGTAAGCTCTCATGTGGCTGTTGGACGTAAAGAATGGCCGATAAACCGTTCTTTTTTTTATGGGAAAGGCGGCAAACGAGCAATAGGTTCACCTGATGGTAAGCGATTCTCATCGCAGATGCACAAGATGCCTCTACTTCACGCCGGTATTCTGCGAGGTCGTAGTATTAAACCGGTCGAGCCGGCCCATTCGTGCCCCAGCTAAAGCCGCTTCTTGTCTCTAAAAATGTCTGAGCATGGGTGCATGCTTGGGTGACGTAATAGGCGTTTATGGTCATAAAAGTGTAACTTTTGTACCGTATTACAACTATGGCTACATACCCCCCCCCATACCTATTATGTCTTCCCTCCACAAGATGCCCAAGATGCCACAGCTCAGGCTGAGCTCTGTGGCAATCTTTGGGAGAGGTCTATGTTCGGAAGTGGCCTTGTAATAGGCTGAAATGATAAAGTTCAGGTCAGAGGTCCAGATATGTATGTGATATCAGTTGTTCAACCTGCTTTTTAACTGGAACAACGTGACAGGTCTTGTCGTCTCTGATCTTAGTGTTTAGGTTAACGGTACAAATCGTAAATAAATTAAGAAAACCTCATCGGTACGAACCTCACATAGGGTATTCAAATCAAGTCTCCTAATTCGAAGGGAAATCCTCTAACGACTGAGCAATTACTTCAGCTTTACATTCGTAAGTTTGTCTATCGTTATGTTAATATTGGTTACCCAAGTACCTCCTGATTCGAATACAGATCCCTAACCACTGGGCTATCGTGGCCGATATCGTCATACATGTACAGATTTGTTAAATTTGATTATTTTAGTTTTATATATTACAGTATTAGTATTCTACAGAAATAACGTATGGAGTACAAAAACTTATTTATGAAAGTACGCACGCTGTAGTGCTCTAGTGGAAGAAGAATCACGTTCCGAGACTCTATTGAGCAAATACTTTCCTTAATAAAATTTAAATTGACATTCTATTCTCTTTGTATAACCGTTTTTGTTTAGCTCAATAAATAGCGTACGATTTTTTCAATAGTTCGATTTTTTCGATTTATATTAAGCTTAGAAACCAGATTTAGATTAAAACCTTTTCTGTTTAAGTTATACTCTAATTTTTTTTTGTTTTTATAATGGGACAACACTGTGTGTCAATTTATTACTAACGATATGTTATGTTTGGTTAATTGGTTACTAGAAGGTAAAGTTCCTAAAGGGGGAGTTACACTATTATTTTTTTCGCTAACATCTCTTGCACATGACACCTTGCTGATGCTTTATTGGAAACGCATATAACCCAACGTAGCAATCGATTTTTAGTTTATATTGAATTATTGTGTAACGCTTAATATAATTATAGCATGCACCAGACGTGTTATAATTCCTCAAGGTGTACCAAATAGAATTGAATTTAAAAGTGTCTCGCAACTATGTTGGAACTACGTCATCTGTTGCTTATTTAAAGTCATCGGATAGCATGCTCTCTTATGTTTGTTTGTACCGCGCAAACGCGACACAAATATAAACGTGAAAAGTAAAGAGAGACAAATACATTTCATGTAAAGTACGAATAAATTTCTTTAAAACTTAACTTTAAAAAATCTACTGCTGAACATAAGCCACTTCAAGTAAGCGTCTGTACTTCGAAAACCGGCATTGGTTGGTGAGCGCCGGTACCGGCACCGTGGCAGACCCTCCACGGCTCTAAAACTCTTGGAATGTAGATGAGGCTTTTGCCCAGCCGTGAAACATATACAGGCAGTTAATTTACTTATTTAACGTATCTTCATTTGTAACGTAGCTTTGTGAATTTTCGAACAAACTATCGTTCTATAAAACAGCACTGGAGTAGCGACCTGCGTGACATTTTGGCGCAACCAATAAACGTTGCAATCCGTTTACGCGACACGTAACGAATGAGATGTCCGTACGTGTACGTGTCACGCGTGCATGTGACCTCGTTACGTTGACGTCGAATTTCGTATAGCACAGATTGTAATGGAATATTTCGAAATATCTAAGCATAGAGGAATACCTCAATAGTCTACCGTCAGATGGCTGAATGACCATCTCGAAATATACCAGAGAGAAATGCTGCAGACCGTTGACGGGCAGCTGCGTCTAACGTGAGGCGAGGTGTCGGGTACTACGGTCGCCTATCCGCTTTCCCAGCATGGGGATTATGGAAAATCCTCGTCATGAGAGAGGCTATTGATAAGCTGTTAAGGTGAGGCAAGGATAATTCTATAAGTGTTTTTTTCCAGACCTTTGAGATGAAAGAATAATTTAAATCTGCTATCTAAATTACACGCATCATAAACAGATATACTATATGCGATAGGAAGTCTCAATAAATATTATCTCTAAAATTATCAACACTTCACTTTTAAACAATAGAAATTTTATTGTTCTAAGTCATATCAGTACTAATGACTCTAGTGGATATATTCGTTATACAAATATTGCTTTCAGCCTGAACTATAAATATATATAACACTCTAAACAAATATAATACTTTACAATGCTTTAATATTCTCTTGAGAATTTTTAAAGATTATAAAATTCCAGCATCCCCCCTTTTTATTTTTGAAGGAAAATTAAATATACATATATTCATGGCGTTAGGGAAGTATTATCGGTTTATGTCTGGTTCGCACCAAATAAGACCCTACAGTATATTCCATTCCATTCGACCTCCGTCTCTACTTGAGCAATGGATCAGTTTATATGTATGTATGTATATATTCACGCCTTGTTCCCATCGGGATAGGCAGAGAAAATCTTCTTCCACTTGCTACGGTCCTGACATACGTCTTTCGCTTCTCCCACTTTCATCAATCTTCGCATGCATGTTCGTTGGTTCAGAGTACTCTTGTCCTGGCCTTTTTTTAGAACGTCTCCGATTTGATCGTGAAATGTTCGCCTAGGTCTTCCTCTCCCGACTGTAACCTTTGTCTTATTAACGTTTACTTTCGTTCCCTTTCATTCCAGTGCCCCATTCATTATTGTCACTATTTCCTGCACAGCCGATGACGCAAGTAAGACTTGATCGTCGGCGTAGAGCATACATTTAACAGGCAACTCATTCATTCTTAGTCCACAATTCACAATCACTCTCCTTCAAATCTGCCAAACAAATATCCATGAATAAATTGAACAGCCATGGGGATGCTACACAGCCCTGTCTAACACCTGTATGGATATCAAACAAGTCCGTGTACGCGCCGTTAATTCTGATAAAAGCTCTGGAAGCCTCATAAAGGAATTTCAGTGCTCGTATCAGATCACTGCTCACTCCGTGCAAAGATAGTGCCTACCATAATTCATCCCAATGAGCAATGGACCAGTTTGAGACCGCAAAACAGCGACCAGTCGTAAGAAACAGCCTTCTCGACATGGCCTACGCCTCCGCCGACCGTACTTCAGCCATGGAGGCTTATGTGCCATCCTTCCGCCACCCCCGCATCGGCTGTTCAGCCCCGTAGTAGAGAAGGAAGATAGACCTCTCATGCGACACAGCGTCGTTTTCTGTGGATCTATCAATTAGGTTTTCTTTTACATTCACTCAAGTGAACAATTCACGTACGCTAAGTTTCCTCACAAAACTTTTCCTAAACTATCATCAAAGGTAGTATATCTCTTTTCTAGTGTTGATCGAAATGAATTTGATTTGCTCCCAACTCTGCCAGATATGCGAAAAGTAATATTGTCCTGAAGACTGAAACTTATTCTGAGATTTGTGCCAAGTGAATGCTTTCCGATTTGATTGAATTGAACTGTAATCTAGTGCCGCGTTGTATATTGTTGTTGTATATACGTATGTACAGTACATTTTTTTGGGAAAGGTGGTAAACGAGCAAGCGGTTCACCTGATGGTAAGTGATTACGGTCGCTCACGTACATCTCACCAAGGCAACACAAGAAGTGATCCAAGTACGTTGTCAGCCTTTAAATGTATTTGGGAGGAGCGTAAGATAAAGAGAAAATACAAAAACTCCTCTACCCCCATAACCTGTAACGGTTGTCGAGGGACGGTAGAGCGGTACAAAGCAACATGCCAAAGTCCACCAACTCACATTCGAAGTGGCCACTTACCGACAGACGGATGACCAGATCTTTTGACATATCAATCCGATAAGTAAAATATAAATGAGGCCATTATTTAATTAACTCTATATCTTATAACAGTTTTGTCGTACTCTTCTAGATGTTTGTTAGTAATCATTAGATTCAGTTGCCCTGAACACAGCTATTGTGCACTGTAAATGGATTCCATTATCTGTAGTATTATGTAGTGTTCTGTGTAATCCGACCATATAAGTTCCATTCAATGAACTTTGGGTGACCGAACCATGTGGAATACATACAGGCGCTTAAAGAATAAGAATAGTAACACTTGCTCTTTTTTATATTATTGCATGGTTATAACATGACTCTTAAACCATGTTTCGGTAAAATATTAAACCGTTTATTGGCAAGAAACATGTGATGATTTGTACTTTGTGTCAATTTTTGAAGGAGGCTAATGTATTTTTTTACAAAACAATAATGAATTAAGGCCAATTTGCAATTATATAATGTTAATAAAAATTTATTAATTTGTTGTATATTTCTGACTTACCTGAGAGTTTAGTAATTTGACCGACTCTCTGCCCAGGCGTCGTCTGGATAGTTAACCATTTCTGTCACAAACACCAGTGAAACAACTGTTCTGTTTCATCAATTTGAAAGGTAAGAAGAGTATAAGTACAGGCTGTGGGGCATTACATCTTAGGATGACAACACAACTGTAGACTTATTGGATTCAAGGTTTGCAGGTGTCCATGGGCTACAGTGGCCACTTACCGACAGACGGATGACCAGATCTTTTGACATATCAATCCGATAAGTAAAATATAAATGAGGCCATTATTTAATTAACTCTATATCTTATAACAGTTTTGTCGTACTCTTCTAGATGTTTGTTAGTAATCATTAGATTCAGTTGCCCTGAACACAGCTATTGTGCACTGTAAATGGATTCCATTATCTGTAGTATTACGTAGTGTTCTGTGTAATCCGACCATATAAGTTCCATTCAATGAACTTTGGGTGACCGAACCATGTGGAATACATACAGGCGCTTAAAGAATAAGAATAGTAACACTTGCTCTTTTTTATATTATTGCATGGTTATAACATGACTCTTAAACCATGTTTCGGTAAAATATTAAACCGTTTATTGGCAAGAAACATGTGATGATTTGTACTTTGTGTCAATTTTTGAAGGAGGCTAATGTATTTTTTTACAAAACAATAATGAATTAAGGCCAATTTGCAATTATATAATGTTAATAAAAATTTATTAATTTGTTGTATATTTCTGACTTACCTGAGAGTTTAGTAATTTGACCGACTCTCTGCCCAGGCGTCGTCTGGATAGTTAACCATTTCTGTCACAAACACCAGTGAAACAACTGTTCTGTTTCATCAATTTGAAAGGTAAGAAGAGTATAAGTACAGGCTGTGGGGCATTACATCTTAGGATGACAACACAACTGTAGACTTATTGGATTCAAGGTTTGCAGGTGTCCATGGGCTACAGTGGCCACTTACCGACAGACGGATGACCAGATCTTTTGATATATCAATCCGATAAGTAAAATATAAATGAGGCCATTATTTAATTAACTCTATATCTTATAACAGTTTTGTCGTACTCTTCTAGATGTTTGTTAGTAATCATTAGATTCAGTTGCCCTGAACACAGCTATTGTGCACTGTAAATGGATTCCATTATCTGTAGTATTATGTAGTGTTCTGTGTAATCCGACCATATAAGTTCCATTCAATGAACTTTGGGTGACCGAACCATGTGGAATACATACAGGCGCTTAAAGAATAAGAATAGTAACACTTGCTCTTTTTTATATTATTGCATGGTTATAACATGACTCTTAAACCATGTTTCGGTAAAATATTAAACCGTTTATTGGCAAGAAACATGTGATGATTTGTACTTTGTGTCAATTTTTGAAGGAGGCTAATGTATTTTTTTACAAAACAATAATGAATTAAGGCAAATTTGCAATTATATAATGTTAATAAAAATTTATTAATTTGTTGTATTTTTCTGACTTACCCGAGAGTTTAGTAATTTGACCGACTCTCTGCCCAGGCGCCGTCTGGATAGTTAACCATTTCTGTCACAAACACCAGTGAAACAACTGTTCTGTTTCATCAATTTGAAAGGTAAGAAGAGTATAAGTACAGGCTGTGGGGCATTACATCTTAGGATGACAACACAACTGTAGACTTATTGGATTCAAGGTTTGCAGGTGTCCATGGGCTACAGTGGCCACTTACCGACAGACGGATGACCAGATCTTTTGATATATCAATCCGATAAGTAAAATATAAATGAGGCCATTATTTAATTAACTCTATATCTTATAACAGTTTTGTCGTACTCTTCTAGATGTTTGTTAGTAATCATTAGATTCAGTTGCCCTGAACACAGCTATTGTGCACTGTAAATGGATTCCATTATAGGATAAGAAAGAACATTTCAATGCATTTTCAGATAGTATCGCTGTGTGAATCGTTCAATCGACAAAATCACTAGATAAGAAGAAAACTTCCAGAGGAAATTACCTTTCAGCCTTCCTTACAGATTTGTATGAAGAAAAGAAAAGAATACATATTTCTTCGTTTTCACAGAAGAAAAATACTAGACCTAATAAACGGATAGACACTTTTACTTGATTAGCTTACTACGTGGTATGCTCCATCTCTGCCTAGGAGTCGTCTGGTCTTCCTCAAACTCATTTCTGCTGCCGACAGCAGTGTAACCACTGTTGTGTTCCGGTTTGAATGGTATACATATCCAGTACAATCACAGGCTGTGAGGCAATCCATCTAAGTCCTCAGGAGTGTGAACGCATTTTAAGCCAATCACCATCAGGTTGACTGACAGCTCGTTTTTAACCCAATCCAATAAAAAAACAGACCCAGCTACAGACAACAAAGCGATTCTACATGGGCTCCGTTCTTTAGTATACGAAACCTTAAAAATATTCCGAGAATTCCCGGGACCTTCATCCAATACGTCTCGATGAACTTGACTTAGATACGAAGAGTACGTGAAAAAACTTACAAAATACTGGAACTTCAAATTCGCTTCGTAAGTCGACTTTGTTCAAATGTTATTTACATTTTATTGTACAAAAATAAATAGCAGGTTAGTAATTATTTCTGACAAAAGTGAATTCTTTACGCACTAAAAAAAATAAAAAATACTTTGGCGAAATCTATTTGTGGGCTCTTCCGTCAACCCCTTTTATAAACTGGCATAACTCTTGTATTTTTAAGCTGATTAGGAAATATATTAGATTCAATACACTTATAAAAAGGAGATAAAGTTGAAGCCAAGAAATCAATATTTCATTTTTTTTCCCTTATCTGATTGCGATTTTTTGGAGAGAATTATGTTTTGTAGTGGACTGAAATAGACTGATCCGTTAGTAATAGGTCATCGTAATATAAATCACGCGCATACTTTGTAATCGTTCACGCAAATATACACAAATATATAATTGGATTATGCAATCTACTACAATAAGTAAATTTCAAATTGTGTTAAGCGAATGCGCGATATTTTCAATCTGTACGGTACAGTTGATTTAATAACGGCAGTTTGTTTGATATACTATACAATATTTTGGAATACATATGTTTAATATGTTCAAACGATTCGTAACGTGTATTGATTGCGGTAAAAGAAATAACGACCATCTCCATCTCATCAGAGAGCACGAGGGATCTTTGACAGTAAACACTTGGCCGCTGAGCTTCAGCATGTTTAGCACGACAACAAGCTTCGGGTTTCGCATTTCCGTCACAGTGAACGAGTGAAGCCGGCCACAGTCGAACGAGTGTCTCTGGTGTATTACCACTCATCAGAGGAGTTACAGGCAAGATTTGGCTATATTTTAAAGGGAGCTTCGATCAAAACCTTCGAAAAAAGATGACTAATCTTTTTACCATTTGTCAAGTGTAATAACTCCACACAAGATGGAGGAGTGTACAAGCTTCATTGTGAATGTCCCCTCTTACATAGGGGAAAATAAAAGATTACAATTAATATACATACCTGATGTAAAAACATAGGCGCTTAGTCTGAACATACGAAACATAGAGGCTCTGGAATAATATTCTGTATCGTCCTGCCCTTAAATAGGGCTAACTAAAAGGTCTATAAGGACCCGCGTAAAAGAACACATTGCTGACGTGAAACACCGACGCTCTGGAAAGACTGTAGTCTGTGATCGCCCCAACCATTACTTCAGATTTCACACACCACATATCCTCGCAAAAGAATACCGATTCCTGTCAAGATTCGGGAGATTATTAAAATTAAAAAAACATCCAGATTTCAATAGAGAAGGTTGGCTGGGTGCTACCACCTGCTTGGGATCCAGTTATCGATACAATTACATCCAAGACTAGGCAACACGACCTGAAGACACCGTGAGCTCATTCTGGTTAGATCGGACCGAATATTAATAATTATAAATATGTCGGTACCCGAGTTAACTATGACATCAGGACGTCAAACAACTCGGTCCCTCGGTGACAACAGGTTCTGTAAGAAACGTAATGTCTTAAACGATTTAAAAAATCTAAATTAATCGCAATAAATCCGTAAATAACAGTAAATAACAATATATAAAATATATTCAATAAATACATCCATTATGTAAAATATATTTAATACCCAATTACGTAACATGAACTGCTAAAACTTGGAAAATAAAAAAATATTTACAATTTACATAATGTTCAATGTATAATGCAATGTACGTTAATTGTTAAAAAGGATTAAGTAAGCGGGTACAGCAATCCTAATTAAACTTCGGCAATTAATAGTATAACTTTGATAAGCTGGGTCTGCTTGACATTTATTTCAGTAAATTGTCCTCGTATAGTAATGGCTACAGGCAGGCCTCCAGCCTCCTTATGAGAGATCAAAAGAGGATTTGTCATCATCGCCAAGTGTGGTAATCCGATTGGCGAAAGCGGTACCAGACACCTCACATCTAAGATGTTACTGTCCCCATCACAAGTCTGCACAGGCTCGGTTAGGTTTCTATCATATGATATTGGTATCGCTATCTATCGGCCCCCTCGAAGATTTTCCAGTCATTCCATTTACTCGACTCTTTAGATACCCACGGGATGGGACGAGGTGGCTCATTCTCTTACATTCTTCTTCTTTATTTAATACCACTTAACAATAGTCCTGTTTTCAAAGGTATACTACGAACTACATAGAGGCTGTTAACAATTAAAGATATAATGCTATAATAATACGGAATAAGATAGGATCAACATTTAATAATCTAAAATATCGAAGAGATTAAAGAATCACCTTAAGAACGAATGCAATTATGTTTTTTTAAGATTTTAGAGATTATGTTAAAACATTTTCGACGTATATCAACAATAGAAATTCTTGTTTGTATATTGCAATTAAGGCAGGTAAAATAGGTCATACAAACGTGATTTTTCCATACAAAACGCTATAATAAATTAGATGAAAGCATATGATTATTCGAAAAACTCGTTGAGTTTCCAGTATTATCCATACAATGAGAAATGCCTAGTTAATATTTATTTAAAATTACTTTTTCCATTGAAATTTAATATAATAAAATTACAAGACTCCATTACTTGGAGTTATCTGTAAGCTCTTTAAATAACTTAGAAATGAGCAAAAAGTACCACTTAACGCCTCTTGCAGTGATAGGAAACAATTTGACCAAGTTTCACGTCAGACAATGGAAACAATTGTGTGCGAAGTTATCTAGTTAAAATAGTTTAAGCTACAGTTAAGAAGCGAATCAAGTTGGTCAAGTAATGAAAGAAACGCTTTTATAAAAGCTTAATCTTTATTTAAAATCGTAGGATAGCAACCACTGTCCATTAAATTAGTAATTAGAAATCTATCGGAACCCGGTTTTTTCTTTTTTCTACTAAGCTTTAAAGGATATTATGGTAAGGGAAAGCGAAAGGAAGAGGAGAGCAGAGGAAAAGAGGGGGAGGAACGCTATCAGTATTTTTCTTAACAACTCTCCTGCCCAGAGTAGTGAACTTTTGTTGGTGATTTCATTGAAAGGCCCACAGGCATATATTCATAGACATCCAATAGAGGATTTACTTAGAGTGAAGAAGAATAAGAAGGAGTTTGAACCTTATACTAGGAGTGGGGGAACCTAATGATAAGCGAGATTGATCTAATAACTTTGGATTGAGCTGGGACAGTGTCATCTGTACTCATATAACAAACTAAGAACTAGCTAACAAAAAAAAATATGTAAAATAAAACTTGAAATCTTTTCCACTGAAGCTATCTTCATACCGAAAGGTTACATAGTAAAAACTTATACCGCTGAGTCGGATTACGTAGATTGGAATAACAGTCCGCATTAAACTTCGGCAATTAATAAGTCGCCAGGCGCCGGTAAACTTTGATAAGCCCGCTCTGCTCGGAATATCTTTCTGGATTCAGTACCAACTAGCCATTGTTATTATAACGGTGTCCATTTTTAATAGCGTTTAATAAAATGTTTATATGCAAGTGTAAGGGCAAACATAATCATCCCCTTCTCTGTATTGTATAGTAGACTTCATCTAACAATTAAAATCTAATTTAATTTTCATGCTTCCGGCACAGATATTCGAATCCAGTATTACCATAAAATTAAAGCGAGCATCCTGACTTCTGCTATGAAAAGCACAAATACTTTCAACTACTTACATCATTCAATATTCATTATGATATTTTTTTCTTAACACTTCTTGTTTCACATAGTATTTATATTACCAGCATCATCATTCTAATGATGAATTCATTCTTCGTTCTAATATCGAACTCGTCTAATTAAGAATGAGTTCACCATTCTCATACACAGGCCAACTGAAAACCAGCGCTGTAGTCTCGTCTTAACTGCATCATTAAGCTAAGCTGTAAGCTGTTTACCCATGCACCACGCAACGCGTCTAAAGGAGGCAAAGTTAAACATTGTTTTATTAAAAGTGTTGCAATGTTTTTTTGTTATTGAGTGGCGTATTTGTGCAATAAATGTTTCTTTCTTTCTTTCATTCTAATGAAGAATCAATTCTTTATTCTAATGAAGAATGAAGATGCTGTAGGGCAAAACTGTTCCCTTTTATAATAAATAAATATTAGATGAAATAGTGAATATACTATATTTTTCTCTAAATGTCAACCTTCTTGTAAACAAACTACTGGCTCTGCTGACTGGATGACAACACAATGATGTAAACTCCATCTAAAATTTCCGAATCCAAATCCCACTTATTAACGGATAGCAGCATCACAAGTGTGAGGATATCGTCACAACCAATCCGCTTGCCGCTGCACTGCATCGGTTCCCGCAATGTCGTGGTGAGGGTTACTGTAAGTACGGCCTGATGCAAAGCGTGGATCCGCGGTGGCCACTTCCAGTGGGCTTGATGTACCCATTCGGCACTGCTGATGCGGTCATAAGAGAGAGAGAGAGTGTAAAAGTAGTACGTTGCATCGCCTTTCTTATATTTCCGTGGCCGATCAACAAGATCCACTGCTGGGGACCGGAGATCGTGTGCTTCTAAGTGATCTTCATGGCCTCCGAACTTAGAGTTTCCGTTGCTCACATGGGCTTTTAGATCATATAGGAAAGGGTGTTTGTGAGTCAGTCAGTCAGTTATCTCTTTCAGTAAGAGTTAGTTATTTCCCTAGATGTAAAAAGTTTAGTTGTAACAATAAGAAGATTTTTTGTAAAGCAATTTAAAATATGGAACATTATTCACCTCTATCGATACTCACTTCTTCATACGCCTGTTTATATGAAGCTATAATGCTACTTCGCTAACAACAAAACTTTTTGTTTTTTCTGTACTAAATGAGACGTTCGTATTAGGGAATCACCATTATGAAAAGTCCCGCTGTGGGAAGATCATTAGTTGAAATTTAATTTAAAGCATATGGTACGAAATCTTTCCTACCTCGTAAACACTTGTAACAGAAAATTATTCCACGCGATGATAAATTATTTATAAGAAATGAACACTTTTGGCAACCATCCCACAAGCATGCACCACAAGAGACACTTGAAAGATCTGCTGTTGCACAGGTTGCCAATTTAAATGAACTATAATGGGGGCAAATTATTATATATAATGTTTCCTTATTTATAAGATAGATTTTTAATATTTTCTTAGATTCAATATTTGTTTTTCAGGGTTATTTACATACATAATTGTCTGGTTGGGAGGTATATAAATGTGTATACATATATAAAATAGTGTAAAATAAATATGTTATTATTAAAATACTTAAAGCAAAATAAAATAAATATATAAATTATAACCCAATTAAACGATGGCGATCGGCAGTGGAGACCAGACGGCTGTGGTTTAGGGGGAAAGGAAAGAAACCGGCGGACGATGAGAGCGGTATCAAAGAGCACTTTTGCTTATTTGTTTTATTATTAATATTTTAATCTGCGTTTCGTACGGTGAGTAAGGTAACCGGAGGCCCACTCCCCCTCACCATCCAGGGGGATGGTGAGGGGGAGTGGGCCTCCGGTTAGGTAAGGAGGGCCTTATCATTCCTCCCTTCTCTCAAATATCCTTAAAGGTCAACAACGCACCTGCAGCACCTCTGGTGTTGAAGATGTACGTGGGGACGGTAATCACTTACCATCAGGTGAGCCGCTTGCTCGTTTACAGTTTAGATTAATGTAAATAAAAACAATCATTGCCAATTGGAAGTACTACCATTTCGGTTTTATGTACTATATAAAAACAAGCAAAGATATGCAGTTATTAAAAATACTGCCTCAGAGCACGACCAGGTAGTGGATATAAATTTTAATTTAGAAACAGGAGCACGTCGTGGAAAATAATTAATGCACTCTTAACGCCTCTCACAGTGGCATTCTCGTCTCTCGTTACGTAGTCAGTGACCTAAAGGATTAAAGATAATAACACTACCTGGCTATTAATTCTTGAGGTCTTGGGACCATAGAAATTCTATGGTTTTAACATGTTATTTAATAGTTTTTTGAAGTTATACTTCTTTTGGTGCGTTTGGGAATAATTATAAGAGTGAATATTTACTATACGCGCGAACACCGACACCTAAAAGCGACACCATGAAGTTGGTTGGTAATTGGCGCTCAAGTTTTCGTGAGAACTGATAACTATATTCAAGGTAGTTATGAATCTACAACACGTGTTTTATATTACCTGAGATAAAAAAAATATATTCATACATAAATAATACATGTGTATTTGTGTATGATTTAAAATTATATATGGTGGTGAATCATAATTTAGTGTGAGTATTCCCGATAAAAGTGGTATTTTATATTAAAAACTTTTTAAGTGGGTTATTTTTGTTTTGTTACGCTGAAGAACTATAACTTCCTACGTGCATACACGTTTTTTAATGTATTTTTTATTATTTTTTACAAACACCAACATTTAACGCGTAGCCTTCTATTACGTGGTAGAACCAAGCGGCGGCTTTTGCTACTGCTCTATAGGCCGGCTCCGCGGGGTTGTACCACGGTCTCGCAGAATAACTGAGTACAGCGATCTTGTGCCTTTCCGGAGATAAACTTCCCCTCTCAATCCCCTTTCGCCTTACCCAAATATCCTCAAAGCTTAAAGCTCGGTCGGCAACGCATTTCCAGCTTCTCTGATGTTTCAGATGTACATGGACGTCGGTAATCACGCCAGGTAATCCGATTGCTCATTAGCCGCCTTTTCAATAAAAAAAATATTAAAACATAGGTCATCCTTTCTTTGTTCTATCTTATTCTTTGTTTATTTAGAATGTTTTCGGAAGGCGAATGGAACGGAACCAGTTCGTTTTCAATATCATGCAATCCTCGCTGTTGTATCAGCGGCGATTTACGTTTCCCATACATCTCTGTCCGGACGTTCTAACCTTCGTCAAAATTCGACAGACGTTTCTATATAAAGAATGATTGAACTGGCAAACATTTTAAAATTCAACATTGGTTTTCGTTGGGTGCAACCGTCTAGACCTTTATCAAAAGAACACGCTTTGTATTGTACATTTCGATATTTTCTCATATTGTACAACACTTTAGCAATACAGGACTGGATTAATTAAAAGTAGTCGCAGGGTAAATAGAAATAAGTACACATGAAGAACCAACTATCGAGTCCCGGGCACAGCTAGTTTTGAATAAATCGAAGTGGTGACATAAGCTCTCTGGGTTGTAATTGTACTGACCTATAAAACGTACCTTTAAAAATAAAAAAATAACGTAAATTCAATTTGTATTCAGTTTTTTTTATCTGCGTTCATTTATATCTATGTATACTATAATTCTATAGATAAGTATATGATACAGGCATTGCATATATATTAAAATAATTAATACGTAGTTATAACATTATTTGCAGCTCTTTTCAATAAGACACTACCGCGTAAAGTTTAAAGCAAAAAGCTCGTTGGTTTTTCATCCAATAAGCTGGTTAAAGTTAAGAGAGTTATGCTGAGTGTTTCTCAGCGCGATGAATTCCCAGCAGAACTTAACTGACATTGCCATTAGAATCAGCAAGCTGTAGTGGCAAACAGCTGGCGTCATAGCTCGCTGTACTGACAACCGTTGGGCAAGGAAGGTTTACGAGTGGCAGCCACATACAGATGAACGCAGTGTTGGTCGACCCCCCACAAAAAGGAGTGACGAAACGCACAGTGTTCCGGGAAGTCGATGGATGTAGGTGACTCAGGACCGAGCTTTATGACAATCTTTGGGGGAGGCCTATCAGCTGTAGACTTATGATTGGCTGAAATTATAACGATTAAGATGCGAGGGGCCTGCTGTGATTGCTATAACATCTGCAGTGTGGTAATTATTATCCCTTTAAAAATGGTAGAAGTTTCGTTCAGCACCTACGCCGCGATAGCCTTGTGGTTAGGGATCTGCCTTCAAATCAGGAGACCCAAAAGAACTTCGTACCAATGAGTTTTTCCCAAAACTAATATACGATTTGTATTGTTGGCCTGTACACCAAAATGGCGACAGGCTCCATCACCTGTCACATTGTACTGAATAAGCCCTGGTGGGAAAAGACTATATTGTCGTGAGAGTTCATATTGTTTTTTAGTTTCTTCCAGCAGTTGACTGTTTACGTGCTGATCAACAATGAGATATAGTCATCATATCACTTTTGTTACCAATTAGATTGGAGAACCTACATTTGATGCGAAAAATGCTTTAAGTCTCTTTATAATATGCGTTCAAACCCTAATGGTATGTGAAGACTGTTGATTGTTATAAACTAATTTGGTACGTAGTAGAGCCAAGCAGTAGTTTTCGGTACTTTCGCTCGAATGGGGTAGTACCACGACCTCTCCGAATACTGGCGTGAAGTAGAGGCATCTTGGGTTTCTGCGTTTCGTTCTGTGAGTGAGATAATTTCTCTTTCGTACATTTCTAATCTAATGTAATATCTATTCTGTCAAAATCCTACAAGTTTTATGTATGAAGCATTTACAATGGCGCAATACATTCTACCGCCGCTGAAACAATCCCTTTTGCGCCTATTTTTAGAATTGCGAATGTATTCTCTTAAAAGCTTATTCGGTTTCATTTAATACGTTTTAAGATGACGGAAAAAAAATTGAATCAGTGCCGTTTAAGACACACGATTAAGCTATTGGTTACCTTTTGAATACTACTTTGTCATCATCATCTATATTACATATTATCACAAGTGCACTGCTGAACGTGATAGCGATGATGATGGTGATTACGATGACGATGAAGATTTTAAACTCGGCGTTCTAAACACAGTTATTGACGGCTCGGTGGCGTAGTGGCTAAGCGTTTCGATTCCCGCACGGGACTAGTATTTGTATGATTAAAAAATAACGTTAATTCAATTTGTATTCAGTTTTTTATCTGCGTTCATTTATATCTATGTATACTATAATTCTATAGATAAGTATATGATACAGGCATTGCATCTATGTTAAAATAATTAATACGTAGTTATAACATTATTTGCAGCTCTTTTCAATAAGACACTACCGCGTAAAGTTTATAGCAAAAAGCTCGTTGGTTTTTCATCCAATAAGCTGGTTAAAGTTAAGAGAGTTATGCTGAGTGTTTCTCAGCGCGATGAATTCCCAGCAGAACTTAACTGACATTGCCATTAGAATCAGCAAGCTGTAGTGGCAAACAGCTGGCGTCATAGCTCGCTGTACTGACAACCGTTGGGCAAGGAAGGTTTACGAGTGGCAGCCACATACAGGTGAACGCAGTGTTGGTCGACCCCCCACAAAAAGGAGTGACGAAACGCACAGTGTTCCGGGAAGTCGATGGATGTAGGTGACTCAGGACCGAGCTTTATGACAATCTTTGGGGGAGGCCTATGTTCAGCTGTAGACTTATGATTGGCTGAAATTATAACGATTAAGATGCGAGGGGCCTGCTGTGATTGCTATAACATCTGCAGTGTGGTAATTATTATCCCTTTAAAAATGGTAGAAGTTTCGTTCAGCACCTACGCCGCGATAGCCTTGTGGTTAGGGATCTGCCTTCAAATCAGGAGACCCAAAAGAACTTCGTACCAATGAGTTTTTCCCAAAACTAATATACGATTTGTATTGTTGGCCTGTACACCAAAATGGCGACAGGCTCCATTACCTGTCACATTGTACTGAATAAGCCCTGGTGGGAAAAGACTATATTGTCGTGAGAGTTCATATTGTTTCTTAGTTTCTTCCAGCAGTTGACTGTTTACGTGCTGATCAACAATGAGATATAGTCATCATATCACTTTTGTTACCAATTAGATTGGAGAACCGACATTTAATGCTTTAAGTCTCTTTATAATATGCGTTCAAACCCTAATGGTATGTGAAGACTGTTGATTGTTATAAACTAATTTGGTACGTAGTAGAGCCAAGCAGTAGTTTTCGGTACTTTCGCTCGAATGGGGTAGTACCACGACCTCTCCGAATACTGGCGTGAAGTAGAGGCACATCTTGTGCTTCTGCGTTTCATTCTGTGAGTGAGAAAACCGTATGCCTTCTAAACTGTCTATCAGTTACCGCCCCATCATCCCTCCCATCCACCAAATATCCTAAAAGGTGACGACCCTCCTGCAGCTCCTCTGATGTTGCAGATGTACGTGGACGACGGTAATCACTTACCATTAGGGGAGCCGCTGGCTCGTTTGCTCCCTTCCCTTCCTACAAGAAAAAGGTTAATTTTGGCTATGGTTGGGATTCGAACCTTTAGCTCAGCAGACAAGTACGCTAACTATACAATTCAGGCATAAATATTTTTTTTAAATATGACTATAACATAACGACTAGAATATTTTCACACTAACGTGAAATCATAAACTAAAATTTACGTTCTAACAAATGCTGCAATGCAAAGAGAGCACGAAACAAAACCCCGCGCTCCAATTAGTTGCACAAACAGGGTCTGATAAAAGCTTATTCGGTTTCATTTAATACGTTTTAAGATGACGGAAAAAAAATTGAATCAGTGCCGTTTAAGACACACGATTAAGCTATTGGTTACCTTTTGAATACATCATCATCTATATTACATATTATCACAAGTGCACTGCTGAACGTGATAGCGATGATTATGGTGATTACGATGACGATGAAGATTTGAAACACGGCGTTCTAAACACAGTTATTGAAGGCTCGGTGGCGTAGTGGCTAAGCGTTTCGATTCCCGCACGGGACTAGTATTTGTATGGATTAAAAATAATAGTTCCCGGTCTGGGTGTTTGTCCATGTGCAATTCATGTATGTAAACTGCCTCCGCGACGCAGGAGAAATTCCTGCAGCGGAAGGTAACGTTTTTTTTTTTAAATAAAAAAAAAAAGTTATAAACTGCGCAGTATATGTTATAGTACCGTAAGAGTACGCTTACAAGCACAGAGGCACTTGCTAGGTTTAACCTTCCCATATCCGACGTAACGCTTATGCGATGAGATCGGTAGAAGGGTTAGATGCACAACACAACACAACTAAACCCGAAAGCCAATGATATATCTGTTTGCACTAATATTACCAATGGCCGGGATTCGGACCGAGAACCCATGGCTCAACAGTCAGGTATGTTAACCACTAAGCCACACCATCGTCCAACTGATTTCGCACCAACTTTTGTTTCCTAACAATTATCAACTTTAATATTTAAAAAACTTAATACGTAAATAATTCGAATAAATTAACATGTTCATTCTCAGAATATTTTTGGATGATTCTATGAAAAACGGCAATTTCTTACTTTTATCTCTTATATTACGCGTGTTCTAAATATTGTGACACCTTTTAAACGTTCTGCAATATGGATTACTTTATTGAAAATTAAATGAACATAGCTTTGTATTCATTACAATAAGACAACTCTATTGACCATTATTACTATTTATTGTACTAGTTTCCCAACCATTTTATTATTTTTTTATGTAAGTAACCGACCGGTTTCGCCTTACGTCATTTTCAGGGTATTCAATTATATATAAATAAAATAAAAAAACAATTGTAGATACATTTAGGATTTTTGTAATATTGAACAAACATTTCATTATTCGTTACATTTCGGGGATTAATGTTGCAAGCGTGAAAACGCTCTCAAACCAAAGCACGTTATGCTGAAATTGAACTATTAATATAAAGAAACTGATGCATATCCTGTTATATTTGTTACTAACTTTAGAACATACCGCTTTTATCTGTGAGAATGGAGTAATGTGTATAGGTGTAAAGTAAAGTAGCAGCTTGTGAGTGCCCACTGATGGGCAAAGGCCTCCTGCTTATCTGAGAGGATTTTGTTGCCGCGAAGGGCCCGACCCGCTGCTCCGGTGCGGGTGGTGGGTGGGCTTCACATATCCTCGAAATAATATTTCTCATCTCAACTTGTGATCAACTCAACTTCAGACATGCCGGGTTTCCTAACGATGTTTTCCTTCACCGTCGAGCACGTGGTAAATCTCTATTGACAATTTTAGTGGTGCCACCACTGGGGATCGGACCCAGTTCACTCGCCCTCTATGAAACTAAAGCGAGCGCCTTGACTAGTACGCTACCACGGCTATGTGTATCGATGGAAACGACTTTAATTAAAATTTTAATTGATAACTTTTAAAATATTTTTAAGTTACCTATTCTGTTATATATTCATCACGGCATATTGAATGAGGTTTTATACATTTATGTTAATTTCTCCTTCACTGTTCAAACTCACGTGTTTGGTGAAGAGTATATAGTCCGTAAACGTTTATGAAATTTGCTATACTAAGTGTAATTCCAATGAGAGTAACAATATTTTTAATCTATAAAATTAAATACGGAATGGCTCCTGTATATTTCACACAGAAACGCGTCAATGTAAACTACAAGAAGTGGCGGGAAATAAACAGGAAATTGAAGTCGACTCCGACACTGAAGGGGGGCTCTTGCGTGGTATTGTTTGTGTTGTGACGTAAGCGTTAAGCGTAGTCTGATACCGGAAATCGTGTTATCAGTTGTGTTATATAATATGCTTTTTTTTATGGGAAAAGGATTAAACGAGCAAGTGGGCTCACCTGATGGTAAGTGATAACCGTCGCCCACGTACATCTGCAACACCAGAGGGGCTGCAGGTGCGTTGCCGGCTTTTAAGGAAGGCGGATGGGGAGGGGGAGTGCCCCACCTGTTACCTCACGTACCGAACGAAACCCAGAAGCACTAGATGGCTCTACTAGTAATTCTGCGAGGTCGTGGTACTACCCCGGATGAGCCGGCCCATTCGAGCAGGAGCAAAAGCCACTGCTTGGATCTATCACGTACAAAGACATATATGAGAGATAAACTAAATTCTGAATAAGTGAACTTTTTTTTAATATTTGATATGTCCATCGCATTACTAAAACAGTACTTACTATATAGATGTTATTTTATAACCCCTTTAATAATCAAAACATTAGAATAATGTTTGAGGCAAGTAGTGTTTTATCTTTTTAGTGCTTTTTAGAGGTACAATTAAAATTGTAAATTATATCAATATTACCAGAATAAATAAAATTCAATTGTAAGTTTGATACTCGAAAATAATTCTATACTTAATTGTTTTCGAATCACGAACAGACAATAAAATTCTGTACATTAATATTTTTAATTAAAATAAAATCTTTATCGTTTTTGATATTATATTATTTATTACTCAAATTTTATTGGTATTTAATTAATGTCCTTATAATTTGACTGAAGTAAGATAACAACAGTAACATAATATTTTTTTTTTATAAACGAATTTATCCAAACATACAAACGCTTTAGCATCAACGATAAGAAATGGCCGGAAATGACCAGGAAATTAGAATCGGCTCCGATGCTGAAGGGGCTATTGTGAGTTATTGTTTACGAGTGGGATTCTTTCTGTTATTAAATGCAAACGTTAAGGGTAATCTGATAGCGGAAATCATATAATAAGTTATTTGTGAGCAGTACCAGGGTACAGAGATACGTGCTCGGAATAAAGCTTTTTGGTTTTCATATAAAAACAAGCTGTACCCGCGGCGTTGAAACTTTTTAAAGAGTTGCTTTAAAGTTTTTAAAGAGAGGTAGGGAAAAAATGTTAAAGAGACGAAAATATTATTCAAAGTCCGCGTACAGTTCGATAATTACCATAGAGTATTCATCTTCGTTACAACTATTATTAAAACCGGAATATAGCTTAGTAGCTATTGCCTAACTGGGAGTCGTCTTCGGTAGTAGGTTCAGAGTTCAAAACGATTTTCAATGTTCCAATTTTTTAATTAGCCCTTTTACATTATCTCTGCTCAATCTAATGGTGGACTGATAGAGAATTGCTCCTGACATCAATCCGCCCATTTTTTGCGTTTTGCTCTTTTATAAGAGCAAATAAAGTATGAATACATAAATAAAATAAAATGAAAATATAGTTACATTGAAGCGCCTATGAATAAAACATTTTTTTTTTTGTATTTAGTCTACTGTTCACTCCCTGAATATGTAAGCTTAATGTAAACTGTTTCAGATGAAAGTTCAGGTCTTAAGATATCTAGAACGCGAGTAACAAGGGTTCGCGCAAATTTTGTGATTTGTGATTTGCACATGATGTAGAAAAATGCATGACTGAGAAATGATAAATAAAATATTTCATTGACCGCATTCGAACGGTTTGGCGGCCTCTTCCCGGCTCTGAATTGCATAGACAGGGCTATTGCCCAGCAGTGGGAAATTTGTAGGCGGCTACTTTAAATCTAGTTTTTACTTTAAACGATTGATGAATCTGGCATAGCTATAGGCTTTTTCAATAGAAGGATTTGAAATGATCGCAACGCTTCGCTGGCGGGTTGGCAGCACCCGTAATCTGTCTGTGTGTTTTGGTCCGGGATTATTTGAGAAGATCAAACAGCCATCTATTTGACACCAAGCAGCCTGTAAATTCCAACAGCTGGGAAAGGGGGCATCCCCTTTCAAATATTTTTAGTGATGCCGGCACTGGTAATCGAACCCCGTCCCCTCGCGAAGTACCGTTAAATTAAAGCACTGATCACTAGGTTACCATAAATTAACACCTACCCAGGGCCCTTATTTTTTGACGTAACTATTTAATATTATAGTCGACCGTTCAAAATCAAATAATAAATATTATGGAATCAAAAAGACATTTCTGTGATACAATCATTTATATTCGTATTGCTTCACGTTATTCCACCCTAAGTAAACCAGAGTTTTTTTTTCAAGTACATAAAAGTGGAGAACTTTTGTAATTGGCACTCTCGACCTCGTTATATACAAGAGTTAAATAAACACTGGGGTTCCAGTTTGTATTGTCTCCTAGCTTTCACTTCACTCTTGTTCTTTGAAGCAATGGCGTCGGACCAACTTTTAATTTGTCAAAAAGCCGCGTGGGTTTAATGTATATTTTTAAGTTTTTTTTTTTTTAAGGAAAAGGGACGCAAACGGGCATACGGCTCATCTGGTAGTAAGTGATTACCGACGCCCACGTACATCTGCAACACCAGCCGAGCTGCAGGTGCGTTGATGCCTTTATGGATAGCATCCGATGGAGGAGGGAGGAAGGGGAAGAGGCCTCCGGTTACTTACACACTCGCCCATCGAAATGCAAAAGTATAAGGTGAGTCTATGCCGGTATTCTGCGAGTTTATGGTACAACCTCGGCCCGTTCGAGTAGCAGCATGCCGCTTGGCTCAACCACGTATAAACATACAATCAAACGATATAATACTATTGAACCGTTCTTATTTTAATAAGGACAATAGGGTCTATTAAGATCTATTGGTCAAGGGTTCGTTTGTAAATACTAGTTCATTTTACTGATTTATCTATGTAAATAGATTAATAAAGACTTATTTACTTACAAAATAATTTTCAACCCAGCGGCATTATAGGCAGAATACAGATTTAGCACGTATACAATTTAAATTACAAATAAAAAAAGTTGGATAACATAAAACAAACGTAATAACACTTCTTAATGATGTACAGAAATACAATTTGAAGCTTACGTAAAAGACATTACGTATTTTGTGCACGGAATTTTTAATAAAAAAAAAATAACAATTAGACGATATAGGGAAGATTAATTTCACCAGTCACATTATTTTTGCGACTCAGAATACTATGGGCGAATCAGAATACGTATTGCTTATGTACGTGTTGCTGAATGTATGCAGAGAATACATTCAAAATCATCATATTTATTACTTTATTTATGTATCGTAAACTATTTGTTTCAGATTCTCGTAGAAACCTACTTAGGCAATATTTTAAAGAAAAAAAAAAACTTTTGTAAAAAGTTTCCCCATTATTACTCCTATGGTATCATGCTGTCAGTAAAAAGCGTCACAGTTGAGATAAAAGAATAGGAAATTGAAGGAATAGGAAGTTAAACTGGGGCATTGTGTTAGCGAGACCATAATGTGTATCTCAAGTGTGAGTGCGGTCTATTGTGAAATAAGGGGAAAAGAACAATTATTTTCTTCTTACCTTTATCCTCAACTTTATTCTGAAATTATATATAATTAAGGTAAAAATTATCGAAGCAAAAATTTGCCACTCCCTTTCTTACTGTGGGTGTCGTTTTTTTTATATTATAAAGTCTACAATAGAGCAAGCGGTTCACCTGATGGTAAGTGATTACCGTCACCCACGTACATCAGCAAAATCAGAGGTGCTGCAGGTGCGTTGCCGACCTTTAAGGGTATTTGGGAGAAGAGAGGGAGGATGAGGAGGGGATGGGAAGGGTGGAGGGGGAGAGGGCCTCCGATTACCTCACTCACCGAACGAAACGCAGAAGCACAAGATGCTTCTACTTCACGCCGGTATTCTGCGAGGCCCTGGTAACCCGGTCGAGGCGGCCCATTAGAGCAGCAGCAAATACCGCCGCTTGGCTCTACCATGAATAAAAACTAAGATAGAAGCCTTGAAATTCGCAATGACTACCGACAGATGGCGTGATAACCATCTCGACCTAGATCAAAAATAAGCAGACCGATGACGAGCTGCAGCGTTTAAGTTGTGAGGCGTCTAGTACTACGATTGGAATTGTAAATAGCAATTTTAAGTGCTGAGTTTTTCACGTGCTCGGCGGTAAGGGAATAAGGTCAATTAATTTTTATTATTTCGTTAATTTAATTCTTTCTGATGTACTATAATTTTAACAAAGTAAACAACTTTAAAGATAAAAATAAAAAATAAACTCCACAGTCTGCGTAATAAACATAGGTGCGATGTTTATTTTTAAATTGACAATGTATTTACCATCGTTAACCGGGAACTGTCTGAGCGTGCGTTTGTTTTTCCATTTTGTCCGACAATGTAATTGGTAGTTCAAAGTTCCTTTATTTCCCTGAGGAAATTTTCCTAAGACGCCAAAAAGAGGAAAAGAACTAATTCCATAAACTTTCACATTGTTTATGTTTCAGAGCGATTGTTTAAAAATGTATATGCTCCAGTTGTGTTTGATTGAATACACATGCGTTTACTGAAGGAAACGTCATTTGAAAAAGAGAAATAAGCAAGTAAAATGTGCTATTAAGATTGTTGTAAGTATGTTCATAATACATTTAATTAGTTGTTTCCACATGACATAGTTAAGATATATAGTTTAATGTTAAAAATTGGGGATGGCAAAAGAAACACAGGAAAACACTGAGGAAAGGCCTCCTTCTCAAATATCTAAGAGGGTTTAAAGCCGGGAAGGGCCCCCCACGCTGCTCCAGTGCGGATTGGCCAGCTTCACATATCCACTAAATAATATTTTTTATTATTTTTCAGACATGCAGGTTTCCTCACGATGTTTTCCTTCGCCGCCGAGATCGTACACGATACAGCACCTAAAATTGCTATTAACAATTTTAGTGGTGCCGGCATCGGGAATCTATCCAAAGTTATGAAACTAAAGCGAGCATCCTGACCACTAGGCTGGCACAGCTTCTAAAATGTACTAAACTCTTAATTTATTTTGACAGTATCTAAGATAAAAATACTAATAGACAACTAATTTTGATAAAAAAACACGCTTCTCTTTATGAGATACATAACTTGTTTTTTTTTTAATTTATGAAACGAATAGACGTGACGTGAAACAACTACAAAAACCTTTTTAATTTGTTGCATCAACTCTTGAAGTATTGGAATGAAAACTTTGTTCCCAACACTGCGATACCGATTGTAAGTATCTAATAGTAGTTCATAGTTTGCAGTAAAGTTCTTAAAGATTTCCAAACTTTTAAAACTTCGATATAGGTAGTTGCTGTTTTTATAACTGTCTTTATATATTCGTTTATATGTTTATATAATACTGCTCATGTCATTAATTCGTGTTATATATATAATTTTATCGCTAGTCAGTGATACTATATTGGATTATCAAAACCAACTTGTGTCCATTCTAAATTTACTATAACGTAAAACTGTGACTTGTACCGGGGTCAGGGCGCTCGCTTTAACTTCATAGTACTAGAATGAAGAGAATTGGGCTCAAACCCTGGTGTCGGCAACGCGAAAATTGTTAAGAGTAAGGACAACATCATGTCGGAGAACTAACAAAAGTATGTTTCGAGTATATGTGAAGTCTACCTACCCGCACTGGAGTGCTCCAGCAAGGAGCAACTTTCCGACACCAAAACTGTTTTCAATTTTGAGAGGCGTTCTTTCTCCAGCATTTGGATGTCTACAGGCTGTTACTTATCTCTTTGTTCGTTAAATGAATGTAAGTAATAATCTACAATGTGACCCATGTTTTACTTAGAAACTCTAATTCAAACATGGGTCACATTTAGGGTATTACTACAACTCTTTGGGAGAATTTCAGGACCGATCAAAATGGTGATTACACTTCTTTGTCGTGTTACTTGCTTATCTTCGATTTCTTTACCACAAAACATTAGATGATCTGGAATAATCAAATGGATTGTGAAAATAAAACGCGCTAGATGGATGAGTGATATATAGCTTTCTATTAGTTTTAAGACTAAGTTGGGCACATGTTCGACAAATGAGTTGGTAACCATGTCTGGGATGAACGAAACCAATGTCTTGGTTGTGAAAAAACAACACGGAATTATTTTTTTATTCACACGGAGTTTTTGTGAGATATTTGGCTAAGCGCATAAGGCCCTTGATATATAGTAAAGGGCGCTATTAAGTACAAATTGTTCACGGTCTTATGAACAATTTTGAATTCAATTAAAAGTCGTTTAATTAAACGCGGCCTCGGTTTATAATTTCTCACATACGATGATTAAATTAAAAATGGTTTATATTAAATTTCTAATGAGTTTTTTTCATTTGTTAAGTAAATGTTTAAGCTTTTCAATAGAACAATACATTGCTAAAATCCAGAAACTGATACGCCCAATCTTAAATTTATTGCATTATAGAGTAACCTTAGAAGTGAGTTGGGAATTTGGGCCAAACGACTTCATTCATATTTCGAATAAAGAAAATTAATCTTGTTTGCTCTCTCCTACTTTCGCTTTGTTACCGTCGAACTTTTTAAAGTAATATTAATTTCCTCTCCAAAAGAAACCATGAAAATAATGATTATGAATAAAGTTATAGCTTTGTGCTTTATTTTAAAGTTGTTATAAAACATTTAGTTGAATAATAAAGAATATTATCCGATGGTAAAGTCAAAGTTAGTAACTAAAATGAATATGATTAAATGTTTTTGTATTTTATTTACTATTGAAACTGGAAAATGCTAAAAAATTCCGAAAGGTTACGCAAAAAATCAATTCAAATTTTTTTAAGGAGCAATCGGCCACTGCTGATATTATATAAAGTACAGACACGGCTTATAACAATTCTATAATAGACATAAATTCAATTTGAACATGGAATGAACTGCCGCATCCAGAATAGTCTATCACATATAGCTAATATATAGTTATAGAAAAAGTTATCCTTTTCACAGGAGTTCAATCGACAGGTGAGAAGATAAGACATGCGAATCCGATATTATAAGTATAACGGTTATTTTCTGAATTCCGCAAAATCATAAACTGTACTAAGAAAGTCGTCTCGTCTCCGTGTACTGTAATATGCACGTATATTGTTGCAGGACGATAACAGAATTTGGCGTACGTCCATTCAATTTGAAGAACACGCCACAATATTCTACCTACACATAAACACGACACCGCTGTATCTCGTTTCTTTGAACAACATGAGATAACGCGCTGGCTACCAGGCTAAGTGAAGCACTCTACATTATTGCTAGTGTACATCGACAATTCACGGATATATAATCTGATATAGATATTGAGTCTACAGTATATTTATTTAAAATATACTCTGGACTCAAAACATATAATGTTTGTATATGATGGGTTATCATGATCGTATACCAAATACTGGGGAATTCAGAAGCCCTTGCCTTTATTTTTAGTCGTTTCAACTCATTTTTGATAGAGCTTGTTGGAGAAAACGTGACAAGCGGAGAACCCGTCGTCGGGTAAGTAAATCATTAAAATTTAAAATATATGAGTGAGAGTCATACAATCCAACTCAGGTTTCCTAACTAGGACGTTGACCATCGAACCACAAGGCTGTTTTTGTATATTAAATAAAATGCGAAATAGTAATATAACAGGGGAGCGGCTGATTCAAAAGCTGACTTGTGTTTGTAGGAAGTTTTACCGACAGCACTGAGTAAGCACACTAGTCATATTTCGAAGGAATTTTTCTATCAAAAGATCACTAGACCTTTTATTTCAAGGTGAATACCTTGCTCCTCTGTACGCGGTGTACCTTGCAAGGAAGTTTACTTTTAGAGAAACAATTGAAAAAGATATTATTGCTAAAGTGACTATGAAATCAACAATCAAAAATTAATTGGCTTTTTTCTATACTCGTTTTTGATTAAAGTTGCTGTTTAATTATGGTTGCTATCAAGTTAATATTTATACGTTGTTGAAAAAGTAAAGTATTGTAAAAAAGTATCAGCCTGTGTAAAATGCCCACTGCTGAGCAAAGTTCTTCTCTCAATTATTTGAGAGAGCTTTGGAGCCGGAAAGAGTCCTTCACGCTGCTCCAGTGCGAGTTGGCTGACTTCATACATCCTCGAAACAACATTTTTATTATTTCTCAGAACTGCTGGTTTCTTCGCGATATTTTCTTTTACCGCCGAGCACGTGGTAAATTCAAATGGCAATTGTTAACAGCAATTAAAATGGCTATAAACAATTTTAGTGAAGTCGATACCGACGATCGAAACCATGCCACTCGTTTAGGTACTATGAAATTAAAGAAGGAACCTGACCTACCAGGGTTAAAAAGTATTAACATTTAATATAGTTTACGTTATTTAAAAAAACTGCTCCGCTTCATCAGCAGAATCATCAGTGCTTATTAATATACAGCGAAAAGAGATTAAAAAATAAATCCCAACATCCCAATTAGTTCCACAAACTGCACGGCGCAAATCTGAATTCGGTTTCATTTTGTATGTTCGTAACAGAAGTTAATTTTACTCCAGTTACGAGTATGCTAACAAACGTATTGATTGACTTCGTTATATAAATTAAAAAGTCACATATAGTTGAATGTATTGTTTAAACAAAATATGTACAAAACAATAAAATTATATATAATCTTTGCGTTAAAAAATTTAATTTATTTTATACTTTTAATGACATATACCTTATACCGATACCTGACTTTCCTTTTCATAATCAGCATTTATAAGTACATTGCTGGGTTAAGACAGTTCCATGAAATCGTCAAGGATATCTGGCATGATATGCATAGAAGATTTGTCAATACTCACCACACTGGGCAGGTGGATCACAAGTCTATGCTCTATCTCTTTTTGTTTAAAAAAGCACCCCTAGATTTAGGATGTCCGCATGCGTCAATCATCTGTGTCCGGATTACTTGTAGTTGACACAAAGTGAGAATGAGAATTTTAAAGAGAGTCTTTTGACTTTGTGGCTTTGATTTGTGACTTTAGTTTTATGAACTCAAAATTCCCTTCCTAAAGAACTCTTTCTTCATCCTGAGTACCTAAAAATCCTATACTGCAGCGACAACTGTTTCAAATTTATGTCCTCTCGGATACTCCTTCAATCTCGGAAATATATAGAAATCACGATTTCAGATTCAGGACCGAGAGTGTATTGTTTCACTAAGATCGTTATCTTATCGTATTTTTCCAGATATAAAGTATTGATCACAGTAGCTCCATGTTCGAGATATTCAATCATTACTACCCGTAGACTATCCAGGATAAGAGATCCCAAGATCTTACCGGTGGAACGGCTTTTCTTGAATTTCTTAGAAGTTATGGTATTTTCCTAGTCATAGACTGTAATTTTGTTCGTCGATGAAGCCACGTTCCGTACAATGCCGGATCCAAAATCGAGCCACAATCAGCATCATGTATGTTGCAACAGTTTCAAAATTGTAGGGAAATATTCAATCTGGTTTGTTTCTTGTGGATAATTTTTTTATCCCCTAGTGTTCATATGAAGTATTGTGTACACTGCCAGTAAAAATCTTTGTTTCTTCAACAATAAAACTTTCCGTGACACGACCGCTAACGATCTGACCACGTAAGAGAACTTATCTTTATCCACGTATTATATAGAAATCAAACAACGTAGATACAAAATATAATCTCAATGACTTCGAACTAAATAAGTTTTTTTATATTTTACTAGCATATACATATAAGCCTGTCTCCATCAGCGCCTATATCAAATATTACATATTATGTAGATTGTAGAAACAAATAATTGTATAAACAATTGAAAAAAAAATGTATTTTGTTCATCAACCACATGGGTCTGATATGTGTACTTACACATATCAAATTTAAAGTCTCTATCTCATTTCGTTGCCGAGATATTAATTATAAAAGTATGTCGGTCACGTCCTTATTACTGTTCTAATAACTTTCGCTCTCCACTTAAATAATAGCTATATGATATCCAAAAGCCGCAATTAATGCCCAAAACAGCATAATCACATAATTCGTGACTGCAGTACAAATTCTAGTTGATGTTATCAGAACTTTTCAGACTAAGGATCGAAATGTATATTAATTTCCTAAGTAATTTGGAGTAGAACAAACCTTAATTCATGCCACCTCTTGGTTACCACGTGTGGAGATTGAGCTATGAATATATTACCTGAAAATTTTACACATATTTTTAGTTCATATTTCTTTTTTATATATTTGTATATCAAAATACAAAAAAAAACCGTATTCGTGATCTTCGAAATTACAATGTCTTATTAATACTGCTGCTACTGCTAATCCTACTGCTGCATTTACTGCTATTACAGCTACTACTACTATTACTGCTACTACTGATACTGCTACTGCTAATCCTACTGCTGCATTTACTGCTATTACAGCTACTACTACTATTACTGCTACTACTGATACTGCTACTGCTAATCCTACTGCTGCATTTACTGCTATTACAGCTACTACTACTATTACTGCTACTACTGATAATGCTGCTCCTACTTCAACTACTGATACTACTGCTACTTTTGCTACTACTGATACTGCTACTGCTAATCCTACTGCTGCATTTACTGCTATTGTTTACTTTAATCAAAGGAAAGCCGTTATAAAAAATCAAGCGCTCGATACATTTTGTACTATCTATTTCCCCCTTCCCAGAACAAATAGAGCAACCACCTACGCAATATTACGAGGTCGATGGATGCAGTGGAGTATTAATACCATATATCTCAGTGCCTACACATCGTATTACATATTTCAAACACTCACGGGGATTACGCCTTGGTAGTTCACAGGCCGGACGATTAGTTAATATTTAATGGCATGTACACAAGTGACCTGGATTAGATTCGTGGTACCAGCATAAGTATGTTGTGCCATGTATGTTTTTTTTTTGAGCCTTTTCAAATTTTCTTTTAGTATTTACTCTGGGATAGAGTTCCTAAAGGTCATAGTTTTATTACGCAATGATATAAAATGTTATCAATGTAATATATAGTATGTAGTTAATTTCAAAATTAAATGACATGAATTATATCATCTAATTTAGAAAACAAAATCCAGTTAAATTTGAATGAAACTGTACATCATGAAAAAGTTCACTCTACTTTTTCTTTAAATCAAGTTTTCATCTAGTCAAGGACAGTTTATTCGCTAACAAGGCGTTCTTGGTATTCAACGTATCTGAAAGTCAATTTTAGACATTTTGTAAAACAACTACTACAAGCGACGGATAAATTGTGAAACAAGATTTTTAAATATCGATTTCGCATTTAGAGATGTTGTGACTAATGAATTACTTTGATAAAGAATACTAAAAAACTTACAATATAATTGCTTTTAAAGAGAAAACATGGAGGGATTATAGAAGTTTTTTAGGCCACACAATAATCTATTATCCAACAAATACCGTTCGAATCCCTCTATAATTTATTATATTACCAAATATCATATGGGTGAAAGGATGTACGCTTTAAAAAAACATTTATCAGGATTTGAATTCAAAGTATCATTATTTTCGTTATTCTAGAAAATCTGACATTCGTTTGTCTACAGATGGAATAAAAAAGAAAGAGTTGGAGTTGACTATGACGTCTGGACGTCTAAGAGCTCAGTCGCCCCGTGACCAGGGATGCTGTAAAGCACTCGAAATTTCGAGAAAATAAAAAAACAAAATTAAACGCTATAAAGTCCGTAAATAATAGTATAATTTGAAATGTGTAGTGTTCGCGTTAATACAAAAAATACATATTGTATGATTTAAACAACGGACATAATCCAATACATTAGTTAGATAGTAGATGTCCTGATGTCCTTGTGGGTGGGTAGTTATGAACACGGCGATATAAAGGTTGAAAAATAAATATTATTATAAAATTAGTAGTAGTAAAATGCAATCAAGAAATAAACAGAATATTGATCAGGCGACAGTCGAGTACTCCGTAATTTTTAATAACAATAACTTTAATGTTTATTACATTAACTGTATAACTAAGTTCAATGTACGTAAACTAAAATTTAAAAAAAATACACACCTTCATATTCTGAATCCCTTTCTTCACTCATCTCATTTACATGAGCCTAAATATCAGAGACGTGAATTATGTATGCCGTCAGTGTCAGGGAACGTAAGAGCGAACGTATGCGTGAATATTTATGAAGACTGACGCCCAGCGTACCGCACGCTGATTACACGAACAACTATACGGTTTGCGAGTTAATTCTTTAACACCCTTACCGAAATATGCTTTTTTGAAACAGAGTATAAATATTCTTTAAAACACTTCAGACAAAATAGATCCTAATGATGGTAACACGTTATTGAAAATAAGTACACAAATAATATTCAGTCACAATTGAGAATTGAGTTGATAAATGAGTTAACGGTACGTCTGATGGTAAATAGCTACTGTAGCATATCTGCAAACAACTACAACTGAAGAAGGTTACTGAGGCAAATCGCCTCACAGCCAGTAATTATACTGGCTCTCTATATATTTCAAACCTTAACATAACAGCGTTTAAACTTTTGATTGGCAATAGAATTGGGTAAGAAGTCGTTCCACCTAGCAAACAGAACTAAAACAGAAAGGAAGAAACTTGTAAAGTAACGTAAATTTGGTGATTAAGGTCTACTTTTTAAATTGGTTTGTAAGTTAAAACAATATTCAGTAATTTACAATATACTAATTATTTTTAGTAACATATTTTATTAACTTAAACTATGAATAGTTTGATAAATAATAGTTGATAAATATGACAGAAATATATTATGTGTATCCAATATATTCTTGGCCAAGAAGTGCCATTTAAAATACACATATACTTAGCCTTAAAATATATCTGATATGGATTCGAATCTTTACTTTAAAGTACAAAAGTAGAAGTTTTGTTGCGTCAGAAAAATAACTATGAGGTAAGTTCAAAGAAAATCTATATGAAAATTGCTCACATAACCATATATCTTTTAACAGACACTAATATTAAAAATATGGCAGTCTGTTTGTGTACAGCAGGCTTCGTTTTTAATTTCATTGCGTGTGTACATTCCACGGTGATGTTTATTGAATTTTACATGGGAGAACCACGCGATATGCAGACTATTTCCAACCGCCTTCAATTTTGTAAACTGACATTTTTTTTATTACAATTTAAACATTTTTCAATTGATAGTATCTTTCAATGAGAAAGTATATAAAGTATATAATCTGTTTCATCATTTTAATTCTCTTTATGAAACAGTTGAATCATATATTTCTTTGTACATATGTTTAATATAACAATAAGATGTAATGGAAATATTGTGGTTTTCGACGGATATCGATGTAACTGAACTCTCAACTATGACCGGATTACCGACCGAATGAGAACTTATACATAATACGTGAGACGTTTCTTTAATTTCGTGAAAAGTGTATTAGTTAGTACCTACAAGTGATCGTGATTATTTTGAAATTGTGAAAAAAGTTTAGAAAAGAAATAAAAAAAAAAATCACTGTTTTCAAACAAATTAAATAGTCTAATAATCCAAGTAAAACGCAAGCTCTTCTTGTCATGCTGTTGTATAGTTCAATAACCTCGACAAGAGCGATGACTCGCAGGACAAAGGGCAGCGGATGGTAGATAAGGACATCGATCTGGATGTCGTTGGTATACTTAACTAGTAGTGCAAATATATACTTCAGAGGTAAAATAACTAAAAATAAAAAAAAACACCTGTGACTAAACTATGTTGTGTTATATAATTGATAAGAGATTAAGATTTAGATACTACTACTACTAATATGAGGTAAAATTTAAAGCATCCAACCTATATATCTATAAATACCTAGAGATATGATATAACGAGTAATACACGAGGCATTATGTAAGTAAGTGTGGTACCTACTCAGATGACTCTTAGGCAGAGAAGCTGTCTACCACCTGGTAAGAATTATGAATGTTATGTACCCCCGAGAAATAATCACATAACATATATTTAAAAAAAAGACCAAATCTGCTTAGTTATTTATTACTGTAATATTCAACCATTATGTATATATTCACGCCTTGTTCCCGACGGGGTAGGTAGAGGCAATCTTCTTCCACATGCTACGGTCCTGACATACGTCTTTCGCTTCTCCCACTTTCATCAATCTTCGCATGTATACTCGTTAGCTTAGAGTACTCTTGACCTGGCCTTTTTGCAGAACGTCTCCAATTTGATCGTGAAATGTTCGCCTAGGTCTTTCTCTCCCGACTCTACCATCTACACTCGCCTGAATTTCAACCATTATGCTGAAAGTATAAAGATCACAAAGAACCCTACTCATATCTTACCTCTTAATCAATATCCGAGCAACTTCGTTATTTACTGCGAAATCTCCGTATATGTTATTCATCGTATGTAAAAGTCAATTCTCGTACCATTGTGATTTAATGTAATGATTCAAGTTATGAGCGAAGAGTGCTTTACCGTGGTTTGGGTTTTTAAAAAAAAATAGCTATTTAACAGTAACAACTGTTAAGTTCGATGTGTTAAATGAATACTTACTAGAATAAAACCCAATTTTATACCCGATAATTATTGTGCAAATGAAAGTAAGATGTTTAACGGTGTACGGGTCGAGACAAAAGTAGTGGGGATAGAAAAGCGATACGGCACTTCGTAACGGAGAAATGGATCTGTACATTTATGAATACGGACTCGATCAGATTTACTACACTTCTGTTGCGGAGTTACTATACAACGGCCCTACACAAACAATAACTTACACTTTTATAAAGATATTAGTCGGCGTGTTAGACTTCCAAGTGTCAAGGGACGAAATATAGACCCGTACATTTTTAATTTTATGACTGTCTACATGAATTGCACATTTAATTTAATTATAAGTGCCTGTTTCAAACAAATGTTGAGCACATGACCAAGGTCTATGGTCATCAAACCAACTCAAAATTTTTCTGTTTTTTTTTTTATTTTCATCCGTATTATATTTTGCAAACTCTATGCATAGCATTTACACGCCCCTTATTTGTACCACACCTTATCCATAATTCACGGGTAGCGTCTGCCTTCTAATGCATTAAAGGCGGTTGCTAAATATTTATGTGAGCGTACCCAATCTCCTAATGAATTTCAGTACTTCATCCTGGCTTGGTGCTGGATGACATGTGTCTGAGAAATAAAAAACATAATTGTGTTTGTATTTGTAGAACACGTTTGATACAACATTTACCTGAACATATTTTATGACATAAGATTTAAAGAAATACGTTTTGTACGCAGTTTGTTTGACAAACTAGAGAAATTAAACATTTGTCTGTTATTATTATTAAATAAATTTATGAAGTTTATAGCGCTTAATCAGACTTTTTATATATAATTATTATATATTTTTTGTATTATGATTTTTGTTTAAATAGAAAAACTTTTTGGAAAACATAAACGCTTGCCCAATACTGGGATACGAATCCTTTACATTGGTGATCGAACTTGGGTGTCCTGGTTTGGAGGTAGATCCATTAATCAGTCAGCTATGTTGTGTCATATACATAGTAAGGAACACTTAAAAATATAGGAAATGATCTTCTCCTTTTTCTGTCCCCAATACCTGTAGAAACAAATAAAGCGAATGAAAAAAAAAATTTTCAAAAGATTGCTTATTGCGGCATCCAAATTTGTTGAAATGACAAATGTACTGAAAAGGATATGTGACAGCGGGTTGTCTATGGTAATGACAGGCGGAGCGCCGATAACGGTTCTGAAAGAAATAGGTCAGCATAAACTTTTCACTTATAGATTTAGAATTGCAAAATCGACATTTCAGATTCCGTGATTTTCGTTTAAATTAAACGACATTTTAGTTTAAAAAAAAGTTAAGAGAAAGTAGCAGCCTGTGAGTATCTCATTGCCGGTCAAAGTCCGATCAAAATATTTGAGTGGGTTTTGGAGCCGAGGACGGACCGCAGCGCTGTTGTAATGTGGGTTGGAAGGAGTCACATGTCATCCAAGAAATATTTTATTATCTCCTACCATACTACTTGAGAGCCGTGGTAGCCTAGTGGTCAGGGTGCTCGTTTTAGTTTCATAGAGCGCGAGAGACTTGAGTTCGATTCCCGGGGCCAGGAGCAGCTGCAGGCGCTGACACGACAGCGCCTGCAGGTCTTCTGCTCGCGGGTATCTACCGCCGAAAATGTCACTAGGCTAACAGTGTATCTCGGTGAGTGTTTTAGACAATCCGGTAGTATCTGCTTATCCCGATATAAGTCAGGTCAGTTCCTTCCGTGACAGGTAGGTGCACTTTTACCCCACAAAAAAAAAAGCATCGTTGTGTACAATGTAGAATAAATAAATAAGTAGAACCTTTATAGTAGTACATCATTACCTAAACAAACTCTTGTATTCACTCTTGGGGGGAATGTACTTTGATGCCAAATTGTTTACACGCGGGGATTATCTCTATGTAACCTGCGGAGTAATAAGGAAAAATAAATATTTATTTTGGTGTAAAAATACGGTGACTACTCCTACATGCCTCTGTTAATTTTTTTGTTTATCATCATCATCATCATCATTTCAGCCTATCACAAGTCCACTGCTGAACATAGGCCTCCCCCAAAGATTGCCACGAAGCTCGCTCCTGAGCCACCTGCATCCATTTTTGTTTAAATTCATACACATATACATGCACATTAAAGCTAATTCCATTCGAATTAGCAGTAATGTGCATGCGTGTCTGTGGACGTGTAAGTTCATGCATGAATGTCTGTGTGTTTATTGATGTGTGAGTACATAGATATCTTTAGTTTAGGTTTTTTTTTTAATTATCCAGCCCGTAAAAGTCTAAGTACTTTAGGTGAATTTCTTAAATTCAAGTCTGAGTGAGTTTCAATGTTATTGATGTTTTCCGTTTGAAAAAAGAGAAAGAGAAACGTAGGAGCGATGAAATAAATCTTCAAGATAATCTATTTGGGTGCTATCAAAAGGTGAGATAAAAGGTTACCGGTTTCATTGTACTAAACCACAATAAAAGTTAAATATATTTTTGGTCTGTGATTTTGCTAGTAGATTGTTGTACTCGTAGACATGTATTTAAAAAGAAAAGAGAAAAAAAAAAGAAAGAGATCTTTATATTTATTTATTTAGCATCTTGTTTTAAATCTGGTTTTGAAATGTTTACATAGTTATGTAGGCTGGTTATTTTGCAGTTGGGTATTATCTATTAGTTTAACTGTGCTAATCTAATTACCCAGTACTGTTCTGCATCACTGGTCTTGTGTTATTGGGTTTTGACGTAATATGCAAATTTGTATTATGTAACTTTTTCCTAAAATATCCTCTGGGCTTTGGACTTCTGAACATTTTCTTCTCGAAATTTGGAGTGACAAGCATGTTGACGATCGCTACATGACGAAGGCAAAGAGCTTTTTCTGACTTTTATCAAACCCACGAAACGGGATATCGTGACTGCATCCAAATCAGGACCTAATTTATTGGCTTTTTCGATATTTAACAATCACTTTGAAGCTTAGAATTCATCTTGATTAAGCAAACGAAATCAATCGCAGGCACAGCTCGTTTAAAATAAAAGTGTAGATGTGTGTTCCAGATATTACGTATGTGTTTGTATGTATGTAAAAACAATACCGTAGAGTGCTTCTCTTATCTGCCGTGCCGTCTTAGCTCATACTTGTTACAGAGACGATACCTTAGGAAATTAGGCTTCATTTCAACCTGGGAGTAGTCGGCGTAGTTATTACTCTCTCACATATTTCTACCGCTAATAGGCTGTGCAAACACAGTTGTGTTGCGGTTTAAAGGATTTTCCACATTCATTCTATCCCAGTCCAGACATTCCATGTCAGTCATAAGAGGTGACAGCGCAACTGTAACCTCCTCCATTTGAAATTGTTTGCAGGTGTCCATGGGCTGCAGTGGCCACCGCAGGTACACCATCAGGTGGACGTTTAGCTCGTTTGTGTTACAAATTGAGCATTTCTTGTTCGTTTCTTGTGTAACAATCTTAACTTAGTCCCACTTTTCAATTATATGTAATATTATATTCGAGAAAGACACTTCGTCTGGAAGTATTCTTCTTCTTCGAGTCTGTCTAATTACCTCGCTAGTAACATCTTAAGTAATATATTCTACCTACAGGCAAAGGTGACTTGCAGTTTTTCGTACAAATTTCCCCACCGCTATATTAAGTATTTAGTGGAGTAATAAATAAATACTTACCAATAATCGAACTAGTTAGTAAATTATTTTTTCTTTCATCTGTCGAATAGCACATATAATAAACATGTCAGTTGAAAACAGCCCTCAGTTTGAAATGAAACTAATATTTACAGATTTTATCTTGTTTTATTTTATATTTTATATTCCCGATGTTTCGAGTGCTATACAGCAGCAGTGTTCACTGAGGGAGTGAGGTGTTAGACGTCCAGATGTTATAGTCATGGGCTACTTTCAGACTTTAATTATTAATTTTGGTCCATTCAACGCAAATTCGATACTGTAGGTAGTTTAATTTCAAATGTGTAGTGTTCACGCAAATACGAGAAATCATTAAAGCCCTCAATGTCACTAATAAACTTAATATAATGTAAAGTATTTTTTTTATAATACAGTAATGCTTCGAGGGCGTTTGTGATGAAGCCATGGTGCCAGCCCATTTCATCTCGTTCCTTAAGTGTCGTAAAATTCAACTAAAGGAAGTGCCAGAAATAATTCGTTGCTTCTAACATAGGGCGGAATGGTCGCTTAGCTCTACCACGTGAAAAAATCAAGTAAATAATGTAGATTTAACACGTGCACGTAATAAATTTACAAACAAATTTATCTGTCGGTTTCGTTGATCTTAAAGTGAAATGAATGTCCCACAATTTTGCAAGCTCAAATGGCGGGACAGAACACGACTGCTCTTCATACTGCATTTAATTTTAGAACCAAACAAAATGTCTGATTCATAAAATGACTGATTTCACCAATAGACGGTTAGAAAGTCGACCAGATTACTGATTATAGTTCGAAATGGGAAGGATCCAATCTTTTCTCCGATGTTACTACACAGAGGTTTCAGTGCATAAGTAAAAGTGATAATGGTTAACAACCGTTTTATTTATTTTATTTTATTTATTTAAAAAATCGACAGCTTTCTATAATAGTTTAGAATACTGTAAACATTTTTGTACGTAACTTACATCCAAATTGGGATTTATATTTTTCTTTTAGTACATACATTTTTGAGCTACTCGAGGTGTATCGGAATTCATTTGTTACAATCATTGTGTGTTAGTGTTTGTTACTTTATATATATATAATATTTAAAACTTTTCGTGGAATATGTCTACTGTATTAAATTTTAATTATGATTTAATTAATATATTTGAAAAGATATCTATTAACCGAAGAAAACTTCTAACAAACTATACTATTCTAATACTATAGTTTTATTATTATCTTCACATTCGTCAAAATAGCCTATCAGAAGTATACTGCAGGACATAGGCTTTTCCTATTGATTTCCAAAGTACGGACGCATCGTCACACCGCAACAATGTGCAGGACGACGTACATTCTGTATGTCGACCCAATACAAGACGTCCTACACTACTTTGCTTGTTGTCACTAACTTTTTTCCGTGGTTCGAACTCTACTTGCACAACATCGTGTTTCTTATACGTAAGTCCTGGGGACAATTTCCAAATTATGATCATAATATTTTGAAAATCATAATTTTATAATTACTAGAGCGAAAAAAGTAAAAACATTTCAGTCATTTGTCTCGTTATTAAGAGACGTCAAAATTCTCTAATGACCTACTCCGCTCTTTAGCATTAACAAGCTCACAGCGAGATTTTCTCTTTTTATACAACGATGACATTATTTCAAAACCCGACTTTATTGCTTTTACCGTAGAAAATTAAAAAATAAGTAACAAAAAGGTTTAATGTAAGTTCGTTTCGACAATGTAATTGTTCCGGTTTTTAAGTAGGATTAATTAAAATATTTATTATTTAGTATTGTATAGAGTAAAAAGCCAGTCAGCTCTCACTCTCTGTATATATCTAACATGAAATGCTTGCATCGGCGTAAAAAAATATACTTTTTAATAACTTGTTTGTAAACGCATATGTGTTTTATTGCAAGAATACGCAAATGTTACGCCAAAACTAAAGGGATTAATTATACAGGGCATGGGATGTTTTTTCATATCAGAACCGACACATGTACAATCGTTGACATATTTAGAGAAACGCAAAGAAAAAGGGCAAATTAGCTTAAAAAAGGTAAAGTAGCGGCCTGTTAGTGCCCATTCCTGGGCAAAAGGCTCCTCAAATATCTGACATGCTGCTCCAGTGCTGGTTAGAGAGCTTCACACATCCGCGAAATAATGTTTTATGTTATTTCTCAGACATACAGATCTCCTCACGATATTTTCCTTCACCGCCGAGCACTTGGTAAATACAGGACTTAATGTAACCTTGGTGGAAGACATTCAGACAGACATCAAAACTCTCTCTTATTAGAAGGATAATCTTATTAAAAACCCTTTTATAACTCAATCTCTCAATTAACAAAAATTAAAAGCATAGATCATTAAAAAATTTAAAAACGTATATTTGGTTATGTTTTCGTATATAATGTATGGAATTGCTTACATGAAACAGAAAAATATGAGTTACTCAGTCAAAACTATATCTATGCACGTTTCATTGAACATCAACCTTCATAAATATTCAGACAGACGTTCGCTTTTACGTACTCTGACATAGACAGCATACGTAATTTATGTCTGTCGTATTTAAGCTCACGCAAATGGAGTTTATTCTAGTGACGAAGGATTAAAATTATACGTTTGTAGATACATTATAGTGAACTTTGTAGTGACTATGATGCCTTACTGTTGATTACTACTGTAATGTACGATATTACTGTAATAAGTAAAAAGTGTAGATATGTTACCCGTATGATATCGGACCTTCACAAATTACACGGACACGTAAATAACGTAATGTCACGCTGTATTAGATAACACGTGGAAGAAGGACTTGCTCTTTGATAATCGGGAGCAAAAGTAACACACAGAGAGATGACATTTTTACTTATAATGTCATTGATGGTAATCAACGATTTCACAATGAAATCCGTAATTTAAATTAAATGCTGCAGTCAAGGGCGTCGAGTTAGTTATTCAGGAGTAAATATGCACATTTATTTTTAAAGTTTCCAGATCCATATTTGAATTCGATGATATCAACAGTGATATGTTAACAGTTTTCTAGGCAACGAATGTTCGTATATCGGGCTTGTAGCTAGGGTTGCCAACCGTACTTTAATCCACAGTATTTTACTGTATTTCGGGTCTGCGTATGAAGCGCTGAAGAAATATAAAAGGTTTTCTTTTGTAACTGCGTAACTGAAAACATTTAAATTTTCTTAAATAAGTTATAAACGTAGCTTTTTTACTCTTTCCATAATTATTTCTAGTAACCTATCCCGCAACGCTGAAAATCAGTGTTGCGGGAATCCGTAACATAAACTGAGCGTAGACCCAAATGGGTAAATACTGGATCACACTGTACCGCAGAAAAAAAAATCTAAAATCTTCTTTTTTTTTAAGTTTCTATTATTTTTTAAATTGTTTTATTAATAACTTGTTAACTAATTGTGGTGTAATGAATAAAGTTTCTTTCTTTCTTACTTTCTATTCTGAAAAATACTATAATCGCAACCTGGCAACCTGAAAGCTGCCCGCGTGGAGCTCTAAATTAAGATATTTTTTTGTTTTAAATATATATACACTTCAAGTAAAACTGCATGACATAGAACAACGACAACGACAACAACAATGTTACATGCCCTGATACAACAGAGAGGCGGAATTATTCAGATAAAATAGGAACTTCTAAACGAGTCTTTTTGTTATGAAAAAGTAAAAAAGGCTATTTGTATCTTTTCAAAGAGACACAAGTGCAGTCTCGTTATTTAAAGGGTTATTTAAACCCTGGCTTTTTGTCGTACAGACTCAATTTACTTTTCCTTTATCTTTACTCCTTGACATATACTTAGACTATACTTGGCTATGTTGACAGAGGGTTAAACTTAAATTGTATGGAATTAATCCTTTTGGGTTGTAGTACTTTTAATAAAAATTGTTAATGACATCACGTTAGATTCAGCGATTGTTGTTTCCAAGTTTGCCATAAAAACTGTTACGGTTTACAGTTTGAATGGATCTCCGTTTGATATGGATTAGTCAAATGGGCTTCCGCAACCCACTTAACACTTTTCCCGGATATAAAGATAAGAGAATTAAAGCAATTGTTGTACATGTTGTCATTGGTTTTACAGAAATGGCCCTAACGATTTCGAAGAAATAGTGTATTTAGATAATGTTTCGCTTTTCAAGTTTATCAAGATAGGTGCGTCATCACAGAGAAATTTCGTCATAAATAATTAAAATAAATAAAAACGCCATCTCCATCTCATAGAATATTGAGGTACCAGTATGTTTGGAGTGTGGTGATCGGTTTACTCAAGTGACACACTTGAAAGATGCCGAGTGAAGCTCTGTCGTCTGGGTATTTGATACGTCAAAAAATTAATAATATTCTTTTATTATGTGATAGGTGTCAAGCATAGTACGAACAGTCTCACAATATTTTTGTTTTGTCAAAGAGATGTCACACATTTACTTTATAATTCAATGAAAACAATGTACAAATAAATATGTAAGACTAAAATGAAAACTAAATGCTTTTGTGTTCGTGAATTCTGCATAATATCTCTACTACGCTACGGAGCTTGCAATATAAATTCTATCTTTCATTATCGCAATTTTGCAGCTAAACCTAAGTCCCCAGATTTGAGATAAATAGCCCAGCTCTAAATCCAACTGTTAATCCCCTGCATTTTCGTTTGCAACGAAAATGAATTAGATTTGTGTAATGTGAAATTTGTTGCTCATGGTAACCTAGTTATCGAGGTGCTTGCGTGAAATTAAAGAACGCGCGTGGTCTATTTGATTCCCCAACACCTTTAAAATGGTAAAAAGTAATTTTAATTACAGAAATTACCACGTGCGCGTCGGTGATGAATTTAATAGAAATTATTCAAATATTATTTCGAGATCACCAACTCGTAATTATTTGTTTTTTTTCTTCAAATTTCTACCTCACATATCATGTGCCAGACAAATTTTATCTAAAAATAATTTAAAAGGAAGACAAACACGACACAAAATTTATTAGTTTTAATTATATTAATTAAATTATTTTTCAAATGATCCTGCATAACGATTCTGCGGAAAACTACGTCACATTATCTCCTTGAGGACACCCCAAAAATCTCAAGTCGAAAGTAAGAGAGAGAGTTTCTTGGAATAACTCTTGATGTAAAGCTTCAATGGGGCCCTCATACATTCAAACTTCCTAGCAGACTTAGCTCGTACGCTAAGAAAATTAAAAAGTCTAACTGATGTCCAAACAGCTAGAATAATTGTATTTTTGATATTTTTATAGCACATTTATATATACTATATGACTTTGCGGCATGTCCTCGCTGCTGATATAGAAAAATATTCGTATTGCAAAAGAGGGTCATATGTGCTCTACATAATTTAAATTCAAAAGCTTCTCTTAGAGATCAATTTAAAGTAATAAATTACTTAGCGTTGACCTCTCAACATATTTTAGATTTATAATAGACATTAAGATCAGTGAGGTACATAATGTAAGTACTAGGAACAGACACATGCTAATAATGACAGTTACTAGACTCCATAGAGTCAGTGACTCATGGGGAAACGTACTGCTATAGTTTTGAACCTTTGGTTGATCAATAAGTTAATAAAATGTATTAAACAAGGATTTTGTAAAAGGGTTATTATAATATAAATATAAATATATTCCTTATGGATGATTTTAACCCCTAGGAATGAATCGTTCGCTCCCAAGCTGTTTTTATAAGATGTGTGGTAATAATATTTGAAGATAAAAAGAGGATACCTACGGTGTTGGTTTCGCCTGTTTTTTCAGTACGGTGGTAGATTAAAAAATAATGACTTTTGGCAAGTGAAATTTATATTACTGCGATGTTCAGCTGTGGATTTCGAATATATATGAATATAGTCTATGATGATAATGATGATACTTATATATACATATATATATAATTACATATAAGTAAAAGATAATAACATTTCTCCTCCTCAACTCCTTCTTAAATATCTGAGAGTATTTTGGAGCCGGGAAGGATCCTTTAAGCTGGTCCGGTTGACGGACTTCACGTGTCCTGGAAATAATATTTTTATGATTTCTCAGATAAGCAGGTTTCCTCACGACGTTTTCCTTCACCGCCGCTCACGTGGTAAATGCAGGATCGGGAATCGAACCCAGGTCACTCGCGCTATAAAACTTAAGCTAACGCTCTGACTACCATGCTCTATATGTAGTACGTAAATCATCAAAGGAGAATATAAAGTTATATCAATATTTTATATTCAGTTAGGTTACATTTTTAAAAAAAAGGTCTTAGATTGGGATTGTATGAAGTGACCGCAATTTTTGCAATTCTTTTCTCCCCTTAAGCCTTGTCAGTTCCTAGCATTACCTTATACATCAGCGGCAATATAAGATCGTAAATTGAGCAAAGAACCGGATAACCAATAAGTTTCTCGTGTATAATTGAATTAAATTAACTACGCTACAACTAAACATTATATATTTACAAATTGTTTATTCAGAGCATAGTGAAATATTTTCAAATGAAGTACCATTAATTTTTGATTTTTTTTTCGCTTTAAATTTCAAAATATTTATATGCTAATTTATCATGCACACTGGGGAGGACGAGTGGGCTTCCGTTTACCTCACTAGATGCTTCTACTTCTCGCCGGTATTCTGGAAGGTCGTGGTACTACCCCGGTCAAGCCGCCGCTTGGCTATACCACGTAGATACACTTTACCAACAGTGCTTGGATTTCACATCGTATCTTACCAAATTCGGAGAAAAGCTCGTAACCTTATATTCTTACAATAAGAACACCGATAACATATTCCAATATCAATACATAATCGTAAAACTGGATATTTCTGTACCGCACAAATTTCTCCGACAACAGACCTCCAAAATTCCACGATTTAGAACGACAGTTGGAAAGTATGCTATTTCCTCTGAATAGAAGCGAAATCTGCAGCCAGTAGATCTAAATAAGGAAATTATTCTACGGCACCTTTCCTTCTACCGCTCGTCACGGAACGCTGACCTCAAGCCAGAAATAGTTGACAAGGGAGAGATTGTTTCTGTAAAGAATTACTGGCAATCGCTTACACTTTGGTCTTTCGATCGAAATAATTTACCTTATTTTGTATAGTAGTATTTACACATTAAATTAACACAATTGTTCCGGATTCAAAACCGAGACTGTCAGCTTCGAAGCCAGGGTTACTAACAACTGTTATATTAAGATATCGGTACATATAATTGTAATAAAGCATGCCTATTTTTGATAGCAGCACTTGATATAAGAAGAAGTTAGTTTAAAGCGCTTAGTTGAAAAGGTTAAGAATATTTGTCTAATTATATTTTGTGAATATCCAAAGTTCAGTTTTACGTGTAAATTAGAATGTACGCGGAATGCAAAACCATTAGCTAAACTGAGGGATTACGAAGCTGGAGCATTCTGTCGCCGAGGGGCGCTTTAAGCTTTAAATTTATTGTCAGGTACAGGATGTTATCGCACCAAAGACTTACGTTATTGTTCAAACAGAAATACGTTGAATTCGAAAAACTTCTAAAGTTTTTTTTACAGATACGAATTAAAAAAATATATAACAAAACACATATGTGTAATTATAAGCCTGTATAAGTGCTCTGCAGTCTTTCCATTAAGGCGCAAATAATAACTATTCATCAAGCAAATGGGTTTATTTACGCAGTGCAGGTTTTGTGATTTGATTAAAGTTATGATATTTTAAGTTAAAAGAGTTTAGGAAGGAAATGTTAATTACATTAATTTAAGGTTGAATAGCTTATCGCCTAATCATACCTGCATATGTACACCCCGGTAACCGTCAAAAGAAAGCTCCGACGAAAACGTTTCGTTGTAGGTAAAAGAAAAAAAAAGAATAAACCTGGGTGTCGTGAAAGGCTTCTGGCAAACATCTTCTTAATAAGGAACAATAAGGAACATAGGTCTTTATAATAAAGCGCCAGCAAATGCCGGAATACAATTTCGGCTCGACCGGTTTCATACCACAACCTCGCAGAATACCGGCGCGAAGTAGAAGCATCTTGTGCCTCCGCATTTCGTTCGGTAAGTGAGGCTCAGTCCCCTCCACCCAAACCACTTCCCTGTCCTCCCAACCCCCAAATATCCTCAAAGCCCGGCAACGCACCTGCAGCTCCCCCGTGGTGCAGATGTACGTGCGCGACGGTAATCACTTGGCATCAGGTGATTCGCATCTTCGTTTGCCCGCTTTTGCTCTTGATTTTGGGTTCGGCAAATTCGGATGGATAGTCTTCCGCCATCGTTCGTTTGCCAGAGTCTCGGTTGTTGGCTAGTAGGGTGCGCCACGTGCAAGTGAGGTTGGCATTTGGAGAAGGAAATGGTAAAATTTTCCCTTAACCGGCGAACGTATTTAATATAGCTTGTTTTAAAAGTTAGCGTATCTGACATCTGAGCTATCGGGTCTGTATTGGAATCCTAGTCTAAAGTTTTTGGTTTAAAGATTGTGTTAAAGCAGTGGGCACTTACAGGCTAGCAGCCCACAGCTGACCAAAGGCGTTTTTCACAAATATCTGAGAGGGTGTAGGAGCCGGGAATGGCCCGCCACGCTGCTCCAGTTCGGGTTGTCGGGGCTAAACGAAGAAATACATTGCGAGTTTCTACTTGGCACGAGTCACCGGGATTGCTCTCGGAGATTTTCATGAGTTTTTATCCAGAAATCTTGACTCTTACCCAGGCGATTTGACATATGATCCAGGCGATGTTCAAAGATTTGTTGTAATACGTATTTCTGCCGCCCCGTTTCTTCCCGTGGGTGGCGGCAGAGACAACTAAGAGAAAAGCCTTAAAAATTGCTACCAAAACATGGCTAGCCATTTCGAAAATGCCAGATCAAAATTAAGCAGACATATAACAGGCCGCGTCTAAGGTGCGAGGTGTCTGGTACGGTGATCCCAATCCGGTCGCCGAGTGTGGCAATTATGGCAAATCATCGTCCTCGTGGTAGAGGTTTATTTCCTGCAGTAGACTATTTACAGGCTGTTTGGATACGGAAATTTATGTTTATACTATGTGCCTTTCATTATGTAAATAACGTACCTACGTTGCATTATATATTAAATGCTGAGTGTGGGGATTATGGCAAATCCTTCTAAAAATTACTACATCAGCATTATAAACATTTGATGAGAGAAGAGAGTAACACTGTAAATTTCAGTATGTAGCCTGAAATGCTAGAAGCTTCCGTGTTTATTTGTGTATTTACGATACCCTCAAGCTCATTAAAATGCATGAAGTGTGCATTCGTGGTGTAGGTACAAAATTGCGACAGAAATAGTCGATCCGAGTTTCTGCTACGCTTGTCTTAAATTGTTGCATATAAAAGTAATAATTTTATTTTCATGCAACGAGTAATCTGTGCTTGGTTAAGACGATAGAGATCCTAAAATGTGTAGTTTTGTAAAATATTTGCATAACTTTTGTCATAGCAATTCCTGGGACCGATAGATAAATCGAAATATTTCACTTGGGCTGTTTCCAAAGTGTGGTCTTCAAATATCTGAAAGTTTAGTAGTCATTCATAAAGAATATTGGCAAACTCCCATGCAAGTTCCGTGGCGCACTAAAACTTCGAATATCTTATTTAAAACGCTAAAACTGCCCCTGACGGGTGTCGAACTCGAGGTTTTACTTACTATGAAATTTAAGGCAAACGCTCGACCCATGAGCTGGATGCTCTTTTTTTTATAGATTTTGTGGTTTGTTTATCATAGAAAGAAAGAAAGAAAACCAAATTTATTCACGGTACATGTACAGCACAATGTTTATTATAGAAGGAGAAAAAGAAACACGTATTGTATGATAAGAATAAAAGTATAAACAAAGAGGAAAAAAAAATTGACATCTATAAAATTTGCATGTTGTCTATGCCACGATTTGTCCGAGCTGTAATGTTGCCCTGAAAAGGCTCTCACTTGGCCACGTCTGTTATGACTGACTTGGCGCTGATTTTCTGTGACACCGGTTATGGACAGAGTATTTAGCTTCAGCTGCAATATTTATACGATAAAATAAAGGAAATTTGCCTGTGCTTTTACAACTCAATTTACGTAAATAACTGCTTATATTGTGTTTGCGAGAACAAGACAGAATATCATTAAAAAAGTACTGAATAAGGATTCTGGGAATAAATCACGTTTACGCAGCAGTGCAAAAACAATCACGGAATTCACGAAATTCAATCACACATTTGTTACACGCATGGAATGCAAGAGCCGTGGTAGCCTAGTAGTCAGGGCGCTCGCTTTAGTATCATAGATCGCGAATGACCTGAGTTCGATCCCCGGTGCCAGCACCACTAAAATTGTGAATAGTAAAAAGTAATTTCTGTATTTACCACGTGCTCAGCGGTGAAGGAAACCCCGTGAGGATACCTGCATGTCTGAGAAATAATAAAAAATATTATTACGAGGATACGAGAAGTCCGCCAAACCCGAACTGGAGCATCTTAGCGGGCCCATCCCGGCTCCTAAACCCTCTCTGATACTCGTATTTGTGAATGAGGCCTTTGCCCAGCGATAGGCACACTTATACGCTGTTACTTTACTTTTTTTTTAATATAGTCTGTTAGTTCGTCTGTAATATTTATATTACATAACCCAATTACAGGAAATACCTCTTACCTCATTTATAAATTGATAATGATATAGCCGTACACGAACGTTGAAAACAAAGACTATCGATTGAATATGCAAATTTTTCACCATTTCCTTCTTCTCCAACATTAGCTTGTTAATATTTCACTTCTGTACAAAGGCTTCTCCCCATGAAAAGATTTGACTTAATCGTCACCTTCTCGTGATTCGAATTAGCGTTCTCGGGCTTATGTAACACTTATGTATAATGCCTCTTCAATTTAAAAATATTTACCCATGTTCGGAAAATAGATATAATAACATCTTGAGAAGGATAAATTATGTAAGGATCTTAAATAAATTACCGAACTTGGGAAGCTGTGATTACATTCCCAAGTTTGCGGTAATCTTATGTCGAAAGTGTAAATTAATTTTATTATACTCGGCGTAACTTGAGCATTTTACTAGATACTAGACACTTTAGATTGAAAAGACAATTAAGCTTATTTAAAGACATATTTTAAATTGATGTTTAAAACAATTACTTCATTTTGTGTTTCAAATGATTATCTCGGCCGTGTGTTCTACAAGACATTAAAAAAAATATCGGCAACGTAGTTCAAAACCCATTTAGTAATCGTTTCTATACAAGATTGTATAATAAATTATATATTAGTATCACGGCATAGTGTTTTATTTATGTTATGGGGGCAAACAAGCAAGCGGCTCACCTGGTGGTGAGAGATACCGTCGCCACATCTGCAACTCCAGAGGGACTGCAGGTTCGTTGCCAGCATTTAAGGATATATGGGAGTTGGGAGGGAAGATTAGGATGGGGTATGGGGAAACGGAGTAGGCCTCCGGTTACCTCACTCACCGAATGATACGCAGAAACAGAACATGCCTCTACTTCACGCCGTTATTCTGCGAGATCGTGGTACTACCCCGGTCGAGCTATCCCATTCGAGTAGCAGCAAAAGGCACTAGACGGATATAATTTTGTCAAAATCTTATAATTATTTATCTTATCTATCATCTTTACTTTCAGAATTCCGACGTAACGCTTATGCGGTAAGGACGGAGGTAGGTTAAGAAGCAGTGTCAGGGACTAGGGACGCACGCAACACAAACAGTCCCGACAGAAACATCTTGTATTTTGTACTAATATTGGTTCGACTGGGATTCGAACCCAGGTCCCATCGTTTAGCAAACTGGTAGGTTACTCGCCACGCGGTCCATTACGCTACTATATGACTTCTACTGGAAAGCAGATCACTTATTTTGATTGTCATAAATTGTGCTCCTGTAGGATTTCAACCACAGCGACACCTGACGAATACTAAATGCTGTTGTCAACTGCGCCGGATACATTATAGTGCTACAAGTGTATGCTTTTTTTTTATGGAAAAGGGGGACAAACGACCTAGTGGCTCACCAGTTGGTAAATGGTTATCGTGGCTCACGTACACATCTGCAACTCCAGAGGGACTGCAGGTTCATTGCCAGCATTTAAGGATATATGGGAGTTGGGAGGGAAGATTAGGATGGGGTATGGGGAAACGGAGTAGGCCTTCGCTTACCTCACTCACCGTACGAAATACAAAAGCACACAATGCCTCTACTTCACGCCGGTATTCTGCGAGCCGGTCCATTTTGCAGCAGTAAAATCCGCCGCTTGGCTCTACGTACAAAAAATAAATAGTGACAAAAAACAAATTATGACAAGAAGAAATTATGACAAAAAAAAATTATGACAAAATGGAGTCCCATAACGACTATGTGTTTAACAATTACGTTTTACTTTAAACATTATTTAAATACAAATTCAATTTAACTAATTTTGGCATCCACTACAGAAGTAAGCTGAATTTCGAATAAAAATTATTGTAATTCAAATATCTATAAGTAAACATTGAAATTCTATGAACATATAAAATATCACGTATTTATTATTAGCATTTGTCGACTAACCATTCGTTATAGAAGAAACGTTCTTGTTTGGAATTCTATCAAATAAACATGCACATTGAAGTTGCAGTTTCCAACTTTTTCAATGAGGAACATTTTCAATGTTGGGTGCTTACAAAAAGCTTCAGTTCAGCATCGCATCCTTTTGCAGCAACGTAATCCTATTAACCGGCAATGTGAAGTTTGTAACTTTATTCAATCGGATTACTTTACGTTCCGTTGCATTCTTGGTTTGGCTTTCATCGGTTTTTTTTGCTTCTAGTTGTCTCTTGAAGCCATGTGCTATGCATATATGTTTATACATGCGTATACGTCATATATTGCTATTTTGTTTAGCTATCAGTTTCAGATGATCAAAATCAATATTCAGTTTAATTAGTTTATATTCGCTTTTGAATTGCTGTATTTTTATTTTCATAAGTACTGAAGCGACGATTGTGCGGTTGTTTCCGTGGTTCTATCACAAAAAAACTTTTCATGCGTTGTCATATGCTAAATTATATAAAAGCTAAATCCCACTAAGTAACCACTATATCTCAGGAACTATAATTCGCATAAACTATAGGAAGTGAGATGGCAGTTTCATGTTTCTGAAATTGAAACATTGAAAAATGCACTCTTTGAAAACTTATTTGTACAGGAAAACTTTAATTACTGTTATTAAGATAAAACTATAGTTATTAAATAAAACTCCGTTTTTACATGTGCATTTATTAAATAATAAACTAATAAATTTATAATCTAGCGAAGTTTCATTAATTATTACTTATTTACATAATCGCATGCGATTGCCAATAAAATCGGGCATATTAGCTGCCCTTAAGTATCCACATTAGTGTAGGAAGCAGTGTAGCGTCTAATATGAACACAACACAAGAGCAAAGCGTGGTGACTTCGGTGAATTATTTTTAAGTTCCGTGAATCCGTATAATCGGATACTATCGGATACTATAATTGTAGTTTTCGTTGTTTCGGATGTATTTACGTAAAATATTCAATTATCAATTAAACGAATAGATTGTTACTTTCAAAATGTAAGAATTTTATAAAACATGTAAAAACAATAAACAGGACTTAGACCCAGTACCTACGGTTCTTTCGAGGGTTTTTTTTCCGTCAGGGGAATCTCATCACAAAAATTGTAGAGTGTAAAATATGACAATTGACTAATAAAAATAAAGAGTTTTCATTGAATTGGTCCGACTGATATTGCTGATATATCGGATGACAGTTTTCTCTTCGAATACATATTGTAATTAAGGTTTAGTTCAGTCCGGGTTCATATGTTTCATTTCATTTATTATTTGAATAGGACTAAAGGGTTCGAGAGGTTAATCAGAGTAATGCGAAAACTGACTGAGAATTACGAGTTTAAATTGATGTAGGTTTTGTGTCCCGGCAGGTCCGAATGATATAGTTAAATAAATCGTTAAATTAGACCAGCGGTTAGTTTGTAGTTCGCGAGTTATATAAACTAAAGGCAACGATGGGAGAATGTTAACTAAGGAATAATATTATTATAAGAATTAATTAGTTAATTATACATGTCAAACGGTGATCCCAGTCCAACTGATGGTACGTGGAGACAGCGACGAACAGACAACCACTTCCATCATCGATGAAGCATCAAGATGCGTTAATAGTAAATAGTTAATTCCCTAAGAATTAAAAAGAAACGTGTCATCGCGCTGCTGAGTCCTTAGTTTTTTTATGGAAGAGACGGCAAACGGGCAAGCGGGTCACCTGATGGTAAGTGATTACCGTCGCCCACATACATCTGCAACACCATAGATGCTGCAGGTGCGTTGCCGGTCTTTAAGGATATTTGGGAGATGGGAGGGAAGAGGAGGGGAATAGGGAGGGGTGTGGACCTCCGGTTACCTCACGCACCGAACGAAACGCAGAAGCACAAGATGCGTCTACTTCACGCCGGTATTCTGCGAGGCCGTGGTACCAATCCGGTCGAGCCGGCCCATTCGAGCAGCAGCTAAAGCCGCCGCTTGGCTCTACCACGTTTAGTTGTTGTTAATTCATTACCAATTCAAGACACAAACATTTTGACATTAAACCAAATAAAAATTTGTTTAATTATATTTCATGACTCGCTTATTGTGTTAGTAAAGTTATTCAAAAACCAATTGTAATAACTTTGTCACAAAGTCGTGCATATGCGTTGAAGTACCAGTTCATACATTCCGATGAGCTCGGCATCGCGTTTGCATGCAAACATGAAAACTACATGAGATGCACGGAATGTGGCTGTATTTATTTCGAATGTTGTTTGATGTTTGTTGGAGCATAAATTTATTTTTACTTGAAATGAATAAACGTGATTTTTTTACTTTTATAAAAAAAATCGTAATAGCCTAGTGGTCACGGCGGTCGCTTTAGTTTCATAGAGTGCGATTGACCTGGGTTGGAGCAGCGTGACGGACTTTTCCCGGCTCCAAAACCCTCTCAGATATTTGAGATGAAGGCCTTTGCCCAGCATTCATAGGCTTTTTTCTTTCTTTTTACTATACATAAAATATAAATTATGTGTCATATAATTGGGAATTACACTACCTCGACGCCTCACACCCAAAGTGCAGTTTATTGTAATGGCAATGGGCCACGGTGGCCCACCGAGTAATCACAAAGCTTTAATTATCTTGGATTCTTCTAAGTGTCTTGGATCGTAGAACGAAGCCACACAGAGACAGTTTGTGGACTTGATAGTGAATCTCGTCTCCTGGTCACTAAGTACGAATAGCTCAAACCTACCTCGCGAAACGTCCTGGACTTTATAAGAGCTGAAAACTGGCAATCGTCCAGTACAGATCTGAATACGTTGGACCGCTAATTGTGGTCATTACTAGAGGACGTGGCATGCCCAAAACGTTACTCCGACATTGAGTCTATCAAAAAATGTTTAGTGCTAGTAGTAGCTAAGTTCACCTAGGACACGTTGTACAAATCCGTAGAAACGTGTCAGCGTAACGTGCAGTTTAAATAAAATTGTTTTGAATTCATTGGTTTGATATTTTTTTATTTTTATTTATATATTCACGCCTTTTTCCAACGGGGTAGGTAGAGATCAATCACCTTCCACTTGTTACGGTCCTGACATACGTGTTTCGCTTCTTCCACTTTCATCAATCTTCGCATGCATGCACGTTTGTTTAGAGTACTCTTGATCTGGCCTTTTTTTCAGAACGTCTCATTATTCATTATGGAAAATATTTAGTAATATTTATTTCTGAAAATTTGCTGCCTCATTTATTTAGTAATCAAAAATTGTTAAATTTACATTTAACTGATGATAAACGATTGGAAATATGGATTTGAAGAAAGAAAACTGTTTCAAATAGTTCACAAAACTTAAGGAGATATTGCAAAGCAGACAAAAAGAAGCAATACCAATGAAACATTGAGTTCGTGAATGAAATCCATAGAATTTTTATTTTACATTGACAGGAAACTTATGGACACGAATTTGTTGCACATTAATGAATGTGAAAAAACATCCGTATACAAACATGGAAGCTACATGCAGTTACACCGGGCTAGTGCATTCGGTGTTTTTACGTATTCCTCTGTGCTGAAAAAATATTCACAAACATAGAATACTTCTATTTTACTTTACCGGCCTAGTATGTGTTAATTTAAGTAGTAAATATAGTTATGTTGCAATAGCTTGTACTATTTCCTTGTCTTGAAAGTTAAGAGTCGATACAAGATCATAAACTTTAACTTAATTTTAACCATTGTTCACATGAATTATATTTATTTATGTAAATACATTGCAAATAACGAATGTTATTTCTCTAGACACTATGTAATTATATATTATAAACTGTCATGTTTCCAGTTCCTTACAGTCAAGTCACCGTCCACATCACGAGAGAAAGTTAAGTCACCAAAGTACCTACATGTTCTTAAAAAGTAACAGCCTGTAAGTGCCCACTGCTGGGCAAAGGCCTTCTTCTCAAATACTAGTAATCAGAGAGGGTTTTAGGAGCCGGATAGGACCCGCCACGCTGCTCTAGTGCGGGTTGGCGGGCTTCACATATCCTCGAAATAATAATAATTATTTATCAGACATGCAGGTTTCCTCACGATGTTTTCCTTCACCGGTGCCGGCACCGGGGATCAAACCCAGGTCACTCACGCTCTGTGACACTAAAGTGAGCGCCCTGACCACAAGGCTACCACGGCTCTATGGTCTATAACATATATAATATAGCATATCTACTGATGGTATGTGGCCACTGCAGATCATTAACACCTGCAAACAACTTTCGAATCGAAGAAGGTTACAGAAGCGTTATCACCCATGAGAACTAAGGTGGAATGCCTGTTCATAAAAGTTCATAAACATTTAAGAACCAAGCGGCGGCTTCTGCTACTGCTCGCATGGACCGGCTCGACCGGGTTGGTACCTCGGCTTCGCAGAACACCGGCGTGAAGAAGCATCTTGTGCTTTTGCGTTTCATTCCCCACCCCCCTCTTCATCCTCCCTTCCATCTCCCAAATACCTTCAAAGCAAGGCAACGCACCTTCAGCACCTCTGGTGTTGGCAGATGTACGTGGGTGAAAAACTTGCTCGTTTGCCGCTTTTCTCATAAAAAAATATACTGGCTGTCTTTACACCAGTATTGCAGTGATGTTTGGCGGCAGGGATATTTAAGAGTGTTGGACCGACCCTGGTGACTCTTAGGCAGAGAAGATATCTGTCACCTATTATCTTTCATAACTGACTGTTCTTGACTTGTTCATTGAATTTTATTAGAGCTGTGGTAGTGTACAAAACGTTCGCTTCAAGTTCATAGGACGCAAGTAAACTGTGTTCAAACCACGATACCAGCACTATTAAAATTTTTAATAGAAAATTTAAGCACTGAATTTACCACGTACTCTGTGGCGATTAAACCTGAGTGTCTGAGAAATAATAAAAAATGAATTTCGAGGATGTCTGAATTCCAGCGTGAAGGGCCCTCCCCGGTTCCAATACTCATAATTGAGAGAAGTCCTTTGGGCAGCAGTGCAATACAGTACAGTTATATTTACTTTACTTTACTTGTAAGGGGTCTTGTTTATCAATTCACTACTAGAATATAGCTAGGATTTATCTAAATAAATGTTTTATATTTGATATCAATAGATTTCAATTCTTACATCAATAGATTGTATACAACTTATCTCTTTCAAAGCAAACGGTAACGAGGTATTTTAATGAGGGGGAGAAAGGGGATATAGTCCATATGCAAACTCGAGTGCAACCTGCATTTATTCCAAAGCTTTTTCCGTTTATTATTTGATTTTAGAACAAATCTTCTTAATGCACAGGTATAATCAAACATTTTATAGTGTCTCACAATAAAGTGTTGGTTAACATACAGCCTTTGATATATGAAAGATTTTCCTAATTTGAACGAAAGAAAGAAAAACCATCTTCGCAACACTACAGCAACGTCGTCGTGAAAAGGACCTCACCCACCTATGGCCGCAGCAGTAATAACGCCTCGGCGCTGATTTAAAGTTTTTCTTGGCAAAGTTTGTGCATTTTTTTTTTAAAAAATAAGCTCTCACGAATCTCTACCCAATAATGCGGTGGTCAGAGGTACTAGACATATAGTATTTTCAACCCCATTATCACCAATACTTTTTGGGACAACTTACTTTCCGAGTGAACGATACAAATAGTACGTACTAAGTTTCGCAAATCTAATTTCATGATTAGACGGTAGATACCCTATCATAGCATTGTTAAAGTACTGTTTATCTAGGATGCGTTTAGGCATGATAGAGTATAATTGTGCTAAAACCTAATACTAACTGCCAATGTTGAAGCATAAGCACGGTTACTATTAAGATAGATAGTATTATAGATATATAATAATATAGATAATTAGAACATAATTTTAAATTAAAAAACACAGGGTAATTTTGAATTTTTTCATTAAAAAATAATAAGAAAAACTACTTCATTTACAGGAAAATCTAATTTATGTACATCAATATGTATATATATATATATATATATATATATATATATATAAGTATTTATATTGCTCCATAAGGTAAAAATTACGATGTGAAAACGACCAAATAAGAAATTGTAAAAATTAAATACACAAATTTTATACGGCTAGCAGAAACGACGAAAACACATATTGTGTGCTGTATATTAACAGTTCTAAATTATTTTGATGGTTCTTCAGGATAAAGTGGCGAAAAGTAAGTTGCGGAAGTCCATTTCAAGAAAGCGGAATAATTGTCTACCCTCATGGAAGGGAGACGTGAATGCTAATATATTTTGAGGTTATGTACTATGATATACCGAAGACAGGCGGTGCCAGAGTTATTTTTAGATGATAATAGTTTTTTAAGATAAATCATATTATCTTTAATATTTATGTATAATATTTATTAAAGCGCCAATAGCCAAATGGGTTAGGGTGCGGACTAAGAAAGATGAGGTCGTAAGTTCGAGCTCGCCATTCGACTATTGTTGTGAACCACCCCAGATACACGCAGTAATACTTGGTTGGAGGATGAACAAGAATATTAGTAATGTTACTTAATAAATAGCATTCCTAGTACCCTATTGTTTTTAACGAATAATAAAATTATATGGTAGGGGTGACAAACAATAAGACCATCTGTGGTAAGTGGTTACCGAAGCCTCGGGTCGTCTGCGAATAACTTTAGTCGAAGAAGGTTAAATATTATCCTCAGAAGCGTTGTCACTTCTTAGGACTAAGATGAAGACCTTACAGCCTGTAATTTATACCGGTTCACTATATCTTTCGAAGCGGAAATCAACAGTGGTTGCTCCTGCCCTAACGACTCCTATGGTAGACAAGGAGCTTACCACTTAGTATATTTTTTATCGTACAGATCCGACCTTGCTATACCTCTAGTTGTCAGTGATCGAGGCCATATCTATACTCTATACCGACGTTGACAGCTTAATCCCGAATTAATTTTCACGTTGTAATTAAAACTTTAAGTCTCGCTCGCAAAATTGAAGCGGTGTAGTATGTTAAAGGCGGCGTTGTAAATGTTTCCAAATTAATAATCCAACTTTTCCTGTTTACACGTTGTATAGAGTTATGCAAACTAATAATGATTTCGTGTAACGTATATGTGCGTGCGACTCTGCTGATCGAAATACATGCTCACTGAGTGGCGGTACACGTGTTTAAAGACTAACGCTCCAGAGAATACCAGTGCAATTAATGTTATTAGCTAACTGTGCTGTACTGCGATTTTGTCCAGTTGAGCAGTAAGGTATAAATATAAATTCTTCTAGAATAGGTGAGAGAGTGAGAATGAGAGTAATTGGATGCTATGTGACCGTCTCATTCCCCTTCCCAATGCACTTCACCTTACTGATCCTTATTTTATCCCAGGGGCATATCGATACCAGGATGGTAGTTCGATGACCGGTGGTCCAGCCTCCTCGTACCAATGAAGCTGCTTCTAGTCACCGCTCTGTGTAATTCCTTTTTAGCCTTTTTTGACGGTTATTTCACCTTATCCCGGACGTCTTAAGATTTTCTATAGATTTATTATCTTACCCACGACTACGGGAAGGATGGGGGAGGCTGATTTTCTTACCTTGCCAATACGGCGATCATCCCAAAACTTAGCTAATATCTGTAATTCATTTTGCAAACAAAAGCCCATAAATGTTCTTTTCGTACAGCGATTACATAGTCTAAAAAAATTTAATTCAAATGGAATTCACGTCAAGTTTAACCTAGAATGCGCTTTAGAATGTTGTCAAAGGAAGCTCTTAAAACAAACGAGAGCCTTTAAGAATTTGAACTTCAGCGATTTTAAGATGTTCTCTTACATACACTTTTTCCTTTGACATATTAACGCTGTTGTTCGCATCTCTTATAACTTGGCTTAAGTGTTAAAGATAATAATAATTAAAGTAATGCTTTCAAAGTTTGTGTGAAAGCAATATTTTTATTTTAATATTATTTGAAGTGTTTTTTAGCCCCGGTTAAAATGTCATGTGGTCGTCAAATATCATAGTCCCTCCGTCCGTTAAGTATCCGTTAAGATTAGTTTTATATGATGTGGTGTAATTATGATTATCTCCGGGAACAAACCCGGCGCTGCTTGGCTCTACCACGTACAAAATATTTCAAAGTTTCATACAAAGAACCGCGTTATTCTGTGAAACGTAATCAATTTCGTTTTAAATAAATTCAATGGGAATCAAATAGGCCGCTGCGCCATTCGCGTATTCAGAAAAATTAATAAAACATCCCGAAAATCGTTTGCATATAAAATGCTCATCCATTCAGAAACTGCATATCTGGCATTAGCGAGCGTGTTTTTGCGCACAAGATTTTATCCATTATTTACATGGACTTTTTTGATGTGGCAGCATTGTAGCATATGACTTATAGTTTTTTTTAATATTATATTTAGTCTATATAAGTTATTCTCCTACAACATATATAAATCTCAACAACCCATTGATGCACATTGGTTTCTCTCAAGTAATTTAAAAAATACTATAATTTCAGGATTTGGTGCACTAATTGGGGATCGTATTACTTTACTTACTTATATGACTAAATAATAGGGGTCCAAGTAAGGAAGGCTCATAAATCGTTTTGAATAGGTTTAGCCTCATAGCAACATTAGTTGCAGTGATTTTGTCTGTCTACCGAAGGCTAAGTTGGTAACCTTTTACATTACTTTAAAAGTTCGTCTAATTGTTTTATAATATAATAGCGAGATTATATTAAGATACGCATAGTATTATTAAAGATAATTATCACTTCGTATGTATTTCCAAAACATATTCTATGATAATCTTCTCAGTAGCTGTGTTACAAATACATCTGGAACACATTATTACGAAAATTACGTTAGGACGAGAGTCGATGGCTCACAGTTAGTAAATATATTATTTACAAGATTAGGTTCCTAAGCTTTTAAATGGAATTCAATTTTAATGTAACGATCCAATATGGAGCAACGAAAATACACTCTACTAAGTTTTGAAGCATTGGAAAATATCCGAGCTAACTTCTTCAGTTATAATAGTAACAATAACAATACAATATTTGTAATTAATGAACAAAACTTGATTGCTCTAATTTCAGTCACAAGAGTATAATCGGTACGAATATTTTCATACTAGAAAACCTAGAAACACTATTCGTATTAAATAACGAAAATTTTATGGAACACGTGCATCTAAAAGGGTTTATCCACTAATTTTGCCAAACTACGGTCCTCCATGAACGCAAATGTGGTTGCCCAACAAACTTTTGTAATTAACAGAATTTCACATATTACATTAAGAGCGCGGGACGCGAGGCTTAATACAGGCTGTATGTAATTTGTGTATTTTTTCTTTTACTATGGAATTATCAGTTATCATTACATCTCCAAATAGTAAAACTAGAAGATTAATTACACATTAATAATTAATGTAATATTACTAGAATATCGACCTGGCGCTGCCCGGCTGCCGTAGTATATGCAGATCATATTTAACTTTAAGTATTGTAAAAAAAGAAAAAAAAATTGAATTATTGTTATCATCATTGCATTGGTTAAATATACGGTTATTTTTTTGGAGTACTTACAGTTTGGCAGTTTTAAAAGTTTCTCAACTTTCTCTTTATTATTTCGTCATCTCTATTTATCACGTGTTTTGTTCATGGAAAAATACTTACTAATATATAATAAAAACCAGAGACACTAGCAGGAAGCGGAAATTTAATATCAACTTTCAACTTGTGTGAAGCTGGCGAGTATAAGAACCGAAACTTATATATAGTATTCTTTCCAACGACACAGGAGACGTGTACTCTGTGAACATTTTAACTGGCTACCTATCATAGCCTTAGTAGCCTAATCGCCAAGGTCCTCACTTTAGTTTCATAGAGCGCGAGCGACCCTTTGTCCGTGCACCGTGACCCTGGAGCCGGCACCACTGAAATTGTTAATAGCAATTTTAAGTGCTGTATTTACCACGTGCTCGGCGGTGAAGGAAAACATCGTGAGGATACCTGCATGTCTGAGAAATAATTAAAGAAATATTAATTAGAGAATATGTGAAGCCCGCCAACTCGCACTGGAGCAGCGTGGCGGGCTCTTCCCGTCTCTAAAAACCCTTTCAGATATTTGAGAAGGACGCCCTTGTCCAGCTGTGGTCACTTACAGGCTGTTACTTTTTTACCCATTATGGTTCAAAAGATATAGCCCTTAAATGGAAGACAGACAGACAGAAAGTCGCATGGACTGTGAGACGGCGTAGGCTTAGTTATAGGGCTCGTACTAATTTGGCTCGCCACCGCTGTGCACGTAGTAAATACGGCATTTAAAATTGCTATTAACAATTTTAGTGGTGCCAGCACCGGGGATCGAACGCAGGTCACTAGCGCTCTTTGAAAGTAAAGTCAGCGGCTCTGTCCACTAGGCTACCACGGCTCTATAATATACGGATATATAATCTATATACGAATACAATATTTTCGTTTTCGTTTATACAGTGTTACATGTTTTATCATTAAATCGTCATATCCTCGCTTGTTGGCAAGCAGGGTGCTTCACATGCAGATGTGGTTGGCATATGCAAAAAAAACGGTGGTATATTCCCCGTACACATACATTTTAAATTTAAAAAAAGAATGGAAATTTATAATTTATATTTATAAACTTTTCCGCCGTCAGAAATTAAAATTGGTAGGGGAATAAAGCATAACTTATTGTGTCCCAAAGTGAACTCTTCACTTAGGTGAGTTCAACTTAAGGCTTAAGATCCGCACTTCAACTGTTTCGAAATGGCCATCTCATATTAAATAAATAATTTTCTAGAAAATTTATTTATGTATCGTGAATTATTGAGCAAGTAGAATAGCAAAGTAGTAAAAATAATAATGTCATATATTTTAAAATGATTTATGTCAGAAGAGTGTATATATAAACATGTTTCTTAGAACTTTAATATATCGCTAATAAGATCCAAAACGTCCGACTATATATAATTTTTTATATTGCTAACGCTCAGAAATTGATGATTGAAGAATACTGAATGAAAAAAGAAACAATTAATATTTATATCAATTAACTGTTCAGCGTGGAAATGCTAACAGCGTTCTCGCCAAGAAAATGTAATTATGTATGAAATAATTATATTTAATAGATTGTAGTCAGTGTTAATCATTTAAACGTATCGTTTCTGTAAAGAAACAAAAATAACTCCTTAGAATGTTTATTTTTTTTAAACATTGTACTTATACTGTAGCCTATGGAAATCTACGAGGATAAACAAATTCAATCGAAGAAGGTTATACATGAATTGTGACCTCAGATGACAAATATATAGGGATATATATGAGATACTTAATAGCCTGTTTTCCAATTTCAAATAATACTGGATGACCTATTCTTCTCTTAACCTGAAGGCAACATTTGTTGAACTAGTCATTATCGGCAGAAATATGATGTAAAAGGGTGGTACCCACCCAGCTGACTACTTGGCAATAAACAATCCACCACCTAGATAGATCATTATATATTATTCTTTTTAATCAATATATATTAATAATGAATCATTATATATTATTTGTTTTAATCTATTATATAGATCGCAGTCGTAGATTGAGGATTGTAAATAGTAATTCGATATCCCCTTCGCAGACACCATTATTTTTCGTATCTTAAATATCTATCAACATTTCCTTATCAGTGTAGGCAAGATTTACGTTTAAGAAAAAAAAATTTACTGACTTGACCGTTTTCAACTACGCCCACAGCTCCATACATAAAAGTAACGTATATTTACGCACAAACACAGAAGCACATACTAAAGTTTACATTTACATGATATTACATGTACCCTATATCCATCAGAGGAAGGGACAGATAATTAATAGGAACATAACAAACTTGATGACTAATAATTTGTCTGTTCATTGGTTAAGTACGCTACCCCATAACCCACGAGGTCTTCATTAAATTTGAATGACACCATAGTACATAGATTTGTATAGAGCTCTCGACATTTGCTTAGTGTCTTAAATTCCTGATATTTTTCATGCTTAGTGTTTTAAACAAGAATTTGGAAAAGAATATCGCAAATGTTTAATCTTGCCGAACTGTTAGAAAGTCACATTATAATCCGTTACCTAATAAAAAATAATAGCACATAAAACTACAATGCCTCTTATACCATAAAATGATCAAGTCCTTTTATTCGACTCAATTCTATAGATAAGAATTTTATGACCCTATTATAACATGGTGATATAAAATATCCTTTACTACATGTTAAGCTATCACAAAGATGGCGAGTCAATGTATTTCTTCGGGTAAATTATTAATGTTTTCATTGCAACCGACGCCCACGTACAACTGCAACACCAAAGGAGCTGCAGGTGTGATCGCGGCCTTTAAGGATATTCGGGGAGAGGGAAAGGGGAGGGGTACGAGGAATAGGCCTTCAGTTACCTCACTCACCGAACGAAATGCACAAGCATAAGATGTACCCTCTACCTCATGCCGGTATTCTGCGAGGTCGTGGCACTACCCCAGTCGAGCTGGCCCATTCGAGCAGCAGCAGTTGAAAATTGAAGATTACCTACATACATATCCTATTTACTAAAACAACCATCATGTTCATTTTTTTATGTCATTTTATTTCGAGACAGATAATTCTGCTAACAGAAATGGATGGTTTAATATTAAACAAAAACATTTACTAGTAGCTATGGATAAATGATAAAAACTAAGCCATTCAGTGCTCATGGACAGATGGACAGCTTAGTAAGATTAATTGACAAGCCATCAATAGCCGGACGTCGTTTGAACCGAAACGATTAGCGCTATGTTGGCGTTGCGACCGGATATGGATTAATCTTGTACCAAATAACCGCCGAACGAACGACGAACGAACAACAAACGCGAAAGGCCGTGCTAGCTTTGTGGACAGGGTTCTCGCTTTAATTTCAAAATATACGAGTGACCTGCCTTCGAGTGGCACTAAAATTGTTAATAATGATTGTAAGCGCTGAAATTACCACGTGCTCGGCCGGGAAGAGAAACATCGTGAGGATATGTGAAGTTCGCCAAGACTGGAGCTGAGTGGCGTACCTTTCCCGACTCCAAAAAGATTTTTAAGAAAGCGGCCGTGGCCCAGCTGTGGGCATTTACAGCTTACTACTTCACTTATAATCTATATAGTAAATATTCGTATTTGTGTTTTAATTTAAACCGTATTTTTAGTATTATCTCCCACGCCTGTTACTCATAAGAGTAAGCAAAGATTGCGTAATTAATTTTAGCTCGAATCAGTGTAGCCGTACGGGCCTCCGCGACCTAATTTTCACCTTTCCGGGAGATAAAACGTTTCGGACATCGAGCCTCGTCGCCGGAATTACTCCCAGAGATAGCCATGAGGTTTTCAGGTCTCTCCTTTTTCCTACGACATCCGAGGAAAGACAGGTGGAGGTAGATGCTTACGCTGTATTAACAAAATATTATTTTAATGATACCTACATTTCTTTATGTATAAAATTATTTCATCAATGTCTATAAAGAAATATTAGAAATTTATATTATGTAGGTTAATTAGACCCGCAGTTTAGTCCAAGTAGTAGTTTCGTACAATTTAGTCATGCCCAAGAGAACTCTTAATTGAAATAAAAAATATATTATATTATTAACTCTTAAAAAAAACGTATATATATACTTAATAAATTAATGATTAAAGAATAGAAACCACACCATTGTAGATCGTTGCTGAGCAATCATTGAAAAAAGAAAAGATTTTGCTATCAATCAATTAGCGAGGATACTTGTAGTGCGTATTATATTAATCTATCCGAATTGTTAGAAATAAAATATTGTATTATAGCAAATAAGGTGTCCTCAGAAGTGGCTATCGTCTAAGACACAGGATCGGCTTAGTTTAGATGATAGTGATTAACTTAACCCTTTACACATGGAATTTCTATTTATATAGTTATAGTTTATTATTCTTTGTTAGAATTGCTGTTTGGAGTATGGAGTACGGAACTTTGTTGTATGGAGTAAAAAATTATTAAATAAAAATCATTAAACGTATCAGGAAATATGAGGTAAGTTAAAGTTAATTTAATACTTGAACAATCATATTTGTATATCTAAGAAACTGCATTTTTTTTTTTTATTTACCTTAAATTAAATGTATTGTAGGTAAATGTTAAAGTCACTGTGTGGGGGCATTGTAAGAGAATATCCCACCCCATCTCATCTTAGGATCGTAGAATTAGCAAATGGGAATATTTTCGAAAAAGCCTGACTTCCAAACGATGGCAATAAATGAGGCCAATTTAGTTTTGCTGTATTCACCTTGCCCTGATAGGGCCAAAATGCCAAATTAAGATTGTTTAAATATACCAAATAGTTGAAATATGTCAAATTTAGATTTGCTGTAATCACCTTGTCCAGACAGGGCCAAAATGCCAAATTAAGATTGTTTAAATATACCAAATAGTTGAAATATGTCAAATTTAGATTTGCTGTAATCACCTTGTCCAGACAGGGCTAAAATGCCAAATTAAGATTGTTTAAAATTACCATACATTTGGAATATGCCAAATTTAGATTTGCTGTGTCACCTCGCCCGGGCAGGTCCAAAATGCCAAATTAAGATTGTGTTGTAACAATTTAGATATTCTGTGATCAGCAATTAGTGATTAATCAAAGCAAATCCTGTTAACTGGAGATTGGTCTCACCGTTCAACAGTGGACTGTTAAGACTGTACTGTAATATAATAGTTATTTATCAGTAATTAAATATTACTGTAGTATATGAAGAATTGTCGGGTCGGTGGCGCAGTGGCTAAACTTTCGAGGTAGGGGTCGCGGTTTCGATTCCCGTACGGTAAACGTTTATTTGTATGGACTAATAATAATTGTACCAGCCCAGAGTGCATGTCAATTTTTATAAGTTAACAGCCTTCACGGCACAGGAGAAATTACTAGTGTTGGGATAAAGTTTAAAAAAACATTCAATATGAAAGCTTAAATACTATTTTCTCTTTTAATGTTTCATCGCCCATACATGCATACAATATCAATTAAATATGCTGAACTGCAGAGCGAAGACTTTACCCTTTTCTTTCTTTGTTCCAACTTATAAATTGAAATTTCGCCTTCTCAAGCTAAATTAAAATTTTTCAAAGTAGATCAAACCTTAAAACAAAAAAAAAGCTTCGTTTAATATTCCGCGGGCGCTTATTAAAACGATAATAAATTCCTGGGCAAAGATATCGTAGGATATTATATTACGCAAATGTAAATTAATTTCAAATTAAACCCAGTTGTCAACCGGGCGTGCTGTCTCATCTCGTTTCAAAGCGGGTTCTTCACGCAGACGAGTGCAGCTTAAAGCTTAAGATCTGCACTTCAACATTCTGAGGCGTCTTTTTGAGATATTTGTTTGCTTCTTCTTGGTTCTTTTTGACGCTCATAAAATGCCCCTCTGAATTCAGATCATAATTATGCAAAAATTCAGTAATTTTATGAGTAAAGCAAAAAAATTAAGTAGCAACCTGTAAGTACCTACTGATGGGCAAAGGCCTTCTCAAATATCTAAGAGGGTTTTGGAGCCAGAAATGTCCTCCACCCTGCTCCAGTGCAGATTTACGGGTGTCACATGTCCTCGAAATAATATATTTTTTTAATATTTCTCTGTCATGCAGGTATCCTCACGATGTTTTCCTTCACCGCCGAGCATATGGTAAATAAATTGAATATATTATGTGAGTAACATATCTTAAATATAGTCATTCAAGGTTGCTCCTTACGAAACCCAAGATAATAAAGCAGGCTTCAGACTCTTACAGCGCTACCACAATAATCAAAGCGTTTAATTATATCAAATACTCATCAAGGCACATTAACAGTTAATAAACTAATGTTTTATTAACCTGTAACGTGTCGTAACAATTTAATTTGCTTAATTCTAACACTTCATGACGTAGCCGAAGTTAATTACGCTACATGTAACGAGTAGATGACAGAGTAAAAATAAATAACTTATTATTGAAATAAACTGAACTTCATATACAGTGATCGAAAACGGTCACAGTTTACAGAGTAATTAATGTAATTTTTCATTGCAATGCAAATGTAAACATCGGAGTCGGTTTTTAATCAAGAAAATCAGTTCGAGAACCGAAAACCAATTTCCAATCGTATGGCACTTTGACAGCGAAGTTTGCAAAATGAAAAGAGACTTCGAATATCTTTCTTCTGTTTTACTATTTATTAAAAGTACAGCTTCTTTCCAAATATAAAGAAAAATACAACGAATGCATATATAATACCCTTCACTGTTTGCAATCATTGCCCTTTAATTTTGTACGACCGAGTGATGAAATGGCACAGAGTAATGTTTTGCCCCCAGACTCCTAGATTCGTATTGCAGTTAAAGTAAATATTTATCTCAGTATGCATATTAATCTCCAATACCATTAACAGCTTCCTGTTACAACCACGCTAACGATTTAGTGCAGTGCAGTCCGACTGATGCCGAAGCACCTAGAATAGTTTATATTAGTTGTTTCCATAGAATAATTCCATATAGTTTGCTGTTATATATATTAAAAGAGTCTTCCTATGAATATTATATTAGTACTATTAAAAAAATTGGAACTTATATTATAATATAAAGGAATACATGGATGAATGGGAAGATGAGTAGATTATAATAATGTACATTTAAAAGAAATAAATAGCTAATACCTACGGGGTTTTGCTCGCCTTCAGAAGCCGCCTCCATCAGAAGAACCTCATTTCGAAACGGTGCCAGATAACAAAAAGAAGAATATAAGAGAAATGTATGGTCCCAAGTCGAAGATTTAAGATTTTTATTTCATTTTGACTGATGTTGATAACGTTTTTTTTTGAGCGTAGTGTTTCCAACAACATGTACTTGAGAAATGATCTTCGTCCAGCCCATGTTCGGTCTTAAGACCGCCCAGTTGGGAGACACTATTGTGGTACCTGAAGACTTCGAAGAAGCTCCTTCAGCGAACCTGAATTAAAACTACGTCGTCGACAAGTCAAAGAAAAGTGAATGTTATTGAAGCAAATTATGCCAAAATCCATTTCAGTTCAGCAGTTTGAAAACAACTTCCATTGCAGCGGTAAAGTGTTTATATATATATATAAACACTTTACTGATCTGAAATGGATTTTGGCATAATTTGCTTCAATAACATTCACTTTTCTTTGACTTGTCGACGACGTAGTTTTAATTCAGGTTCGCTGAAGGAGCTTCTTCGAAGTCTTCAAGTACCACAATAGTGTCTCTATATATATAAATTAATAATGCATACAGAATCGCATTCGCGGAGAAAATTCAAATATCTTTCGATGAAAATTTATGTGTAATTGTCATATATATCTTAGGTACTAACAATAAGTACGTGAAATGTTAAATATTCTACTAGCAAACGTTTGAAGTAAAAGCCGGAATATCTTTCGGAGTTTGTGGACATCAGAGCGTGATTAATTGACACGTCATCAATAACCGAATGTCATTCGAGCGTAAGCGATTAACGCTATGTTAGCGTTGCGTGTTACATATATCCACTATAAATCTACACAAAAAATAAAGGTTAATTTAACATACGAACGTACGTAAAAACGCTATAGATATCGATGTTTTAATGTTTTCTATATCGATCGATGATAAGGTACCGGCGGATTTTTATAGCTCAGCCGGTGCATCACTACTGCAGCGCTTGTGTGCCAGTAGCAACGACGTCCTAAAGGCCATATCTGTAAGATATCTCTGTCCAACCAGAGCCACAGCATCGGGGGTACAAAAAAATAAGTAACAAACAAAATGTGTATTTTCTAGTCTGAAATAAAGAGTTTATAACGACGGATGACGCTAGGCGCTATCCTTCTGCATTTGAGCTCGGAGTGGTCCGTCACAGAGTCCCAGCCACCTCAGATGTTTCGACAGGCTGATTGGGATTAACCCGTTTGCAGAGACGACTATCGGAATAATTTAGATCGGCGTACTACACCATATGTCGGTCACCTCGTGAGCCCGATCCAGTTACATTATATTATAATATAATTTATTGTATTATATTATTAATAACGCCTTTGCCTAGCTTGTTCGCAAATGAACGCTTGCGGATTTGAACATAATATTTGTTTCCGTGTTTTTGACGCTGCGCTCGTTTCTTGTTCCATTTTGTAAAATATATGTTCGTTATAAAGTAACGTCGGACATGGCCTCTTTGTAGATGCTTACGTTACTATAGTATTATATCATGCGCGGTTGAAAACTTCCGTCATTAAAACTATTTATTTAATTATTTAACTCTACAATTAACTCTCTTATGCACAAAGTAGTACTCATGGTGGAGATAATGCCTAAAGGCGTTCTCTCCCGGTCATCTATTAGGCTAAACAGAGATAAAAAAAATAGTACAGGATGTTACAAAATATATACTTACGTAGGTACCTACATATATATAATATATAAAAATATATAGAATTTAGTCAGGATTTCTTCGCTATAATAAAAGTTATGATAGAAATATATTAGCCGATGATTATTTAAAATATTCAGTGCACTGGTCTTTGGATGGTGGTCTAATTTTTGTGATTAGGCATAATATAACAACTTAAAATAGCAGTTTTAATATTTATAGACATATATACCATAAATATTTTGGTAAGCTTTTGATTATAGTTTATTACTATAAAAAAAACTGATTTACTTTAATCATGTTATAAAATATTAGTTACCAAATTTACTCAAATTATCCTTTATCCCTAAAGTTTTGTACCGAAATATCCCGAAACTCGATCCCTACATGTAACGAATATGGATCTCCTAAAAACTTTGATAATTAACGTGGTTTAATCCCATGTGACGAGCACTGAAAAATTTTACACAAATTAAAAATTGAAGTTCCGAAGTATAAGTTCGAAATCATATTAAGCCAAAAAATTTAACCTCAACTACGACGAAGTTTATCGAAACCTGGGTTTGATGCCGGCACAACTAATAACTATTGATTTAAATTTTATATATTGACGTTCCATGTGCTCGGAGATGGCGAAAACACCGTGGAAATCAGCATGCCTGGGTAATAATAATGTTCTGACGTAAAAGTTTGGATTACCCTAGACCCCCCACAAGATGGAGTGACGACCTGCGCAGTGTTGCGGGAAGTCGATGGATGCAGGTGGCTCAGGACCGAGCTTCGTGGCAATCTTTGGGGGAGGCCTGTGTTCAGCACTGGACCTCTGATAGGCTGAAATGATGATGATGATGATGAACCCGGTCGTCAATCCTTGACTGTAAAACTATAACCGAGTTTAGCTTTAATTTGTATCTACCTCCCCTTTCTTCTCGAGGTGTCGTAAGAAGCGACTAAAGGAAAAAGCCTTGAAAATCGCAGAAGGTACCGACAGATGACGGGATAACCATTTCTAAAATTATCAGATCAAAATTAACCAGATCGATGACGAGCAGCTGCGTGCAAGATGCAAGGTCTCTAGTACCGTGATCATCAATCTGCTTGCCGGGCGTGACGATTATGGCAAATCCTCCTTGTGGGAGAGGCCTGTGACCTGCAGTGGACATTTTAGAGGCCTTTAAGGTAAGGTTAAAATCATAACAAATATGATTACATACGTCTTCAAATATTTCAATCTTAAAACTCACGCGGGTTTACTTAGGAAGGCTGAAATTCACGATAAATTCATTAATATCAGCCTTCCTAAGTAAACTTCTGAACATAAGCCTCCTCCGAAGATTGCCACAAGTCACGGTCCTAAGATTCCAGCATACATCGACTTCCTGAAACATAGATGACGGGCAGTAGCCTTAAAGGTGCGTGATCAGGTACAGCGATCGGCCATCGTCTTGCTGAGTGGGGGGAGTATTGCAAATACTGTTTATGGGACAGGCTTGTTTTTTTTTCCCATCCACATTTCTGTTGGCCCGGAGGCCTTTACAGCTTCGTCTAAAGAGACTTGCGGGGACAGAGGCCCGCAAGTTTAACGAAGGTCGATGATGACTGCTGCTGTGAAGCGCTGCATCCCCTGAAACGAAAGAAAAACTTCTAATCTTAAGGGGCTAGGTGATCCGAGGGGCCCGACAGGAGGTAGGTGACCTTATCTGGGACCGCCTTGATGTATGACTTGGTAACGACCTCTGCCTCGAGTAAGTCTCTGGCGGGTCGTGAAGTGATGGCGACGAAGTCTATCTCGCTGTGTTAGCCGTAGGACCTGGCTAGTGTGGGTGCTTGCGCTAGTGGTGGTGTGCGTGTGATGCGGCGTAGCCGCGTACGCGTTATTGATCATTGTGATTTTGTCATCGTCGTCTGTGATGACATTTTTGGGGCGCCTCAAGCGGAGTGTTGTGTTGCGCGTAGGTGTGTAATTACCAGGGACAGGGTTGTGACCTGCAGATCACTATTTATAGGCCGGTAAGATAATGAAAAATGAAAGTAGTATTTTTAAAACTCTATATATCAAACACATAATAACATAAATGCTATTGTACCAAAATAAAACCAACCACATCATAGTATTCTTATAAATGCCTTTGTTATTCAAATTTCGTCTTAATTTTATTCAGCCAATCACCACCGCAGATTGTCTTCCAAATACTCTGACGTACAAACGAGCGGGAAATGCAAAATCCGAAATAAATCTTACACCAAGACGCTTCCGCGCGATACTAGCAAAAATTTTAAATTATATTTCTGAACGTAATTCTAGACAGTACTGACTGTCTCCTACCTTTGTATTTTTAAAGGGCTACAATTAAAGCGGAAAAGTTGATTTTGTGATTTTTAATACAAATTTACAGTTCATATGTGGTAGAGCCAAGCGGCGGCTTTTGCAGTTGTTCAAATTGGCCAGCTCGACCGGAGTAGTACCACGGCCACGCAAAATAAAAGTAAAAGTAGAGGCATCGTTCTAGAGGAGGTCCGCTTTCCCCCTCCCTCTCCCCTTCCTCGTCCCCCATCGCCAAATATACCTAAAGGCTGGAAACGCACTTGCAGCTTCTCTGGTGTTGCAAATTTACTTGGGCGTCGGTAATCACTTACCATCAGGGAGTGGCTCGCTCGTTTGCACATAAAAAAATAAGTTTTAGTTACATAAAACGTTTCGCTTAAGTAACAAAAGTTATTTTTGCACTACAATTTTATAAATTTTATTGCAGCTTACTTAATTAAAAGTCTAATCTTCTAGTGTCTGTCGGTATATCGAAGTGCTGAGGTTTTTGTACAATGAGGCTACGATGTCTATCCGAGTACAGAATCAGAGTACGAAACCAATCAAACTGCAGAAAGGTGTAAGACAGGGTGATGTCATATCCCCGAAACTCTTCACCGCTGCATTGGAAGATGTTTTCAAGCAGCTGAACTGGAAAGGATACGGTATCAACATCAATGGCGAATACATCACTCACCTTCGATTTGCCTACGATATAGTTCTTATGGCAGGATCGCTGGAGGAGCTTAGTACAATGCTCAATGACCTTAATAACGTCTCCCAACAGATTGGTCTTAAGATGAACATGGACAAGACGAAGTTCATGTCAAACGTCCATGTCACACCAATACCGGTTGTTGTTGGGAACAATAGGCTCGAAGTTGTAGACGAGTACGTATACCTGGGACAAATTGTCCGATTAGGTGAGTCCAACTTCGACTCAGATGTCAATCGACGAATCCAACTGGGCCGGGCTGCGTTCGGGAAACTACGTCATATCTTCTCGTCGAGTATACCGCAAAGCCTCAAGACGAAAGTATACGACCAGTGCGTGTTGCCAGTGATGACATACGGATCCGAGACTTGGTCCTTCACTTCAGCCCGTATGAGGAAGCTCAAAGTTGCTCAGCGCACTATGGAAAGGGCTATGTTCGGTGTTTCTCTGCGTCATAGAGTCTGCAACGATGATATCCGCAGCAGAACTAAGGTAACCGACATAGCCGTTAGGATCAGCAAGCTGAAGTGGCAATGAGCCGGCCACATAGCTCGCAGAACTGACAACCGCTGGGGAAAAAAGGTTCTCGAGTGGCAGCCACGTAAAGGCAAACGCAGTGTAGGACGACCCCCCACAAGATGGAGTGACGACCTGCGCAGTGTTGCGGGAAGTCGATGGATGCAGGTGGCTAAGGACCGAGCTTCGTGGCAATCTTTGGGGGAGGCCTATGTTCAGCTGTGGACTTCTGATAGGCTGAAATGATGATGATGATGATGACTTAATTAAAAGTCTAATCTTCCAGTGTCTTGTTTGGTGCGTGTATGAACATGCATAAGCATCGAATGTTAAGTTTTACTTTACTTTACTTTACAGTAATTGTTCTACTGCAGTATACAAACCATCTCGTTCTATACAGATTTATGAAGCCCGTGAGTGTCTGTTGCACTGCCCCGGTGTCGATAGGCTTCATATTTTTTTTATCTTCACGTTTTCTGCGCCGATGAATATCGAATATACATCGAGAAACCTTGGTAGGGGAGATGATTCATTTAAATTCCGTCGTGCTATTTGAATTGGAGATTTTATAGCCCTTAATCTAAAACCTACGGCGGATGATTCTGAAATCTAATGATTCCTCATTTTACTTTGTTGATTATGGATGTAATTGTGTTATTCGATGTATTTTTCTAGATGATAGGGTTCTTGCTTAGGAGCCGTCTGTGTAGGTACCAACAATTTCTGGCTTCTTGCTTCCTTAAATATTTCTATCGCTAACCAATGCCACCACTGTTGTCTTCTGATTTAGAAGGTATATTGCATTTCATAGCTGTTTAATCATCTCGATAAATACCAGACCAAAAAGACGCCAACCAATTACAGGCAGAAGATACAGGCCTTTAATTGTGGTGGCACGCAGTGCCCCCATATGAAATTTCGAAAATATCGAAAAATTGCCATAAAAACTTAGAAAAATTGTAATTTATGAATATCGATACGTAATTCGAACTTTCAATCGTCCAAAAATTTTTTCCGAACACTTTAAGTGTAACACAAATCGAATTAGATATTTGAATGTTGTTTGAGTATAAATATATACATATATACGTACATTTTTCCGTTACATTTATATTTCCAGTGCTATTATTTATTCTTATGACGGCGAAGCTTTGTGGTTAGCGTACCTAACTGTAGAGACGTATTCCCTAAGATTGAAACCCTTCCGAAGCCCACATACATCGAGCAAAAACACAAATGAATGGTTTTCGGGTCTGGTTGCATAGTGCTGCGTGTGATGTTTCCATAATGCATCTGTACATTCCTCCGAACTTACTGCTTATACCAGCCAAGACGTAATCATTTATTTTCAAAAATAATTACAATTATTGCTTTTGCTGCTGCTCGAATGGGCTGGCTCAACCAGGCAGTACCATGACCTTGCAGAATTGCGGCGTAAAGTAGAGGCATATTTTGCTTCTGCGTTTCGTTTAGTGGTAGCGGATGTACGTGGGCGACGGTGGGTAAAATCAGGTGAGCCGCTTGCTTGTTTGCCCCCTCTACCATAAAAAATATTAACAATGTTCCAACGTCAACGTTTCAGAATTATTATTTTATAGTACGCTGGATGCATTTCATAACGTAGCAGCAACACATCGGAAAACAAAGCAACACTAATTGGAAACTGCAGGGACAACGAAGAACGGATGGTCAGCAGACGAGGCATGCACTAGATTGCATAGTTAAATACTATAAAGTAGCATACAAACATTTTTGTATGTATTTTTTAAATCCTCGGTTTTGCTGTAACATAAAAAGGCAGATGAACATTTCTGTTTTTTTTTCCAATCAATGTAACTACGAATGTAAAAATCTCCGGTGATCTCTCGTTATATTTATTATATATATATATTTAAATCAACGACTAGTATACAATATATAATATAAATAATCCGCTGAGCACGAATTAAACATATGATATTAATGTAGAATTAACTTGTCTAACACAACAAGCTAATTTTAAACAAGTATGCTTGTTTAAATATGTAAATTTAATGTGGTGGTGTATGATCATGCTTTTGTGTAACAGCGATAAGGTTCAACCTAGTTTTTGGGTGCACAATATATTCTTTTTACAGCACGGCATACAATATTCCACGCACGTACCAGCCGGGGTTAGTTTCATTATCTGTTAGTATTTGATTTTAAGCGTTTGGTAAGTTTGTGCGTTCTTTGAATTATTAATTTTCACTATTAATCTCAAGTCCAACTAAAATTCTCTGTGTCTTAGTAACTAGATGATGATGAGATACACGCCTACATAAACAAATATACATATATATTTAAATGTGGTAGAGCCAAGCGGCGGCTATTGCTGCTGCTCGAATGGGCCGGATTGGTACCACTACCTCGCAGAATACCGGGGTGAAGTAGAGGCATCTTATGCTTTTTGCGTTTCGTTCGGTGTGTGAGGTGTCCGGAGGCCCACTCCCATCCCCCTCCTCATTCTCCCTTCCATCTCCCAAATACCCTTAGAGGCCGGCAACGCACCTGCAGCACCACTGGTGTTGCAGATGTACGTCGGCGACGGTAATCACTTACCATCAGGTGACCCGCTTGCTCGTTTGCCGCCTTTCTCATAAATATATATGTTCGTAAGAGTATGTGTATATGTAGATATAAATATGTATATGAAAGTATGCCGCAAGAGGGATTCGAAACTGCAATGAGACTCGACTTCGATGACAATGTGTGTAGATAGATCATGAAAGCAGGTTAATAATGCTGAATTCTTTCTTAACTGACTTGAAGTTAACATTATGCGACATAATCATTATTAATCTATATTGTAGCAGATGCGTAGCCCCGCAACAGCCTTGCAGACAATTCTAGGCGATTGGATTAGTAGACCGTACAGACGCAGATGCTCCGACTGCTATTGGTAAATTGATTCTGGTTAGAATATACTGATAATAGATTTAACTTGTGAGGGTTAATTTAGAATATTACCTGTGTAGGTAAAAAATAAAACAATGTCTTATTGATGTTTTTAAAGAGAACAATCTCAAATACGTTCCTACTTCGTTTGTATGTGATACTCAAGATAATGAGAGTATTTTGTTTTTCTTTTTTACCTTAAATAGGATAATGATCCCTTGTATTTATGCGAACACTACACATTTGAAATTAAACTATTATTTACGGATTTTATCCCGTTTAATTTTGTTTTTATATTCCCGACGTTTAAAGTGCTTTACAGCAGCTGTGATCTCTGGGGGGCCTAAATAGCCTGTAAACAGTCCACTTCAGGACATAGGCCTCACCAATAAGGAGGATTTTCCATAATCGCCACGCTTAGCAAGCGGATTGGCGATCCCTGAACCAGATATATCGAGCCTAAGACTCTGCTCCCCATCATCACTAGATATTTCGAGATGGTTATCCCGCCATCTGTCGGTTGCCATTGCGATTTTAAAAGTTTTTTCCTTAGTCGCCTCTTACGACACTCACGGGAAGAGATTCTTACGCCGATACTATAAGGCACGGTTTTGTTCTTTCTTAAATATTTCTTTTACAAATTAGGCAATACATAAAAAAAAGAAATGTAACTTCAAATTGTATTCTTTGCTTGTGGTGTTAAGACTTTTCTTGGAACTAAACTGTACTTGATTGAGATAAAATTCAATGAAATGCTTTGAGTATCAAAATATGATTATTACAAAACTTTGAATAAAATAATGTAATAAATGTAAAGACGATCTTTTTCCCTTTCATTAAAAATAATAATGATGAACATTGCCATTTTTTGAAAAAAATTATGATTTTATAGTCTTTTAAAATGTATACCTCTAGCTGTTTCCAATTTTTTTCTCAAGTTCACGTTCTTCGAGTCAAAAAAATAATAAGCACTCACGCCAGTACTATAGCTGAAACGATGAACACATAATTTTCCAAGTTTATTGTATGTGTTTTAAGGTCAAAAATTATAAAAAAAAAGATAAATATACACAATTCATATTACGTATACAGTAGCACATTTCTGAATCTCGTTGGAAAAAGGTCATGATATATTTAATAATGCCTGTATAACTAAAATTCTCATTACGAACAGGGGATGTTTTTTGATTTACGTAGCGTAAATGTAGATTGTAGATTCAATCAGGAGCGGAATCTAGTAAGTCCTCCCGTGATGTGTCTCATTTTATATTCTCTCTACGTGCGCAGATTGCTTTGTCTTCATTCTAGGGCAGAATAGTAAAAAGTGTTTTAAATAAGCCACCATGGCTTTTAGAATTCTGTGCTATATACCAATGTACATAAAATTAATTATGAATGTAGAAATAATTCGAAACATATCCATTTCTCTCCACTGCACTCTCCGTCCGCGAAAATGTTTTCTTTTATATAATATGGATACGCTTTCAACTCAATTATTTCTTAATAAATTAACGAAGCCCTAGTGAGATTAATTGCTTGATTCGCATCATATAAAATTCATCGGTTTCCGCGTTTGAAACGGCACTTTTCGACCTAATTACGTATTTCGACTAAACGAAGCTTCGAGAACGTTTACTTGATAATTAATCTTAACTCGTCAATATACTTCTCAAGGATTATCTAATTTATTCCATAGATCAATCAACAACTTAGTAATTGGTTAGTAAAAATTCAGTATTTAGTAACATCTTAATAGCTTGAACACAGATGAAATTAAATAATATTATCATAACGGTAGAATTTCTGATGGTTAAATTTAATTTCCAAAGGGTACCGAAAGAATAAGTAACCAGTCGATGGGAAACCTCAAACTAAACAAAAATTCCGAGCTGCTTCCTAAGCATGACAACGTAGTTCTTCTTCTTTTCTCGGACACGAAGCGTTAAATGGCCACGGAGCTTAACCATCTGCCAGTGTCAACGTATCATTTAAATATTGGTAATTATTGACGTGTATACTTCTTTAAGTATTACGACAGCAGAACGAAAGTCATCTCCCACTGAAGAAATATTTTTTCATGTAAAAGGGGGCAAAAGACGAAAGGCAACACCAGAAGAGCTGCAGGTGGGTTGCCTGCCTTTGATATGTGGAGGATGGGAGGTGCGGGAGGCGGAAAAGGCGAGGGGTAGAGGACCTCCGGTTGCCTCACTTGTCGAACGAAACGCAGAAGCACAAAATGCCCGTACTTCACGCCGGTATTCTGCGAGGTCTTGGTACTACTACTGACGACCCGGCCCATTCGAGCAACATCAAAAGCCGCCCCTCCGCTCAACCACGTTGTTGGACTGATGTCACCAAAACAAAGATCAGCGATTTTGACACACGCACATGCAGCAGAATACGCTATCAATATTATATACACAGAAATATCAGAAATTATTTTAATACACAATAGAGAGTTCTAATTCCCGCTGAAAATCCTCATGGTAATTATCAGATTTATTAAGGATTTTTGAAAAATAACATTTATCAAATACAACAATCTATTAGCTAGTATGAAAATATAGTGAAATTACATAGACTAAAATTCTGTGTGTAAAATATAAAATCACACAGAATTTTAGACATCGTTTCGTCTATTGGTCAACATGTCTTGGATAAATTTTAGTGAAATTCATTTATGGCATATATTACCTCCGCGTACTAATCTATCACCCTCTTTCTTCCCGTGGGTATCGTAAGAGGCGACTAAGGGAAATACCTTGTAGTCGCAATGTCAGATGACATGATATCCATCTTGGAGAAATACCTTACCAAAATTAAGCAGACCGTTGACCGATCGCCAATTCACTTGCCGTGCGTGGTGATTGTGACAAATCTTCCTTAAATGAGAGACCTACTGCAGTGGACTTTTTACTCTACTTTAATGCACTGCATTATATTTTTGTCTTTCGTCACCCGGCCGTTGACTTGACGTACAAAAGGTTACCAGTCCCGATCTAGATGTCCGACGCGAAGCCCATGTCGGCCGCGCACGCGTCACCGCTTTGTTTTACTGTTACTATCCCGGTGCTAATAATTTCACAAGCTTCTGTATTTGTCTGACTGTCCGCTTTTAACTTCTCACTGTCTGTGCCTCTTTTTTCTATCTCCTTCTATATTTATTATTGTGTGTGACTATTGTGATGTGACAATATAATTGTTAAAACTGTTCAAGTGCTTTATTTTGCCAACGGACGGCATGCCCATATATACATACACCACCTATCACGCATCCCATAATTCTTTTTGTAGTATTTTTGTATACTGTGATAGTTTTCAACTATTAAGAATTTTAGTTACATCTTGTACAATCCTTTCTATATCCGTGTATGAATGTATTATCTCTGAAGTCCTAAACCAACAAATAATTTAAAAAAATATTTCAATTATCATTTATTTTCAATTCTATTATAAAATTCAAATGTGAAACATTGAATAATGTATAATTTCTCGCTAGCCGTCTTGAAGATCGTATTATAGGATAGTTATCCATTAGGATGGCACCGAGGCTAGAAACTATAATCGTACTAATTACAATTATGGAGGTTTGTATGTTTACATGTTATTACTTAATTAAAGCTTCTAATCACACGTTGAAAATCAAACCGCCAAATTGCTAACCCAAACAGCAACTACATATTATTTAGAGGATCAGTAGGGTCCTGGCGAAATTCATGCTCATTACGTGAATTATGGATGAGCCACGACACGACTCGTAATGACATGTAGATTAAGCCTTCGTGCATTCAGCGGTAGGCGAGACATAAAGATTAAAAAATAGGATACGGTAATTTAAAATTGCATCAATTTTTTTTTAATGATATTTCTCAGCGTCATCTACAACAAGTGAAAACGCCAGAACGGCTGTCTATAGAATAGGTCAAATAATTTGACATCACCTATTATATGTAACGTGCGTTTGAGTCGGAGATCGTCGGGTGATTCCGTCTCTCGGCTACATTGCATACAACAGTGTGTGCCTGGTTATGTACTCCAAAAATTCGGAAAATATATTCTAGCTAACTAACTAATGAATTCCAAATTCAAATTCTAAAAAAAAATAACCATTTGATGCATTTTTTTATAGTCTGCCTAGTTAGTTTTCAAATTTGGATGTACGTATTAACAAAATTTTATTTGCTTTCATTTGTTCCGTCACCAAAAAGATAGCTACCTAATTTAGTATATACGTACACTATGTTTTACATTTTGCACAGTCCACCGTGATATTCGTATCTTCTTCTTAAATTTCTATCAGCAGTCAGACAAGAGTTCTCTGATTGGGGTGACAACAGGTGTGCCGCAAGGCGACGTACTTTCTCCTATTGAGTTTTCACAAACTAACCTAAACTCAATCACTTCTGCTGTCAATTGTAAACTAATCTCCATGCTAATGATGACTAGTAACTTTATGTGCAATCAGGTATCAGCGAACTCGGTAATAGTATTAAAACTCTCAACAATAATCTTAATCCAATTAGGAATTCCACCAAATATCAAGTTATCGTTTTAGGCAGTCTAAAAAATAGGCTAAAATCCTTGATCCCATATATTAATTCCGTTAAAAAGTATAAAACATGAATTAAGGAACTCAGGTTACTGAAATCAGCTTTAAAGTTATTCCTACCTAGCGTTCAACTTATCGTTTTAAAATGTTTTGCCTGCCAAACCAAAGCTTATCTTTATTGATTCATTCATTCTAACCATTCTTGATTATATATATCTATTCAAATCAAGATAAAAAAAGTTGGAGCACCTTCTCAATAAAAATAAAAGGTTTATCTCAGGTCTAAGCAAGTATGACCACGTTTTATTTTGTCGTTAGCTTAAATGGTTTTTCTATCCATTAAAGACACAGCTACATAATTGTACTGTATTCTATTTTAAATAATCTCTCGTCTTTTGTCTCTTTTCTACTTGTGGATTACCTATCTTAATCTTTATTCAACTCATGTCCAGGTATGTCTTTCGAACAGTCTCAAGATTCGTATTACCCAGCATAGCACTAGATTTATTAGTTCCTCTATCACAGTTCAGAACGCCCTCCATCATGGAGTATCGTCAAACTTCGATACTGAAGAATAGTGAATAGCAGTTTGAACATGGTACCACTAGCTATATTTTTCAAGGACACTTGAAGTCCCAGCGCCTCCAGCGGCAGACAAGGGAAGTAACGAGATATGTAGTTAATAGGCGCGCAAGAACTCCGTCCGCGTCCAGCGTCCAACTTCAATAAATTTTGTGAATAGTAAACAAGTGCAGAAAAGACTGTTCATTTCAAAATACAAAATGCACTGCGCAGCTTCTTACACACTATATTTTATTATTAAGTAAAAAAAGTTTAGCAAAAATAGCCGAGTGATTAGGAGATCTGACTGCGAATTGGAAGACTCGAGCTCTATGCAACTTTAGCAATGAGTTTTTCAAAACTTGTATACAAGTTGGCTAGAAAGTGATCAAGATTGCGACACGCTCACTCCTGTCACGATATTCTAAATAAGCTCTAGTGAAATGTGGGTTAAAAGGACTAAAATGTTTAAACATCCAACCACCCCAGTATTACCAAATACTTTTTACCATTTGGTCGTAAGAGCTTATTACCTTCATTGACATTTTGGTCCACATCTATTAATTCTTCTTTTTTGTTAAATCATGTGAGGCCACTGCAAGACTGAGTAGATTCGTAGTTTTGGCATGTTGGGAGGGATTTTATCAACAAAGCCTAGTTTTTTAGCCAATATAGTGCACCATGTGCATGTGATGTTGACTTACTTGGAGAGGTGGTACTAGTCTGATTACATAACGCCCTATTTCTCATTTTTACCGCAGCTGTGTGTCTGGTGTCTAAACTGTTGTGTTCCGATTTGAAAGTTAAAGACAGTCAGTATAATTGCGGGCTATAAGGCATTCCATCTCAATCCACAGTGCCGATAACTGATCAGGAACATTCTTTGATTGAAGTTATTTGCAGGTGTCCAGGTGTTTGTCACTTCAATCCAAATAAAAAAATCCCTTACATTAGTTACAAAATGTTATATTTTATTCAGCACAGGTCATGCTGCCAAGATAGACATCCAATTGTTATGTAATGGTAAAGTGTACGAATATTCGATAATAAAAGAGAAACATTAAACGAAAATTTCAAAAATACCGTGTCGCCGAAATTGTTTCTTAGCTTTATGGTTCTCGTTACTACATGTTTTCACGGTGCCTCGGCATTAATTTATTCTACCGACGACCTCAGCAAACTTTAAGTTTTGATTCAGAATATACATATTTAGTGAATTATTTCTTTGGATTATGTGACTTAAGTTTAACTGCGTGTTGATTTTACTCATCTCATTTACGTTATTGCACGTAATGAAATTAACGTATTTTACATCATATTAATACGTCCTCCTCATCGTCGTATAGCTTTCACGAAAAAGTTTACTATATTTCATAAAAAATGTGTCCGTATGTTGTAATATTGAGTTCTAAATCCCGATCAAACTTCCTATCAACTTCCAAAACACATCAAGTTCCGACTTATTTGGACAGTCCTATGTCTGACATTACACGTGCCTTCTTTATCGATCTTATTGAATTAGAATCCCATTAGGGACAAGACAACAAAAATAGAATAAGCCCCGAAAATAACCATCTGAAGATAGAGAAGTAGCTGTAGACTTTCATATAACAAAGAGCAATATTTTGATTGGCTGACTTTTTTTGGGACTGGGACTTGTCCCTTTTGTCAAGGTTAGGTTTCTATCGGGGATTGGTTAAACAGAAAAATAACAATTTTTTTTTCACGTTTAGTTAAAAGGCAATGAACATGCTGCAAAAAATATGAGCAGTTTGTGGGAAATTTCAACCGTGCATTTACATGGTGCAAGTGATATCTACAGTAATAGGTGCGGCCGTATGTTTGTGAGCAGCTGCGTGGAATACAAATTGCATAGATTTAGGTATTCACATCGTGTAATTTCATTTTGAATGTTTCAGTGACAGCAAGGATTGAGTTATCCGCATCAATAACCAACCTCTTAAAAAAATGTTTTTTCTTAAATAAACATTGACTCCGGAGATGCTAAGCAAAGAGTAAAGTAAAAATACCCTCTGCTGGGCAAAGGCCTCCTTCTCAAATATCTGTGAGGACTTTGGAACCGGGAAGGGTAAATTATTTTTTTTTTTGTTAAAAAGTATTCATTTTATTGCTCCTCTGAATAAAATTTTGTCCCAATTGAAATTTAATTATACAGTACGTTGCCAAAACAGCTTTTAACATGCATGGAGTTTTGTCGGCAGAGTATTTTGGCACGTTTCCAATGTATTTTCTCATTCAAAAAAAATTAAATAATCACAACTTTTTACTAAAATAATCTTAGTAGATTTTGTGAAAATATATGGGGGATTGTGGGGAAGGAGGGGGACGAGCAAGCGGCAAACATGATGGTAAGTGTTTGAAGAGCTGGTTTAACAGTTTTTGGATAAGGGATGACAAACAAACTAACAGTCAGCCACTGATGGTAAGTGGCTACTGAAGCCCGTGGGCACTAAGGAATACCCCCTGCCTGTAATTGCACAGGCTCAGTATAAATTTCAATCACCGGAATCTATCCAGGTGGCACCAAGACAGTGAAGGACTTTAATTGACCAGCAGGTTGCACCACGCACCGATGAGGAACAGACGGTACATTCCCTTTTACACACTTTTTCCAAATATCTTTAAAGTAATATATTTCTGTGTTGTGTTGTTTTTATTTTATTGTTTTGTTAAACAATCTTAAAATCCCCAATAGTCTACATAACATGTGAAGCGCAATAAATTTCAAAAACCGTCGGACTCACAACTAGTTAGATAGTACATGCATAACACCATTCACGCAGAAGGTTTGATGAGTGCATACCGGATGTTTAGCATTGGGGATGCCACTCCTCATTACTGGTATGTGGATTTAGTTTCGGTTTATTTGAATGGAATTCGAGTTATAAATCGTTTACTAGGCTCTGGGCCTTGTTCGAGGTCTTCAGGATGCACCCCGTGCATTAGAGGTAAATATTTGGTGTTTATGGGAAAGGAGCAAACGAGCAAGCAGCTCAATTGATGTTAAGTGATCTGCAACACAAGTGGAGCTGCAGCTGAGTTACCGGCCTTTCAGAATATTAGGGGAGGGGGGAGTGGGCTCTATTTCACGCCGATATTCTGTGAAGCCGCGGTAATAACCCAGAAGCAAAAGCCGCCGCTTGTCTTTACCACCTATAAAAAGCAACTAGTCTCTAAATAATTAGCATATGAAGCGGACAATGTCTTGGGTCGATTGTTATTCAGCAAGGTTGTAAGCTGACCACTGAAAAACAAAAAAGACATGATGCATTTTTAGTGTCCTTACCACAAATATGTTCCTACCTTCCTAAGATTTAAGGCAAGACTATCTACACAGTTCAGCAGCTCTATTTATGTTTCGTGAAAAGTTTATTATTTAGTATAATAGCTTTTCTTAACTGTATACGTTTCTTTTGAAAATGAACTACGTTTAAATTGTTACAAAACAAGCTGAACTCTCATGCATCCGACTCTCATTGTGTTCCTTGCACAATGCAACAGTACGTCTCTGCTGCGTACAGGTCACCTTGTGTTTTCTTAGAAAAACATTTAAACAAGAAAAGTATATTATTAAGTTTGGTTTTTAATTTTTCGCTTAAGAATGAAAACATTTTCTAAGAAAATGTTTAACTAGTGTACGACTACTACTAGATCAGCCTTTTTTGAGTCCACTGCTGAACATAGGACTTTCCTGGAGACTGCCAGTAAAAGGTAGCACATATTTCTTGGAAGGATGGTCCATACTCATCACGCAGCGCAGTGCCCTCGCATTAGTGACGCTTCTCCCCATCACTATTCTGTGGGATTCGATTTTATGGTACTTAAGGAAATGGTATTTTCAGCTTTATTTCCTTTTTTAATTTGTAAGCCTGTGTATATTCACTGCTCGACACAGGACTTTCCATGAAATCGCCAACATATAGAGGCATGCCAGGAATGGAAGATTTCAACATAGTGCGCAGTGTACCTTCACAGTGGAAATGCACTGCTAGTCTCTGGGATGCAGTTGAAGTTGTCATTAGATCTATCTCCCTCCGCTATGTCTCCAAATATCCTTAAAGGCCAGCAACGCACCTGCTGGTTTTGCAAAAGTACGTTTGACCGCTATTCCATAAAAAAAAATATTGTTGGAAATACTCCTATATTCCAGACATTGAACACAATTTTTTTATATGTATAATAAAGTACAGTCTTATTATTATTATTAAATACATTTTCTTTAAAAGAGCGTTTAAAGCTACATCATGACGTAATGGTGTTATAAAATTTAATTAAGGTATCACCGTACCCATTAAGGGACCTTGTAACGCCTTAACGAGGTGCTCAGCATTATGGCATTTTGTTTCGGAATAAATTAGCTATAAAACTGTCTTATAAAAAATCTCTACATTTCACCACCATTTCTTGACCAATATGTTCATTTTTTTGGCTAATTCTGAACGGAATTCGAATAACACTCTGTATATTACACTCGTAAAAATGTGAAATACTAGTGGTACACTACAGTACTAATCAGGAAATCTCAGGATTAGATTAGACAAACTAGATGTTTTCCTAATATATCTATGGAATTAAAACCCGCAAAAGAATGTTTTAAATTTCTCCCCAAAAGTGGCGAAAGGGAGGGGGGGGGGAGGGGCAAGTTGAAGGACGGCAGTATGATGGCATCAAATAGTTTAAAAGCATTTTTAATTAAGTTTCTGGGAAATGATACTTCTCCGAATAGTATTTTCAGAATAATAAAAATATGTACGATAAACCTCCAGAAACCATTATCGGTGTATCGCCAAAATTGCGTGCAGAGCGTGGCGATTATCGCAAAGAGTCCTTACGGCAGAGTCCTATGTCCTGCAGCGGACTATTTACAGAATATCCGAAGGTATAAAAATTCGCATGTATGACAGGACGCCTCTTTAAATACATATGATTCGTTTTTTGAATATGAAAGGAAGTGTTTGCGAATATAATAAAAATCCAAATTTCGAACTCCACGCGTATGACGTCACGAGTGACAACTAGTTTCGGTTTAAAATAATTAAGAATTAAAGTTAATTCTAGACGAATGTTTTTAACTATTATTGATGGATTTTATTGAGTTTAATTAGACTTTTTTAAAATCTCATTTACTGGCTGCTACTGTGCTTAATTAAGTACCCATTACAACTAACAAGGAAAAAAATTAGAAATACTACAGTAAAGTAAAGTAGCAGCCTATAAGTGCCCACAGCTGGGCAAAGGCCTCCCTCTCAAATACAAGTATCAGGGAGGGATTAGGAGCCGGGAAGAGCCTGCCACGCTGTGCCAGTGCGGGTTGGCGGGCTTCACATATCCTCGAAAGATTTTTTTTATTATTATTTCCCAGACATGCAGGATTCCTCACGATATTTTCTTTCACCGTTGAGCACGTGGTAAATACATAACTTAAAATTGATATTAACAATTTTAGCGGTGCCAGCACCGGGGATCGAACCCAGGTCAGAAAATAAAGTGAGCGTCCTGACCACTAGGCTACCACAGCTCTACTACACGGAAATACTACAGTAAGCGTTAGTAAATAAGATATACCACAGAAATGGACCATCGAATAATTTTGTGAAATTCTTTGTAATGTTGATTAAACGTAGAATTGCTAATTAAGCTTCAATCAACACTATCTAATATAATACACTTAAAGACTGTAGTTTCAGTTAGAATTCACTAATTTTGTAATTTATCTAAATAAAGATTTGCTCAGTTCCCTATTCGAAACTGTCCTATTAATATTCTATTAGTTTAAATTTATTCAAAAAAAGAAAATCTTATTCAATTTACACTCTTAATGTTTCATAAAGTTAGCAATTTAACATGTGTTATCAATGCATGCATTATGAGAGGAAATAATGAATGTGTCTTAAATTATAATATATTTTATTTAATAACCCACAACCAAAAAGATAATAAATATGAATTCAGTTAAAAAATAAGAGTAATCTTCCCATATCATACATTTAATTGAAATAGGCATCGACTGTAAACCTGCATAAGTTTTTGTTTACTGGCTGACCTTGAGAACAGCATTTAGGTGGTTCTCCATGAGAACCGCATATGTGAACTTGACTTGGTTTAGCACTTAGCGATTTCCTCAAGTTTTGATCAGCTTTCGCTTGGACTTGCCCCGGGGGAATCACTTGCACACTTTTGGATTTACAATTGCATTTCTGGAATCCAACGTAATTTAATAAGTAAGAAATATCGATTATTTTAAATTACACGTTAATTAAAAACACATAATTGATAATTTTTATAGTCCAAAGTGTTTCATATATTTGTACATCTTGTTGGCCTACTATTTTTATAAAGCTTTTGTATTGATTTCTTCTATATACGCGAACACTGCACATTTGAAATGAAACTATTATTTACGGATTTTATCGCGTTTAATTATGTTTGGTTATATCTCGAATAGGGCTTCTATAAAAACGTATTTTAAGCCAGCGCAAAATATAAATCTGTTTCTACCATCTGTCAAGTGAAATATCCCTCTACAAGATGCAGGAGTGTTGTACACTTGATTGTGAATTTGGTCTCTCTTGAATAGGGCTAACTAAAAGATCTGTAAGGACCCGCGGTAAAAGAACACATAGCTTACGCGAAACACCAACGCTCTAGGAAGTTAAACGTTTATATAGAATGACGAATAAATCTATATTTTTTCCTCAGTATGATAATGGGCTGATTCTATCACAAATAGTCCTGCCAACTAAATCCTTCTGGCGTCGCAATTATACATAATGTTCTCAACATGATGAAGACCGTTATTCTTCTTTATCATAAACAGCTTATTAAATAGTCAACCGCTGGACAAAGGAAGCATTTTTTGAAATAGCCACCCACAGCAAAAGCACAGTACCAGGACACCATACACCTTAGGTGCTGCTGACGACAACTGTGTGTACTTCAGTTGTTTGTTTTAGAGCCAAAAAGCATTATTAAAATTTACCATTTTCTGAACACGGCGCCTTATTCTCAAGAACTTTGGCCTGCTTTGATTGCACTTACATGATCTTCTGTTATTTCTCCTTTTTTCTGCAGAAGATTCTAGCTTCGATTTTATGCTGACCCAAGTTTTATTATATGAATAACCTGTACCTAAAATAATTTTATTTTATTTTTCGATTTTTATTTCTGTACAATCGTCCAGTCTGCCGTGTGGTATCGGCGTAAGAATCTGCCACCCTCTTTCTTCCCATAGGTGTCGCCGTTTACTACCAAAAGATGGCAGGACAACACAAAAAATCAGACAGGTACTGCGACCGTTAATCAGCTCGCTGAGCGTAGCGATTATGGAAAATCCTCCGTATGGGAGGCCTATGTCCTGCAATGGACTATTAAGTAGCTGATAAAGAAAATCGTCCAAATGACTAAACAAGCACCATTTTGAATAGTCCAATGTATATAATAGTTATTATATTATGTATATTGGGTAGTTAAGAGCCGTGGCACATCAGGGGGCTCGCTTTAGTTTCATAGATCGCGAGTGACCAGGGTTCTATTCCCGGTACTGGCACTACTTAAATCGGTAATAGCAAATTTTAAGTGCTATATATACGACGTGCAATCTCGTATTACTACGAACCATTAGGGTTTCGGGGTTGGGTAAGACAACGATTGTTATCACAACTTGTGTAACTTTTGAACCACATTCAATTGTAATAAAAATTATTCGAACACAGAAATCTTTTTGTGATAACTCATTTGACCTTGTAGTTTTGGGGCACTGAAAACACTGTAATCGTTCAACGTCTTCATCCGACGGTGATAAGTTCACAGCTGTCTACATATTATAATAAATATATATTTTTTTTGCTTACCCATGTTCAACTAATTTTCATGTTAATGTGTGTATTTGAAAAACACAAATGAAAGTGAGATTTTGAAACTACAGTGATTGTCAACCGTAAGAGTAACCTACTCGATTTGAGAAACGTATAAAGTAATTGAAGCAAAACGATTCGATATCTAGCAAACTGACTCAAAATAAACGATTGTCGTTTATTTCGATTACGTTATTTGACCAATAAAGACTGTTTGCAGGCTGCTGTTAACAATCCGCATGCAAGGAGAGGTGATAACTTTTGAGTAAGGGATACCAATTGACAAAAGGTGGCCAATTTATACAAGACTATAATGGAATACATATAATCAACTCGTCAATGATTATATTACTGTTAGTTAACAGTTTAGACATATTAATTTTATCACATGTTTACCAAATATTTCATGAACTTAATTAGAAATAAGTTAGGAATGTTACACACAACACAATTAACTGTTATATTTAAAAATGATGATTCATAAATCGTATAACTTCTCTAATATGTCTCCTTGTTACGTCTTTTGTTATTTTCCATAAATAATTCTGACAACAATCGCTTGCTGGATTCGAATAGCACGAAATACAGTCGGAATTGCAAGACAAACTCGAAACAAGCAATTAAACTAAACCCTCGGCAGATTAATTATTTGTTTGTCCAACAAACTCCGAGGAATTATTTCAGCCCTACCAGAGACTCTCTTAATGTTTCTATCTAGAACTCGACGATTTTACATCGAGTTCGAGGTCACTTAAACGTAAAGGGGTTTTCATAGCAACCAGTACTCAGGGACAGTTTAAAGCCGATAAGATGTTATTTGTTTTAGTATTGTAATATTAAAAGGCAAGTGTTAGTGGCTACTGGAGCCCATGGACCTGCAAAGAAATCGATTTAAAGAAGGTTAAAGATACGTTGTCAACCCTTTAGACTGAAACGGAATATTTTTAATTACACAAGCTCGCTATACTCTTCAATCCGGACCACGACGGTGGTTGCACTATTATTAGCAGCTGAAATAGGTAAGACGGTGTTCGTACTTACCTAGACGGTTTCTAAGCAGGGAATGGGATTCCTATTGCCTTTAATGAAAATTATTCAACAACCCCTAAACATTCCACTTCTAAACTGAGCCGTAAGAATATTCTTTCGATCTAAAATTCACGATATCTTCGACTGTAACAAGAAGTAGGTACTCTGGTCTAGCCAGCGTACACAATTCCTAGATTCAACTTTATATTATGTGAGTTTGAAACTTGTCGTGGTTACGCTTCTGAAAGTGTTTCTCTTGGCATTTTACAATCGATTGGCTTTTCAATACAATATCTAAAATCTCTTCATTTTTAGATATTTATAAGGTAAAATGTGGTTTAAATTGTTCAATGGATTGTGACAATCAAATTATATTATTACCGAATTATATTATGATACTTAATACCGAAATAATAATAACCGTAATACCGAAAACTTTTTAGATTCTAATAAAAAAAAACCCATATAATGTTGACATTGTATTAACTTGTTTTCAAAGCCTTCTGCCTAACAATTTATACACTCTTTTGTTATTAAACGAAACCCTTACAATAAAGGTTGGCCTATTCCTCCTCATGGGCGTCTTCAATGGCCTCTTGAAACCTAGACTTAGGAACCGTATACCCCGTGCTTTATTTATTAAATCGTAGACGGCACGAAGGAGACGAGGAATTTTCCTGGTTTGCCCACACCTGGCAAAGGCTTCCTTCTCAAATATTTGAGAGGGTTTTGGAGCCAGGAAGGGCCCGCCATGCTACTCCAGTGCGGGCGGGTGTTTCCTCACGATGTTTTCCTTCACCGACGAGCACGTAGCAAATACAGCACTTAAAATTGCTATCAACAATTTTAGTGGTGCCGGCATCGGGGATCGAGCCTATGAAACTAAAGTGAGCGCCTCAACCACTAGGCTACCACGGCGTTGTTTAGTATCACTCTTTAAAATTTAGTTTTTTTAAATTATGCTTACGAACCTTATGGTGTATTTGAAAAATATTTTGCACTTGGCTCATAACAATACCTATACTGTATAAATTTGTTAACGCATATTTTTTATCTGGTTGAATTTGGAATATATTTAACTTTCAGTCACCCCTGACGCCAGCCAGCACCCACGTTAGTCACCGTTAAGATTATAGTCAACATCTAAATTCGATGTTCCAGAAGTAAACACAGGTAGGAAAATTATCTCAAAAATAATAATAAAGAAGTCTAGGTTTTGTTTAAAGCATATTGTTGTTTTCTACTTATTATTATATGTTATCTACCTTAGTTATTTCAATAAATAAGTTTTGGAAGTAATATATCCAATTCCAAATATTAATCCAAAAACAATCATAACTCTACTCATACTAATGTAAATAATTCCTTTATACCGACATTGTATTATTAAAGTTTGAAACTTGCTGCAGCTTAAACTTAAACTCATACTCTTAGTATCGAACAATCGATCAGCTCTTCGGAAATTCAGAATACACAAACATTTATTATTTATTTATTCGGGGACATTTTTGGCATTTTGTTAGATAAAAACGAAAATAAAAAATAAAGATAGAATTACGACCCAAACACAATAAGGATGTTTGAGTAACATAGTACAGTACATGTTTCTGCTTTATTAATTTAAAATAAAAACAAAAATGTTTGTTTAGTGACAAAGCACCATACAAAACTGCTCTTAATTTGTATTGGATCATAGATTTAGATCGATGGAAAGTTCCAATTGAACACTTAAATTATTTCTTTTGCAGAATTTTCGCAAGATTTATTTGCTATACGAGAGATGAATTTTGATTTATCTTTTAGTCAATACATTACGCATAAACCTTATATACCCTTTAAGATTTACGCATAAAGATTTTCCTTTAATTTTCAAGGCTTTTCGCCTAATCGCCGCTTACAAATCTCACGCGACTATTTTACTGATACAAATTGCACATCAACAAACACCTGGACCCGGAGAAATATGTAGCCCAGACTGTACAAACTCACAAACTCTTACCGAAGCGCGAAATGAAACCACTGCTCCGTAGTAAATGGGTCTGACCGAAATCCATATTATAAAAAGAAAAATCATCCTTGTAACTCTTGACGCACGTAACACGTAACACAACTTAACAACTTGACCGTTATTATTGTATCAAAGGTACAGATTAATTCATGACTCGTAATATTTTTTGTTATCAAAAATATTTGTCGTTGTATTCTTGACAATACATTTATAAATAAGCATCCATACTTGTTACCCACAGTGTTAGGCAGAGTTTAAGATTTTCCATTTGGCACCACTCAGTCGAATCAAATTGTCGCCTCACCGCAATCCCAAAGTATCGCCATTTAATTTTTAACGGATCAGGGAATAGAAATAAAAATCAAAACACGCTATTTATTATTCATGTTTAGCTCCTTATCTGCAAATAACAACTAAATGTCATTTAGACATTGATTGTGAATCAATTTAGTGATTTAAATTTCTGCTTAATTTTTCTCTTTTAAAGGTTTCACGTATTAATAAAACGTTAAAGTACCAGTCAATAGATCCACTATCGAAAGTTTCGGAAGGTATAATAAACGTTATATAAATTATACAGGTCTAATTTGGTAGCAAGTTCGGTAGCAATTTTCCAATTGACTGCACACTAGAACCGTACCGGTAGCTTCAAGCAAATTTATATGAAAACTTTACCTAGTGCGCAGATTTTAGAGGCAATTTAGCTTATTCGATATTTTGGCATTAGGAGTCTGTATTATTAATACTTCAAATATATTTCAATTCCAATTATTGTAATGTGTTTAAATAATTTATGGACCATTTTTTACCACATTAAAAACTTCTCACCTAATAACTATTCGTATGAATTTCATTCCTTCGCTGAATAAAACTCACCAAATCATTAATGGATAGTAAAATTAATTTTATCCTATTTTTGAATCTACGGAAATGTAAATACGAATATCAGCCTATGTTTTCACTTGCACTTGCAGGGCTGTACACTTGACAACTGTCGATATTATAAGAAAGTTGTCGTATGGTCGAAAACGGCCTATGAGCTCATCACAGATGTCACCATTTGAACCATGGTTAATAAATTCACATAATTACACGAACATTTTAAAACAAAGTTAAAGGGCCAGGTTATTGCAGTGATCTTGAGTGATAGCAAACAGACAGTCACAGGTAATATACGAACAGATTGTGACAAACTTCTAGTAGAGAGAACAATCTGATTAAAAACTTTGTACTATAAGGAGGCATTCTGGTGACTTCAAAAGTAGTCAATGAGAATCATGAAAGAATTCTAAGGGTAGAAAGAGTAATATATAATTTTTAAACGTGGTAGAGCCAAGCAGCGGCTTTTGCTTCTGCTCGAATGGGCCGGCTCGTCCGGGTTGGTACCACGGCCTCGCAGAATACCGGCGTAAAGTAGACGCATCTTAAGCTTCTGTGTTTCGTTCGGTGAGTGAGGTATCTGGAGGCCCACCCTCCCCCCTCCCAATCCCCCTCCTCATCCTTCCTTCCATCTCCCAAATATATTTCAAAGCCGGCAACGCACCTGCAGCACTTCTGATGTTGCAGATGTACGTGGTCGTCGGTAATTACTTACCACCAGGCGAACCGCTTGCTCGTTTGCCGCCTTTCCCATTAAAAAAAAAAGGCACTCTGGAGTAAACGGAGAGAATATTAGCATTCCGACAAAGAAAAATTAGGTAGCCACTTAAGCTTGTATGAAATCTGTATCTGTCGCCCTTAAAGGTCTCATATAATTAAACTGTGTCTGTGCATGAATTGAAACAAAATAGCAAGGTCGATGTCTTTATTAGAGGTTATAGTCTACGTCAGAATATAACTATTTTTATTTCAGTTGGAAGTTACAGCTTGAACTCTCTGTACTATGCTTTCCTGTATAAAGCAAGAGAAAAACAGAAGTCACGGATGTCTGGTGAACTCCAACTACTACGATATTTACACGGACCTGCCGCGGGCTGTTCTCAAAGTCTTGATTAAGATATAATTACACAAAAATTTGCTCTCACTAGATAGATAACGTGCGTATATCGAAAAGAAGTGATCAGAAGTTGAGGTAATTAAGTCCGTCTGATATTAAAATATATTACAAAGAAGCTCATGGCATTTACTATTTGAGCCCGCGCCATGTTTCGCATGATCAAGGTCAATGTAAAGTAAAGTGGCGTTTGACAAATGACGAAAATCCCTATTAAATATGTTAGACTTTAAATACATAAACCGCTGACATGATAACTAATCAGCAGTTGGTATTTGGTACTGCGACCACGTATCCACCTGGAAAGCAAGCGAGAATGCCAAAGGTAATTGGAAAATGCCTATGTCTTCTTCGTCAGCCTCTTGATAGTCCACTATTGAATATAGACCAGATCCTGTGTGAGGATTTACCATAATCGCCACGCCTGGTATGCAAATTGACGATCGCGATATCAGTCACCTTGCTCGCTGCATTACTTGTTTTAGGTATTCACGATGGCCTGTTGCCAGATATCCGGAAAGATATTTGTCTCAAATGATTTATCTATCAGGGGTGTTGTTACTGCTAGACAATCTGGGAGTATTACCTTCAATATATCAGGGATATCCTATCGCATCCAACCGTATTAGACCACAAAGAATTTTTAGATAGTTTTGGCTATCTCTCTTTCTGAGACTTCTTGAAACTGTAATAAGATATCAGCAGCTCTAGGAAAATTAAAGAAAGTGAGAAACTACTCCGTACCAAATCCTACGTCTTTTTCCAAAACATAATTGACCGATATGACATAAAATTTAGTATATATATATATGAGGAGGTATGTCTAGTAAAGGGAATAGACATAAATTATGGACTTACAATTGGCACGATCATGGAATAAGATAAGATAAGATTGTAAACTCTTACATCGCAACCACATACTAACTATGACAGAAAAATTAAACAAACAAATGTCCGTATTCTAACATTTATATTATAATAAAGAATTTTATATCTAGTAAATCGAGGATTTACGTAATTGAATGATATAAAATTAAACATTAAATAATCAGTCTTTTTGAAGATAACCATTATATTAAAATTTTTCTACGTCCTTTTATAGCAGAAGCTATAATTACAATTATTTCAAATTTTTTTTCAAAAATATGTTTTACATTAATAATACCAATAATAATAATATTAAAGTACAAAGTTTTCTGATCATTTACAAAAAATTTTAAAATATTTCTTCAAAATAATACATAAAGCTTAATTAGCTTTAAAAACGCGCAAGGCTACCTATCTGCTATTTAATATTTTATGGCAGTAAAGATTAGTAAATTACATTCTTATTTTTAAAAACGATATGACAAATCTAGTTATATTTGTGTTTATGCTTATATAGGCTGGATGCGGTCTTATTGACATTTAATTGATAATTGAAAATATTATTATGTGTCATAATTATTTAAAATAAAAAAAAAATTACGAAACATATACATATTCGTCGTGGCCATAATACTCGTATTGAACTCGACAAGGGCGGTGCATTCGCAGAATTTCATTATCGGCGCGTCGGCGACTTCAGACGCGGACAACGGACGCTGACTTGTACTGTCGATAAGGTCTTTGAGCTGGGAGTAGTTGGCCTAGTTTTTACTAGTAATTAGTAGCGTAAATATCTTGAAGCATAATCCATTGAGATTTTTTTCTAGTTTTTCATTTTCATTTTCTGTTTTGTTTTTAATTTTCAGTCAAAACTGCAGTTAGTCTAGTATTGACTAGAAATGAATTGAAAAATATTTTATTTCACAACAGATTAAATTTACAAAACTGGGGTAGGGGTCAACCTGTTGCATATTATATTATGCTTGTCCGGAGAACCCGGTCTTCCTAAACGAGTGATATCCTAACTATTTTAAAGTTAATTTTTCAATATAAAAAGTACAATTTTTGACAGAGAAAAAATAAATCAATCTATTTTAGCGTTTTGTATGTAGAGGAATGAAAGGGTGTGTTTTGCAGAGTTTGTGTACTTTACAGAGTTAGTATGTATGTGTGTGTGTAAGCGAGTGCTGAATGCATGTATATGGTAAGTGCTCGGTGAGAAAATAATTATTTAGGGGCGACAGCTAGAAGCTAACGTTTATTTTACTCATTGCATAAGAAGTTGACAATAGTAAGAAAATGCGATAAGGGCGACATCACACACAGTCAAACCTACGATATTATATGTTGGATCGGCAAGACTGTCTGTAGTGGAAATATGAAGACACCTGTCCATTGACCGTCTATGGTGGAACTTTCTGTACAGTTATTACAGAAAAACTTACCTATATAATTGATATTTGGTGTATGACATAGACTTAGACTATAGAATATGAGGTTAAAATTAATGTCGTAACGTCGCATCCATCCTTTATAATTAAAAGCAGAATTATTTTACAATTAAAATTGAAATGATTTTTTTAACGATTGTAACTAGTATATAACTATAATAACATATCATAATGATTCGCGAAAACGGTAATTTAATGATAAATCACAACCATCGAAAATAATAGCTAATGTCAAATAAAATAAATCAATAACAAATAATAAAGAATTAACAAATAAGATTGAACAAAATAGGAAATCGATTTTATACAGTTTAACTAGTAAGGCAGTAAAGATTAAAAAAAAATATTTAACAAAGCCTAAAACAATATTATCTAACTTGAACGCCGATGTCCTTCAGCTACCTATGGTGGGGTATTCGGCAAGCTTCTGAAAAAAAAAACCCAGTTTCAATTCTGTGTTAGTAGTTTAGCTAATCGGTTTGGAGTATTGGCTAAGCATTTGACAGCGGCTCTGAGGGTCGCGGCTTCGATTTCCGTTCGGGAAAAGTATTTATATGAACTACAAATATTTGTTCCGGTCGATAGGAAAAATTTTATACAGTGAGGATAAAGTTTCTTTTTAGAGAAAAAACAAAACAAAATAGCTTAAAACTAGCAGTATATTATTGTCCCACTACTGGGAAAAGGCCTCCTCTCGATATTTGAGAAGATTTTGAATCCAAAAAGGGTTCTCTACGCGGCTCCAGGCGAAATTCACTCGAAATATAAATTTTATTATTTTTCAGACACTAGTTTTCACAGGTCTTTTTCCTTCTCCTCCGAGCGCTTATTAAATCCAGCACACAAAATCATAAAGTAACAATTTTAGAGGCGCTGCGATCGGGATTCTATACCAGGTCTCTCGCGTACCTTCATGGTATTATTAAAGCCTGTGCGCTGACCCCAGAGCTACCAAGGCTCCTTTCGCAATTATTTGATTATAACACATATATTTTATGTTTACATACTTCTCGGTACACTTTTCAAAGTCGTGGTTCGCGAAACACAATCACTTTCTTCAGACTCGGATCGCATTTGAAAGCTCGTCTCTGCAATCAAATAACTTATTTATATACCTTATAATATTTAGGCATCGTATGAATCATATCAATTGAAATCGATTAGTTAACCGATATAAAAGAAATCATCGACTCACCGCTGTCATATCTCGATTTACTATTACCGGGAATGTGAATTCGATTCGGTATCTCCTGATTATCAACATGTCCAAACGTACGGAACCCGATCGCAAATTGTGCATAGGGACTTATCTCGTAGAGCTCTGAAAAGATAATTGCAACTGAAAACGAATCCAGGACAATCAGTGTAATACAGAACTATAGCCTATATACTTCACATATAGAATTTTCTGAAACTTATGACATTACATACATTTCGTACATTTAATAAAGACTGTACACGACTGTACTGGTCGTCGTGTGTCGTGACAATAGAATTGACATTGTTGCACGTTAACACTGCATTGATATTTATCAACGGGTTATGGAAAGTGATAGGCCCAGTGCTGAATAGCAGAACTGGAATAACCGTAGTGGCAATGGACCGGCCACACAGCTCGCACAACTGACAACCGTTGAGGAAGAATGCGTGGTGTACTTACACACATACACATACATATTGGGTAACACATCTCCCGATTCCCACTTTACTTCCACTTCCAATCCCCATCCGAGTTCCCTACCTGATCCTGTCCCTACAGGGCAGAATGCCCCAGCTCAGGATGACATCAGAAGAACGCGTTCAGGCCGTACAGTTCGGTTCCCAGATTTTTATCGCCCGTAGTGACGGTCTCTGGGGGGAGTGATGTGGTGTACTTAAACACTTACACATATATATACTATTTACACACATTATTTATTACACCGATTGTCCTTTAGACGGCGCGCACTCGGTCAAAAGTTTTTTTTTGCAAGATAACGGTTCGGCACTCAACAACGGCTGCGCCTGCGCCAGTCGGTCTCCAGACACGATATATGCTAACCCCCGTCGCTTGTTGCAACTCCGCCGCGCTTACGCTTTGTTAAATCGCTTAAACCTATATCATTGTGCTATTTCTACCACTATAAACTATCTCTCTGCTTGTGTAAATCTGTGTTATCTCTTCCACTCCTTTTGATTTTCTTCCGTGTGCTATATTGTGTTTGTGTAAATAATAAACTGTATATTTCGTGTATATGGACTTATTAACCAACAACCTCCCATATACGCACCCGACCACACTGGTGACTCCGACGTGATGTGGTGTACTTACACAAATGGTTCTCGTAGCAATTGTGATCTTCAAGGCTTTTCTTTTAAACGCCTCTCTTACGGTACCCACGAGTAAAAACGAGGTGGCAGATTCTTACAACGATACATTTATCCAAAACTTTAAACGAGCAATTTTTCTATCTCTATGTAATTCGTATCTCAAAACTGGCTCTAACGATTTGGATGATTTTTTTTTATTTTGATAATGTTTTGCTCTGAAAGTTTATCTAGACAGGTTTCATCCCTGAGAAAATTAACATAGAACACAGTTAAATTAAAAAAATACCATGCTTGTTTTCTGCCGTCAGATGGACAGGTGTACTATAAACTCTGTTGTTTATGTCATTCGGTACACTTTGCGGTGTATTCGCTGTCACGTTGCTTCGTTCTGATTTACATTCAGCAGTCAGGGAATTACGATACTCAGTTAGTCTTTGGTGCCTGAAATAAAAAAAAATAAACAATCAGTCTTGCAATGTGTTTAAAGCAAACATTTATTTTTCTTAAAATAATGTCATCATATCATAATAATCAGACAAAAATCTCTATAATGTATAGAAACCTTAACAATATAAATTAGAAGTGGGTTTTTTTTGTTATTATTTACAAGACCACAATCACACAGACGGACACTAAGTAATGCACATCACTTACGTCGAATATCTTGTCTCTTAAAGAGGCGTTATCAAACGATGAGACTGTCATAGTCAAATGCTCTAATTAAAACACAACTTGGTCTCTTCACAACTCAACTAGTATTTTACCTTTCATATTATTATCTTCTAAACTAATTTCAAATAAATGAAAACATCTATATGTATAGACTACAGGCTACGTACAGTTTAGTTATACTCACTTGTGCCTTTTTACCAAAATGTAAACACATGCTAACGAGCACAACATCAAGAGGATGGAACTGCAAATTATGACCAACATATTCAAGTCTATGAAGTCAGACGGGGGTCCGATCGCTTCTGAAAGTAAATTTATTATTTACATTAATACAAAAGAAAGATAAAGAACAATTTAAAATTATGTTTATCGCAGCGAAAAATAAAAAAAAAGCAGCTGGAAAAGTGAAATCCTTTTAATAGAATCTGACTAGAAACTTATGTAGAGGCTATTAATATTTGGGTTCTTTTTTATGAGAAAGGAGGCAAACGGGCATCCGGCTCACCTGATGGTGAGTGATCACCGTCACATCTGCAACACCAGAGGAGCTGGAGTTTTTAAGGATATTTGGGAGATAGGAGGGAGGATCAGGAAGAGAGACGGCGAGAGGGTTTGGGCCTCTAAAAACCTATACAACCCATTTTTATATTGAGCTAGAGTAACAACCCCGAGAATTCTTTATTGGGCGTTTTTATACCAATGATAACATAGACGCCTATTTTACAATGCCACTTCACCTACTGAAATACTCATTAGTCAACAAACAAACTAAAGACTTATGTATGTTCTAGGGCCGTGTCCACCATGCCATTAATATATTTCCTTCAATTCTGTGTTGACACAATTTTTCAAGATTATCAGCCAAGGCTAGGATAAATGAAACCGTGTTCAAAAATAACCCGGTATAATTTTAAAGAAAAAAAACGTGTAATTTGTGTGACGGCGAAAGATAGAAAACTAGGAAAACAAAATCTTTACACATCAAAAGCAGTGATAATAATGAGATAATGTCTTGGTTTAACAATCTGGGCACTTGTGACTCACGAGGTCTCTATGTTGGTCACCTCGGTTCTAGTTAAGTTTGTAAAAAATATTTACCTCCCAAAATAGTGGTGGTAGCATAAGTATACAGTGACGTAGATATTCCAGCTGAATTTTCCGCCACGATTCGGATTTGATACCATTGCGCGGGCGGTAAGTCACCGATGACGAAAGTGTTAGGTTGATTCAATATAGACGCTGCAATGTAATGATTCCATGTCTGATCTATTTGCGGCTGGAATTTTAATGACACAGTTATAATACAAAAAGAATAATGATATATTTTGAAGGTAGAGTATAAAAAGTTATTGGAGTACCAATCTGTTTTCTGCGTTTCGCCATAATTTACTTCCATATTCCTTATAATCGACTTCCCATTTAGTGATTTCACACCCATTGTCGTCCCATCCGCTTAGTTGAATATAAATGTGACTTGAATTACTCCAGAACCATTCAGTCGTTGTCGGTGATATGGGTACTGTGATTGGAAATAAATAATTAAAGTTAATCTTTTGGAGCAGGCCAATGTCTTGTAGGGGACTATTTACAGGTAGCTGGGGTACAGTAAGGTACTATTGGCATCCTTGACTTTAACACAGACTTCACGGTCACAGTGAAAAGTAAGGTCTGGTGAAAGAATAGAAGAAGCTCGGACCACTTTATTATTATCATGTTTTATATTCCAGAATTACGAAACCCTATGAGTTTTGCTAACGCTGTGTTTACTATCACATTCGATCACTATTTCATGATCGAATGTGATAGTAAACACAGCGTTAGCAAAACTTTAGAATTAGATTAGAAAAATCTATTCACTATAGTATAGGGCACGCTCACTGTTATAAATTATAATGTTAATAATGCATGGTTATCTAAATATCAACAGAGGCGCCGCCTGGTGTCGACTGTAAGAATGACTTTGGAAAGTACGAAAGTACAACTACACGAATTGCTCACGAAGGATATTGAGTTCAACTGTTTTACTAGATGTCGCTAATGAGTAAATACGTTCTGTGAAATCGTATATTTAGATCACAGAAACTGCGACCGCGTGATTTTCTGATGAACATAACTTTCCACTGATTGATTGGTCCGTGTTTAGGTTTAAAATAAGTTAATCATCGTAAAAGCCGCGTCAACTAAGATCAAAATAAGGTAAGGAGATATAAACTGTTACGACCGTATGCCCAATACTGACGTGTACCAGTGACCAGAGATTTTAATCCTTTCAACACAGCTTTCATTAGAGCTTATTAGGAACATCGTAACAGGTGGTGAGCCCATCGCCGTCTTGGTGCACATGCCAACGACACTAAAAGCACTACTCGGCTATGTAATCCATTCTGAGATAATAGTTTATTGGTGGACTTGAACCTACGACGTTACGTTTTACAACTAATACTTTACTTTTAAGGTTTAATTCACATTCACACTACATCAGTATCGTTAATTTCCATTCTTGTCAAGTAATCGTTCAGATATACAAAACGGTCGTGGTGGATTAGTGGTCAAGGCGCGCTTTAATTATCTTGAACCACTCCAGAAGCACGAGATGCCTCTACTTCACGCCGGTGTTCTGCAAGGCGATCGAGTCGATCCATTCGTGCGCAGCAAAGGTGACCCCGTCTCGGCTCTTACCACGTGAGTTGACAGTTTAATTACAAACGAAGAGTGTATCGCATCGGGTTGCATTCACCTCCCCCTAATGTCGTCGCGTCGACGTACGACGGCTGGGACGAGCCAACGCTATTGGCGGCAGTCATCCGCAGCGAGTACTTGGTCCCGCACTTCAGTCCTTGCAATGTGAACTCGTAAGCGTCGCGTATCGATGTCGCTTTGTTAGACCAAGAGTCCTGCCACGAGACGTTCGCTTCCTTCCAGGTTAAGTTGTAACCTAGTGAACAATGTATGGTTTTAATATACGGCGCATAGTTTAGAGAGGAGAATTTGCTTTTCATCAAAGTAGAACCTGATCTGCACATGGTGCACCCTACAGACTTATTTGCACATGGTGCACTCTACAGACTACTGCACACTAATAGTGGAAAATCCTTATGAATTATCTAACCCAAAACTCGTAGACTAGTGTGGATGACCGATGATGATCCTGTGTTCTAATCCCAGTCGAAACCAATGTTTGGGCATAACAGAAAACGTTGGTTTTCGGGTTTTGTTTGTATCGTGTACGTCGCAGAAACACTGCATCTGAAGCTTCCTCCGATCTTATCGCCTAAGCGTTACATCGGACATGGGACATGGGACATGGGTCATGGGACATGGGACATGGCACATAGGGAGGTAGAGACGAGTGAGTGACTGCTCGCATACACTTACGGCACTATAATACTGACTATCCTGTGCAGTTAACAACTGCCGATAGCGTTCGGATGAAGCCGGACTGTTGATGAGGAACCCGGTTACCCAGCGTGGTGAGTGTGAGGAAACCTTCCAAGAAATATATGCGTTCGGCAGTGGACTTAAATAGTTTGACCTAGCAGTAGTGTATTTTTTTTCACTTTTGTCTACAACATTCTATAGGAAGAGTCGTGGTACTCTAGTAGCTGGTACCACTAAAATTGTTAATAGGGATATTAAGTTTGTCTGAATTTACAAAACAGCGCGTGGTGACCGGTAAGTTTGAGAAATAATAAAAACAAGTATTATTTCAAGGATATGTGCACTGGAGCAGCGATGCGGGCCAACACCTTTTTGAGAAGGAAACCTTTGCCCAGCTCTGGGCACTTGAAGGCTGCTACTTTATTTTACTTTATTCATTAGTGACAGAGAAAAATATTATTAGTATGCAGTAGCAGCTAATTAATAAAAATAATAAATTTTACGTACTACTCAAAATTGTATTACATAACTTACCTATCTTTTGTGTTTTTCCATTGATTTTCCTAGGGGGATCCCATTGCAGGTGTAGTGCATTTTTGTGCGATGTCACTCTTAAACTGGGTGGTTCAGGTGTGGGCAGAACGGAGACTTCGTACGAGACCGAGTCAGAGCCGTAAAGATTTTTAGCTAAGCAAGTATAATTACCACTTAATGATTGGTCAATATCTGTAAATAAATCAACATACCAACATAAAAACTCTGTATATGTATATAATCACGCCTTGTTCCCAACGGGGTAGGCAGAGACAATCTTCTTCCACTTGCTACGGTCCTGACATACGTCTTTCGCTTCTCCCACTTTCATCGATCTTCGCATGCATGCTCGTTGGTTTAGAGTACTCTTGCACTGGCCTTTTTTCAGAACGTCTCCGATTTGATCGTGAAATGTTCGCCTAGGTCTTCCTCTCCCGAGTCTACCATTTACCAAAAACTCTTGCGATATTTATTAATTTTAACTAATCGAATACTTTAGTAATATGTATTTTTTTTTTAATTTTCATGTAATTGTAGTGATGTTGTTTACCAGCAGTTTAAGCAGTTTATAAGAATATTTTTTTTATCATAAGTGTAAAATAAAGGCGCAAAATAAATCTTAATTTTAAAAAATACATATTTTTTAAGATTTTTTTGAAATTTGTAAATATTCGGATATAACCTAGTAAACAATAAAAAAAATTATGTATTATACGTAATAAAAAATAATAATTTCTTACTATTAATAAGAAGACTGTCATCGTGATTTCTTGTAAATCTCGGATGGTGAGTAATAATGTTATGGTTGTGATACCATACGGTGCGAGGGGGGGGCGCCCCGACACAAGCACACGCGAGTAACAAAGAACTCCCCACTCCCACTGACACCGGTCCGCCCAGAGAAGATACGCCGGCCACTACTGAAATTAAAAGAAAAGATAACGCTGTTAAACATTGAAATTGAAAGAAAACTTCCAAGATGAAGTTTTCTTTCTGATGTAATTGTAAACAGGCAACTTTGTATTTCTACATTTATATCAACATTCGAGTATTAGACTCCTAGGTAGTGGAATCATAACTAAACCCATGCCCAAACATATTATTGCGTACATTATGAGACTAACTAAATTCAAACACATCTCACGAAAGAAGCACAGTATGTATATTTTAGAATACTACCCCTAACCTTTTGAAGATAGTTCTGCATGCACTCTGTTGCTGGGCGAACCTTCGCCTGCCGGAGTGTGAGCCCTCACAAATACTTCGTATTGCCTCCCCGTCGACAGCCCTGTTAGAGGAAACGTGAACTGGCGCGACAGGTTTGATTCTTGTGTTGCATCAATCCTGTAGTTCTGAGGGGCACCCGTACTGAAATATTCGAATTTGTCAAATTACTTAATGAATACAGGCAGCGATATAGGTTAGAACCTAGAGCTAGAACTCCGGTGGGAGAGGAGTTATCGCTTATGAGAAACGTGTGGAAATTATCATTTGCCAATATTTCAATGAAAATGTTACTTTATCGAACTAGATTCTTAAGATGTATAAGTGACCATTGTAGATTTATAAATTCTCATAGTTCTATTAAAAACATCTAAATACTAACCTTGAAACAGGCTTGACGTAAACTGTATAATGTGTGACTTCCCCATTAGGCTGATCTGGTCTCTTCCAACTCATAAGAAGCGATGTTGGCGAAGAAACTAAAAGTTTTATTGCAGAAGGTGGACCGGGAACTGAAATGACATTGTATAAAATAGTGAACATTACCTTTAGATTTTCATATTAATTATTATGTGCTATCGTTCTCTTGGTGCAACTTCATTGTTTGGTTAGTTTATTGATATTCGAGGTTCGTACACTCACTTCTACATGGCTGCACATGAAAAAATTCATAAGAATCTAACCAATTTCGTCTCTTAAATCTTTTAACATCTAAATTGAATTATAATTAAAAGTTTTTCTCATTTGAGAATGCCTAACCATCAAATTTTTCTTCTTATCAATGGCACCACAGCGGCATACTTCTGTTATATTATGCCTATTCTGTTATATATTAGTATTTTCTGTATTATGCCTAAGTCAACCAGTATTGTGTTGAGGCTTGTGTCTGATAGGTTTTCTAGAAGAAATCACTTTTAGCGATAATACCGCTCATTGTACCACCTTTCATGTTTAATTACGTTTTTTTTTTTTTTGGTTTTTGGTGTGCATTAAAGTGTATACTTTCTATCTATCTAAGACATGTTCATTCAAAGACAGAGGCCTCAATTTAATCCATAAGCATCTTCAATCTCTTTATAATATCGTTTAGCTACTCGCTGCTAGAATTTACCGTAAAGCTGTATGATATGAGGTATAGTACGTTCACGTTAACTAGATGCTTGGGGCTGATGACGTTACATTCATGCGCTAGTACAGTTTGCAAGGCTGTGGATAGCAAGCAGCTTGGCAACTCTACTGAGTGGCAAATTTGAATGCATTATCGATACACAGGGTTAGTAATATAGAGTTTATAGAATTTTTTTTCTATGAAAAATTGAGTCCGACTCAAGATCGACCAAGGCTCGTGCCTAATATCCACTACTTTATAGAGAGGTTTACTAGCCTTTCAAATTTATTTTAAGCAAATTAAAATGTGTAAAAGATAATTGGAACTCTTTGTTAATACACGTTAATATATTTATTTACTTAAAGAATGTCTTTACTTAGTGTAAGGTACAGTTTAACAATTTTTTTCCAAATGTCAACCTCATCTGCACTCAACGAACAAGACTCTGGCGACCGACTGACGGAAGATCCATCCCAATTGCTGAATCCAAATTACACAGACTAGTAATTATCAGAGAACAGTACCAGTATTGCTCTCGTACCGACAATACTCATCAACATATTAGCCACCTGGAAAGACCTATTTTTCCAGTTGATACATTCAGGCTAAAAGGAAGAAAATTCTATTCGCTTTTCTACATTACATAACATTAAAAAAAAATACCATCTTGTAACGTTGTGCAGATCACAGGGTAGGAGAACGGCCCGACGCCGTAACTAGAGAATCCTGCCACTTTAATCGTATAGTTTGTGTATTTTAATAGTCCCTGCAGGTAGAGCTCCGAGTGTGGAGAAGTCAAATTCAGCCAAGGACCATCTGTAAAGTTAAATGATGCAAATTAACAATCGCTATAATTTACATTACGACCCGTAAAATTTTTGTTTTTAACGTGGCAGAGCCAAGCGCCGGTTTTTGCTGCTGCACGAATGGGCCAGCTCGACCGGATTGGTACCACGGCCTCGCAGAATATACCGGCGTGAAGTGGAGGCAGCTTGTGCTTCTGCGTTCCGTTCGGTGAGTGAGGTAACCGGAGCCCCATTCCCCCTTCCCATCCCTCCATCTCCCAAATACCCTTAAAGGCCGGCAACGCACCTCTGGTGTTGCGGCTGTACGTGGGCGACGGTAATCACTTACCATCAGGTGAACCACTAGTTGTCGTCTTCCCCATTAAAATAAAATATAAATGCTACGGAAGAAATTAAACACATTCGTGGCAAGAACTTTTTTTTATTAAGTTGCGACTATCCCTTAACGCGTCATTAGTATAGAATTTCCATTGTTGTAACAGGTCATGGGTTATTGAATTATTTAAGGCGTATTCTAAGACTTATTTAATTACAGAAGCAATGAGAACTTCCTTGTTTGATACGTTTGGCTTAAAACTTACTCTATACGGAACCGGCGCTACTAAATTTTAACAATTATTATAGGAAACAGAACTGTACCTTCGGTGCTGTAGTGTATGTTGTAACCAAGTAGAGAAGTTCCTTGAGAAATGATCGGCTGCCATGCCACGCGCAATGATGATGACGATACCCCTCGACATTCAACGGAGGCGGGTGGGTGTTCTGGTGCTGGAAAAATATGAATGTTCGTTAATTGCTTAAGTAAATAAGAATAAGGCATGTCCAAGTTCTCCTTCTTCTTTCATTTTCATTATATTGTGAAATCTGTGAAAACAGTCAATGGAGATCCTAAAATTTTAAATGTATTCGTGGTAGGCGTGTCTATGAGCTATAAGCTATTTGTTTCAGTCCCAAAGCTCGCGGAACTGACAACCGTTTGGGGTAGAAATATTCGCGAGTGAAAACCTCGTACAGAAAAATGCAGCAGACAATGCTATTCGCATTAACGACAGATGCCCAGACAGTAGGACGACCCCCCACAAGATGGAGTGACGACCTGCGCAGTGTTGCGGGAAGTCGATGGATGCAGGTAGCTCAGGACTGAGCTTCGTGGCAATCTTTGGGGGAGGCCTATGTTCAGCAGTGGACTTGTAATAGATGACCAGACAGTGTTGTGGAGGTGGAAGTCGATGTAGCAAATAACTTAAAACCGTAATTTACTCGTATAACAGTTTTTTTTATAGACAGACATTTGTTTAGAATCTGTCAAGTGACATTATAATATAATAAGTAACATAAAATGTTTCAAGTTAAATATAAATGAGCTAACAGACCGTATACCAAACACTAGGGTGGTCAAAGATCATTTCAGTCCTTTCAACTCAGTTTGAATCTCCAGGCTAACATAATCCTATATAAGTTCCATAAACTTGGTTCTACGAGTCCTCCACATACGAGATCTAATTCGTGTCTCTTGATTCAAAAGAAAGCATCTGCTGCCTAAGGGGATATCCTCACCACGATATTCGGAACATGTCTCAAATACTTCTTACTATGAAACTAAGCGCATGCAGTCGTTTAGGGTTAGTTATGTTGATTAAAACACATTACCTCCTTCTCTTGTAGTTTGATAAACTGGCAAGGAATATGGTCCAGTGCCTGCTGAATTGAATGCACTCACGGATACAGCATACCTGAAATCAGAATAAATATTTCTAAAATAATTAGAGTATAATTAAATAATTAGAGCCTATAAAGCCCCCACCCCCCTAAGACTTCTTTATAATTTGGGATGGTGTCAGAGCCGCGAATCCTCGGCTATGCTGTTGTAGCAGCGTATGTTGGTCGATTGATATATTTTTTCACAAAACAATGTTAATAAAATCTAAACGTTCATAATCTTGAGGAAACTTAACCAAAACATAGGTATGTTATATCCTCAGCATAATTACAAGTACTCGCAACATCGAGTTCCAGGCCAATTAAAGGTAAAACTGTTGGAGGTGTAACAAATAAATGTATAAACTAATAAGACGTATTGAATGTTGCGCGCACTACAGCCAGGTACACGTGTTGTTATAGTTCATAAAAGATGATTTAAACCTTGTATTCTTAAACAGCCCACTCAGAATAGTCTCCTGTTTTCCGCTCCTCGGTGTGACCTTCACTAGTTTTGTATGTGTATCGTTCGGACCTAAGAAAATGAAACATTTAAATTAGTTTCAAAACTCCTTTTATGTTTGTACAAACAAATGTCTGTAATGTCGTGTGTGAGAAAATCTATCGTCGATCATGACCTCGAAAAGGAAAGCGATTCAACCAACTCTAACATAGCAGACCTAAATAATTTTGACCAGTGACGGGCATCAGTTTCTAATATGGTACTGGTGCTGTAGTTCTTTTCTTTACGTAGGAGATTCCTGTATCCAGCAGAGCATGGCTATTGATAAAAAAAGTAATGCAGGATAATACCTACTGCATATAATAAAAGACACAGGTATAGAGCGAGAAGAGTTATCTACGCTACTTCAGTTCGGATTGGTGGACTTCATATGTCCTCGTAGTATTTTATTTTTGACCCCGGCCCCTTGAATCTTTAAGCAAGAGACTTAGCCCTGAGGTCTCCGCGGCACAACAGTAGCACAAATACTTAATATTTATTAATCATTTTGTTAACAAACTTTGATAACAAAGCGTTCCCGATTAAAACACTGTCCATTTTTTCTATTTCTTTTTTAATATATTGTTGTTTACTAAGATAAGTTGTATGTTTGTACCTGAATCTCCGCTAACTCTTGGAGCTGCTTTCACGTGATATCCTTGCAGAAGACCGTTGTGAGTATCTCTAGGTGGAGCAATCCACGACACAATTAGTTCCCCTGGATTGTCAGTAGATTGCACTTGCACACTGATCGGGCTAGATGAAGGGGCTAGAATACAATTCATAATCTTCAATTTGAACTTATCGAAGTTAACTTTTTTCAAACGTTGGGAAGTTTATACTTTAAGTAAATATACTAAAAAACGTTAAAACTAAACCCAATAAATTCCGTAGAATTTGTTTTTATTGGTTTTGTTATTATTTTGAAATATATATATGTAGATTCCTAGGTTCATTGATTTTATTCAAAAAAAAAACTGTCTTTTGTTAATATATCTATATTAAAAATTCTTATGCAAGTCTTGAGAAGCAAGCCCGGCGGTGAGTTTTGTTGCTCGTCACTTTCTCGGGTTTCGGAAGCCCATTTGGCAACTCTAGGTTGTGCCAAATCTTAATCTCTGTCTATCACATCATCTATGTCAGTGTTAATAATATAAGCGTTGAAATCTGCGTCGTGATATATCGTTGTCCTGTACAATAATTTCATAGTATGTATTTGTATAGTCTATGGTCGCTTCTTATGTATTTTAATATTGACCAAAGAGTAAGCAAACATAAAATATAATTTATTGAGCATATTTTTAAAAATGCCAGATAAGAAGATTGTTAAAAGATTACTAACCTTGTTGCATAGTACTAAAATGCACCGGCTGAGTAAAAGGACTAAGGTCTACTTGATTGCCAGACGCTACCCGCACTCTGTAGTCCAGCGCAGGTTGTAAGTCTCTCAGCTCTATGCTTTGACGGATATCGTTGTCTTGTCTGAAAAATCACTCTTATTTTAATGTATGCTTTGTCAAACATTCTAGAATGTTTTACGAAACTGAAGATTATTCTAGCTAAAGTGAAGGAAATGGTAGAGTTACTTTCAATCTCTCAAAATTGAGAAGCGAAACGAATGGAAGATAATAAACAAGTAAATGTCTATGCTTCGTGCTCAAGCATCAAATTACTTTCGAATTATTGTTCCTCTTCAACAAATCAAACTCATGTTTTTAATATTTGACAATATTTTTTGGGTACAAATAAAACCCAAAAAAATGAAACAATAGGAAAAGCTTAACACATGAAGCAAAGGAAATGCGTCACGCTTGTGGGTTAATTAATTGTGAATATAATGCAAAATAATAAAACATTACCACAAGCTTAACACAAATTGAACAACTCACGACATGTCGCAACAATAGACATTCCATTGTTGTGACATTAAGGCATTAACAAATCTTTTACGCTTTAAACAAAAATTATATTTTCTGTTTCTCTCTCAGGATGTATACCTTGTGATATTGATACTTTTTCCAGAATCCCAAAGCATGTAATCATTAGTCCCGTACTGTATTGTGTAATACTGGACATGCGCACTTATGGTATCCCTCCATGACAGTTTTACAGAGTTACTGGATACTGAATCCACTTGTAAATCTAAAGGGGGCGTTGGCGGTTCTGTAATAAAAATTATGAAGAGATTAGTTATAAGTAAATATATTAAAAAAAAAATTGTAATATTTTTATTACCAAGAATATCCAGATGGATCAAATAAGTTGCTACGCCATATGGATTGCTAGCTCTGCAGTCGTATGTTCCACCATCTCGACTTTCCACGTAATTTATATTTATTGTACTTTTAATACCATTCGTATTTACGCTTTCCGACACTGTAATCCTGTAATCAATAGCAATGTGTTAAAAAACCATCACATCAAAATAGGTACAAGGAATAATACGAATATATCATTAGCGCCATCTATTTTACATTACTGGCACCAATCGTACGCGTTGTCTTGATGAAGAATTTACTATTATGCACAGACGTCGCGATTCATTTTTAACAAAATATAGGAACAGAAATTATTGTCAATGATATTTTTAGTTTGTTTATGACTTGGTGGCCTATTTTTTTAATCATGAAAAGAAATAATAAATCAAGCAGAGAATTATCTCTGCTTGGTTTTGATTGCGATGCGATTGATTGAGCTGCATCAGCATACCTTGACGATGTGAAGTCCACTGCCTTTCCGTTTACTGTCCACTTTATTCTAATCGGATTGTCCCCAAGCGGGCGACAGGGTAAAGTAACAGGCAGCCCTAATTTAGTCGTCAGGTTGGTGCCCAGGGACTCGAAATGCACTGGCTCTAGAAATAGCTTAGTATTTATTGTAGTTCACATTCGATAAAAACATTATTAAAACATTTTTTTTAATAAAAAAAGCAATGTTCTTTTTTGTATAATGTTCTTACATGAAATATTATTTTAAACTAATAGTATCGGTGTTAAAGTTAAGCAATTAATCTCATTTTGACTTATAAAGCGTCGTTTGTTATAAATGGAACGAAACATGTGATATAAAAGTGATGTTAATGCAATATAGTCGTATCTACTTAACTGTTATTTAGTTAGTATTAGAAAAATAAATCGACTACATAGCCTTTATTTCTAACCTACAATGATCATACTGTATTTTATAAGTTATATGTATGATATACAAACAAATATCGAAGACAAATATTTGACCTCATAATATTGAGATTAAAATACATTGTTATCAAACGGTAACAGGTCCTTTACTGAAACTTTCCTATACATACACAGATAGTACATTGTATGACATATAGACAAACTTACTATTTACAGTTATCCATAAATTCTTATTCAGCGCGTCACCAACTCCATTCTCAACGTTGCAAGCGTATACACCCTCGTCAGATAGAGACACCACTTCTATAATAAGGGTGCCGTTGGGGTAACTAATAACACCACCGCCAGCGAGGTCAAGAACAGGTCGCCAAATCCCAAGTGTAGCTATATGTATACATAGAATATAATAAGTTGTTATTAATGTAATATAGTGTCCCTTTATTCATGAAAGAAATGAATTTTATACGTGTAAATTTATTACGTAAAAAACTTATTAGTACATCTTTTAACATGTATAATATTTACATTAAGAATCTATTCCATATTTTGGTACATACATACCCTAATGGTCAGGGTGCTCACTTTAGTTTCATACAGCGCGAGTGACATTAGTTCGATCCCCATTGTCGGTAAAATTGTTAGATTTTAGTAGTAGAGATTGTTAGAATAGGCGGTAAAGGAAAACATCGAGAGACCTGCATGACTGAGAAATAATAAAAAAAAAATATTTTAAGGATATGTGATGCCCGCCAACCCGCACTGGAGCAGCGTGGCGGGCCTTTCCCGGCTCAAAAACTCTCTCGCATATTCGAGAAAGAGGCCTTTACCCAGCTGTGGGCACTTTCAGGCGACTACTTTCTTTACTTTACTTACCATTTTTAGGATCTAACCAGTCTATTTTTTCTTATAATTTTTAAAACATATCTCCGACATGTTGAAATGAAATTGTAAGGTGTACGGGTGTAAGGGGCTATACAGCTTCTTCATATGTTAACCTCACTTGCACATGGTGATGCTGCAGCCTGATAGTCAACAAACGAGGTTCTGGCGACCCAATAATGGCGGAACATCCATCCCAATATACTAATGACGGCAACCAGCATCACTGGCGCTCTGGTAGCAGCACTTTTTAACGTGGTAGACCCAAGCGGCGGCTTTAGCTGCAGCTCGAATGGGCGCCGGTTCGACCGGGGTTCTACGGAGTGAAGTAGAGGCATCTTTTGCTTCTGCGTTTAGTTCAGTGAGCGAGGTAATCGGAGGCCCTCTCCCTACTTGCTCCTCCCCTCCCTAAATATAATTAAAGGCTGGCAACGCACTTGCAGCGGCTCTAGTGTAACAGATGTACGTAGGTACTGGTAATCAGTAACCATCAGCTGAGCCGCTAGCTCATTTGTCCCCAATTCCGTTAAAAAAAAAACTAAAACTACGCTCGCGATCATGACGGCTTTTGTTTGCGTTTTACGAAAACGCTACGCGAAAGGTTCAATATGCTGATAAAGTTAATTAAGTATAAATACATAATTAATTTCAAATTTTGACGTGGTAGAGCCAAGCGGCGGCTTTAGCTGCTGCTCGAATGGCCCGCTCGACCGGATTAATACCACAACCTAGCAGAATACCGGCGTGAAGTAGAGGCATCTTGTGCTTCTGCGTTTCGTTCGGTGAGTGAGGTAACCGGAGGCCCACTACCCCTAGCCATTCCACTCCTTATCCTCCCTCCCATCTCCCAAATACCCTTAAAGGCCGGTAACTTACCTGTAGCTCCTCTGGTGTTGCAGATGTATGTGGGTGGCGGTAATCACTTACCATCAGGTGTACCTATTGCTCGTTTGCCACCTTTCCCATAAAAAAAAATTTATTAAAAAAAAAAGTTGTAATATACCGTCTCTCTTCATCCAATGTATTTGGGGTGCAGGATATCCATTTGCATTACAATATATTACACCGCGCTGACCCAGTAATAAGGAAGTGTTTGTCGGTTCTTCTACCCATTTCGGAGCCACTGTTAAAATAAAAGTAATTTATGATTACAATAAAAAAGTAGTAAAAAATAATTAGAGTTTGTTTTTTGTGATTGTCTCCTGGAACAGAATTAAACTAACTATACATCCCATGCAGTTAAAATTAGCTGTATCCCATAATCATATACTGTATTTGATCTAAGATAAAACAAAAATAATACAGAGTTTACGCTCTTGTGTTCTGTTAGCGATTAACATCAAAGTTCGGAAGCCGCATCTATAGTAAGTAAACTTACCATTTATGTAAAGGTCCGCCGTTTGATTGACTTTTCCTACGTGATTGGTTGCTATACACGTGTATTTACCGCAGTGCTCCAGTGAAACCCTTTTTATAATTAAAACGCTGAATAACTCTGAACTTCGCTCATTTATCTATAAAAAAAAAACATCAAAAGTTTGAAAGGTAAAAGCTTATCTGCCTTTGCAGCGTCTTTGAATGATATTGGGTATAAAAAATGTTTAAATCGCCATTATAAGGCGATACCAGACAGGCGTTCCACTCAGCAATACTTAATAGCTTAATACCCTTCGAGTTTCATAAGTCATTACATATGACATATGTCTTATAATAATAGATTACATTATAATATGATTGACACGTGAAGGGTTTATAGCTAACTGCGCAAACATTACTAATTCAACATGACAATTACTATACGCTACAATGCATTAAGCGCTTTGTTTGGTAACATAAACATATGCCGATTACCTATAACTGGTTACTATAGTAGTATCAGCCTATTTTAGTCCACTATTGAACATAGGCATACAAACCTTGAAATGTTTTCTCATACTCTCCTCGATGTGCAAGGAACTCATCCGGAGTGAGCGCAATGCCAGTACCAGATCACTAGTGACACAACCCATTACAAGTATGTGGGATTTGAGTTCGGCGAATTCGGATTCTCGACCATGATTCGGTCGCCAGAGCCTCGTTTGTTAGCTAGCGGAGTGCACAGGTGAGGATAACATTTGTAAATGGCATATTCGCCATCACACCTTAACATGGTAGGACATAATATTACCTTTAAGCTCGCCGGAATCTTCATCCCATCTTTGAGCCAAGAGAAGAAGATTGGAGGGTCTCCACTGATAATATTACAAGTTATTTGAACTATCTGTCCCTCTTTTAATCCTGTACCAACTCGAAGTTCATCTAACGCTGGTGCTTCTACCACCTGAATTTCAAATGATCTGAAAACATGGAAAAGAGTCGTAACTATGTACAGTTGTTTGAAGAGCGTCAATCTCTCTTACAAGTACGTGCGTTGTTTCTACCACCACCACCACAACAAGCTACGCAGTGTCAGGTTTTTGGAAATACACGACACTAACGTCGAGAGTGCTAAATATTAGCGAGGAGGAATTGTAGCAATATTTTTTATGAATAAGGAAGATCATTGATTGGCGGCAGAAATGGATATGAGGGTGGCGCATGCCCAGACGACTCCTGGACAGAGAAGGAGTCTACCACTTAACAGTAGGTTTGGGATATTAAGACTGACGGGCTCATCTCCTGACAGTCGTATGTACATAGCGGTCCACTCTACGTATTATGGTGTAGGGTCAAGAGTGGTTCATGGTCGTGATGTTTAGTCATTAGTGAATGGAAATGGGAAAGATAACTATCGTATGGCAGCTCACCTTCTTGCCATTTCACCAGACGGACTGTATACGATGCAAGTGTACATTTCGCCGTTCTGTTCTTTAAGTACTCTTGGTATATTCAGCACGCCATCTTCAATTGGTTCGAACAGTTGCCGTTTTTTACGTTTCTTTCTCGTAGTCTTTCGACTTTTCGCCGATACCGAATAGCGTTTATATCGGGAGTGTTGGGGTATCATTGAATTGACGATTTTCTTCCCCTTGTGTTCCCATTCAAGTTTGCTGGAATTCGTCATAAATTGTATTAAACATATCAAATAATCAACTTCAATTTCAAACAAAGCGCCAATAGCCATATGGGTTAGGGTGCGGACTACGAAACATGATGTCGCAAGCTCGAGCCCACCATTCGACTACTGTCGTGATCCACTCCTGATACATGCTTAGTAGGATGGTTAACAGGAATGTTATTTTAAGAAAATTGCTAGTATTGTTTTTAGAAACCAATAAAAATATTTTTAATATGCTCGAGACACATTTCAGTGTGGTAGAGCCAAGCGGCGGCTTTTGCTGATGCTGGAAGGGGCGGCTCTGACGGACGGCGGACATGACCCGTAAGTGCCTCAGTGTGGCAACTTGGTTCGTAACATAACATTCAACATTTCAACTTCGCATTAAAAAGCACATTTATTCGATCAGTTTAAAGAATTTATAAAACGTACGAAAAAAAAAAACTATTTACCTTATCGGGTATCCGTAGAAGGGGCAACGTAATTTCAGCGGTTGCCCACTTTGCACTTTGATAGGCGGCAAGGTTCTGATATATGGCGGACCTATAAAAACAAAATGTTATTGTACGCGCTACGTAAGAGGCTTTATTTGATACGACCTAAGTACTCTCTGCGAATTACTTTTTTTTTCTTTGTTTTTTTTTTGGAGAAAATGCTATAGTTAAAAAAAATTGTTATTCGTGAATTTGTTTATTTCTTTACAATCTTATAGATAAAGTATCCTAATGAATAGTTAATTTCATTTTTAACTGATAATTAAAATAGACATTTACATGTATTTATATTGTTCATTATTTTATTTTACTTTGATAGTTGTTATCTATTTGACTTTTGAATAGTTGTGTAGAAGTCACAGGATATATGTTCAATAATGTAATGTACAATTAGGTAATGATGTCTTGAAATTATATAATTTTGTAAAATTTGTATGCCAATAAGTGGAAGATAATATAGGACATAAACAAAATGTTAACATCTTTTCATGTATCACATTTAATCAACAAATAAACGTATTGTTATTATTATAATAAAGTCCGTTTCAATAAATGTTTAATCTATCTTCAATTTAAGTGAAAAAGTAGCAGCTTGTAGATGCCCACTGCTGGCAAAGGCCTCATTAAATATCTGAGACGGTTTTGGAGCCTGGAAGGATCAGCCACGCTGCTCCAATGCGGCTAAGCGGACTTCACATGTCGTCGAAATAATTTTTTTTTTATTTCTCAGACATGCTGGTTTCCTCACGATGTTTTCCTTCACCGGTGAGCACGCGGTAAATTCAGCACTTAATATTGCCATTATCAATTTTAGTGGCGCCGACACCGGTGATAGAACCCGGGTCACTCACGCTTTATGAAACTAAAGCGTGTGGCCTGACCACTAAGCTACCACGGTTCTAATTTAATCGAAAAGCAATACCAAAAACGTCAATTCGGGCTGTATGACCAACACTTGTGTCTCCTTCATATGCCACACACGAAAAGAAGCCGCCATCTTCAACTCTAGCCCTGGATATATTGAAGTGCGAGATGACACCGACCCCAGATGATGACATCATTTGTCCAAGTATGTATCTATAATAAAAATAAAAATGTGAAAGTGCAAGATGCATCTGAAATAAAAGTGAAAAAAGTAAAGTAGCATAAACTAGCCTGCAAATTTCCACGACTCAGCAAATGTCTTGTTCTCAAATATCTGAGAGAGTTTTGGAGCCGACACGCTGCTCCAGTGCGAGATGACAGACTTCACGTGTCCACGACATAATCTTTTTTAATAATTTTCAAATATTCCGGTTACCACGAGATACTTTTCCTTTATCGTCGAGCACGTGGTAAATTCAGACCAACTTAATATCCGTATTAACAATTTTAGTGATGCCGGCACAGAGGTTCGTTTCGATCGAACCCGCTCTCTATGAAACTAAAGCGAGCGCCTTGAGCACTAGGCTACAACGGCTCTATAGGAACAAACTACTATGTATTTAGAAGTATTATTAACGTCAAACTGAAATAAAATATATCTCTTCAGCAATGATGAAGAAAACCTGCTCAACAAGGAAAGTATGCTCAAACTTATCTGAATGCATACTTCGTTTTCCAGTCTCTTTTTGTTAATGAACCAAGTGGAGGCTTCAGCTGCTGCTCGAATGGGCCCGCTCGACCGGATTAATACCACGACCTCTCAGAATACCGGCGCGAAGTAGAGGCATCTTTGCTTCTGCGTTTCGTTCGGTGAGTGAGGTAACCGGAGACCCACTCCCCCTCCCCATTCCACCTCCCCTTTCCACTCCTTATCCTCCCTCCTATCTCCCAAATCCCTAAAGGCCGGCAACGCACCTGTAGCTCCTCTGGTGTTGCAGATGTATATGGGCGACGGTAATCACTTACCATCAGGTGAACCTATTGCTCGTTTGTCACCTTTCTCATAAAAAAAACCTCTTTCCCTTCATATTGAAAGGAAAGGAAAAGCTTTAACAAACAATTTTTTATAAATGCAGTTGTCGCGGTTTCTCTCTTACATCTTTGTGCGTGGTAGAGCGAAGCGGCGGCTTTTGCTATTGCTCGAATGGGACTGCTCGACCTCGCAGAATACCGGCCTGAAGTAGAGTCATCTAGTGCTCCAGCATTTCGTTCGATGGGTGAGGTAACCGGAGACCCCCTCCCCTCCACTCCATTATCCTTCTCATCACCCAAATATCCTAAAAGGCTGCAGCTTCCGTGGTGTTACAGATGTACATGAGTGACGGTAATCACTTAGCATCACATAGAGGCACATAAAAAAAAATTCAAAAATAATTGTAAATCAGTTATTAATCTGAAAATAAAACACGCAATACACTGCACGTATACACTACCTGGAATCGGTATTTGACGATATCACCATACCGTCTCTCTCCCAAATGAAACGCGGCGGTCTGTCCCCAGTGGCCCTGCATTCTAAGCTTATCTGAAACATAAACAAAATTAGATTGGAACGACGTGAAATACGTGTAGTAATTGTAACGTTATTTACGCCGGTGACCTGTATGAGGTAATTGGCGCTAACAACGCATAAACATTCGTAGCAAATATATTATTTTCGTAGCTCATTGTAGCTTCACATATTCATGTTACCCTATTAAAATTAATATTTATTATATGCATACTTATTTATGTATTTTATATCACAAATGTTTATTTATTATTAAATTACATAATGTGTGTTTACGAACATAAAATAAATTATATTATTTTGACTGCTCGTTGGCGTAGTGGCTAAGCGTTTAGCTGCGGCGTTGTGGGTGCGCGGGTTCGATTCCCGCACGGGACTAGTGTTTATATTTATTTATTTTTTTATTTATATTTATTTGTTGATCATATGTGATACTTGTATAGATGTTAATATTTTGATTATGTCCATATGATTTACCACTTATTGGCATACAAATTTTACAATATGATATAATTTCAAACATATAAGGTATATTACATTACATTACTACACTCTTGATCAGGCGTCAAAATCAAAATTTATGACAACTATCAAAGTAAAATAAAATAATACAATAATAACAATATAAATAAATCTACATGTCTAATTTCCTTATCAGTTAAAAATAAAATTTAAATGCCCAAATAAAAAAAAATTAAGTTATTATATCTATCTATGTATGTATTTGTATGGACTACAAATAGTTGTTCCGGGTCTGGATATTTGTCCATGTGCAATTTATGTATGTAAACTGCCTCCGCAACACAGGAGAAATAGCTACAGTGGAACGTTAATGTTTTTTCAAACATTAACATTTTTTGTAAGAAAAAAAAAAGATTTATTGTTTTCTTTAGAGACCCACTATTATATTTTTTTATTCCATATTTGCATATCTACTTTGCACTATGACAAGGGTTGACAAGTTGAGAATGCCACTTGACATTAAGTCCACCCGTTGTCATCTTTTTGAATATAGACCACCCCCGAATCAGAGCTATGACCCGAAAATCTTCATATCTTTAGTGAGAAATAAAGAAACAAATTACTAAATAAACTATAAATCTATAATAAACAATATTTATCTGCATCCCAGATGGTTTGACAGATACAGCTTCTCATAATATCTAACCGGTTTAGAATACCTTGTCTCATGCTTTTCGTACCTCTTAATTGACATAAATCGCTTATAGCATTTATTTAAAACTTACAATTTCATACAGTGCAGACTTAAACCCATAGTGGATTTAATTGTACTCATCATGTATTGATTTATTGTAATTTTCTTTGTGGGTTCTAAATTAATGAGGCTATAATTATTAAAAAGCACGTTAATTCTTGTTTAACGATTGCTTAATCTTTCGCGTCATATCAATAGAATTTCTAGTAGTCAAGACGTAAGCAACACTAGTATCGAGTAAAAAGAAATCTACTAAGGATTTGCTTAAAGTAATCTTCAAACTCTATGCTTTAGTTAGTACCACTGTCAAACCAAGCTATCCTCTACTTTTCCCTTAGTCGCCTTTTAAAATACACACGAGAAGAGCGGATCCTTGAAATAATATTATTATTACTCCACTAACCGTTTTAATACCTTTTCTAAATATAGGCATTTTTTAACTGATTTTCTACGATAATTTTTACTTAAGTGATATTTGATCTATTCACAATAGATATTGTAGTAGATACGAAAACGTTAATCCGTGCATTCCTTTACAAGTTATTCAGCGAATACGACAGAATGCATAGAGCAACATACTCCAACAATAATTTTATTAAGATGGACAGAAAACTATTGACTAACGAAAATTAGCTAAGATTTGAACCCTGATCTTTCAATTTTATACCACACTTCATTATTGGTTTTCTTAATCAACTATTGTAAGAACAAAAAAAAATTATGTTACTTACATCTTCACCTGGAGTCAAGATTTTATCCGTGAAATGATGAGTGACAACAATATTAGATGATCCAATTTCGCGTCTAAACCTTAAACGATCTGAAATATACATATTTTTTTTTAATACCAACTGGGAAAACAACACATGCCTGAATAGGACATAGCATATTGATTCATAATAGAAGATTATTAGATAACTTTTAAATTAAACTATTTCTTACAGATTTCATCATTGTTAATGATGTAAACTTTTTCATTAATTGTTTAATTTTTGATTTCATTTCATTATTAATTTTAGTCCGACATCTAAACATAATCTAAAAACAAAGCATACCACTGAACCTCAAGTAACCGTGAACACATTCTGTATGAAATCATTACAGAAGATGGTTTTATTATGAATCAATATGAAATGTCCCCCCTGTGGATTAAGAGATATAATGCATCGTTGCCAGTAAACGACGCTCCTGTGCAATCACTGTTCTAGCGAACCATGGTAGATTATGATGACGCTGGCGAACATTCGCAGAAGAGTGTGCTACTTCCCCGGTCATGCTGACTCATTCCCGCACCAGCTATATTACAGCAGCGAAGTTCTGCTATATTACAAATGAAACAACAAAAAGTTATAAAATGAGAAAGGGCATAACATGCTCCTTCTGTGCATTTCCATTGTACTCTCGTAATTAAAATTAATAGGAAAATAAACAAAATAGTATTTCAAATATCATACCGACATCGTTGATATATTCCCCCCATGTGTTGTTTCGTTTTCTTATCTTTCTGTGTGATATTGACCTGTAATACAACATACACGTTTTCATATACATGAAAATCACATGAGTACTCATAAATATTTATATATTTTATATTTTTGTAGTTTAGTTATTATGTTTTATATACATATAACATGAATAAAAATATAAGGTTTAAAAGTAAAATACCGGGTACAATTACATAATATATATATATTATGTATAAATACTAGTCTCGTGCCGAAATCGAACCCAGACCATAACGCCACCGAGCCGTCAATACGTTTCAGGTAACTGTATCTATTAATTAATGTTATGTTTAGGACAGTCAAGGAGCATTATTAGTAAGTCTTATAAATCGCGCAAGTACACAAGTTTAAGTATATTCTTGTGCATCAACCATACAACACGTAATACCGTAAATTCAAATCGGGTTCGAATTATGCGCCGCCATGGCCCCGCCGTGTTTCGTGGTAATTTCATTAATCTCAGTTTAATTTATGCATAGTTAACCGTTGTTAAACTACGCCTGCGGTGTTTGCTTACGAGATGGGGAATAATTAGATTGCAGACGGCCTATGTTGTTAAGTTCGTGAGCTTAAGTTTAATATCTTCACTCCTATCCCGGTTGAAAAGTATTTGATTTGTGAAATTAATAAACAATTTTTAGTATCTGATGTACACTGCAAGTTAACAAACGAAGCTCTGACAACCAAATTCTAGAGGAAAATCCAGCGGAATTGTCTAAACTCAAATGTCACAGACTAGTGATGGGGCTGCACTTAGCTCACTAACACCTGCTAGCCAAATCAAATCATTTATTCAATGTAAGAAACATACATTTCACTTGTCAAACTTCGTTTTTTTTTAAATCTACCACCATTTCGTAGTGAGGTTCCCCTGACGGAGAAAAAACCGGCGAAAGAAACTCCTTTCAAGAAAAGCATGCTGTCTTTAGCTGGTACTTTCTTGGAGAGGCCTATGTACAGCAGCAGGCTTGATTTGCAGTGAAAATTATGGTAAAGAAAAAAAAATATAGGTAAAGCTAATTCCGTGTGGTATCGGCGTAAGAATCTACCCTCGTTTTCTTCCAGTGGGTGTTGTACACCTCTTACAACACCAGAAAAATACCAGACTGAAATAAAGTAGACCGATGGCGTGCAGCAGTCTTAAGTGGTAAGGTGATCGCCAATCCGCTTGCCGAGCGTGGCGATTAGGGCGAATCCATCCTATAGGAGAAGCCTATGTCCTATACAATCTGCTAAGTTAAGTTAAGATAACCAAAATTCATTTTGAGATTTCTATTTCTTCTTTTGAAAGATTGATAATAATAGCGTGGTAGAGCCAAGCGGCGGCTTTTGCTGCCGCTCGTATGGGCCGGCTCGACCGGTTGGTACCACGGCCTCGCAGAATACCGGCGTGAAGTAGAGGCATATTGTGCTTCTGCATTTCGTTCGTTCGTGAGTGAGGTAACTGGAGGCCTAATCCCCTTCCCCATCCCCTCCTCTTCCTCCCTCCCATCTCCCAAATATCCTTAAAGCCCGGCAACGCACCTGCAGCACCTATAGTATTGCAGATGTACATGGGCGACGGTAATCACTTACCATCAGGTGAACCGCTTGCTCGTTTGGCCCCTTTCGCATTAAAACAAATTTGTTAGTAATTAAAAAAATATATTGTCACTCAAAAGATCGAAATAGGTTAAAGAAATAACTATATAAAAGTTGCTGTTTCTTTAACTAAATGTCGGCTTCACTATTTTCAAATGCACCAAATTATAATTCGTCACCGTAACAAAATTTTTGACGACACGTGTTATTAAAGTGACAAGGGATTTTGTTTTTTGTAAATTCATTATTTATAGATGATGATTTAAATATTTATGCAATATTTTCCATGAGGCTTACCTTTTTGTTCTTGAATTATGTACCGATTCATAATAAACATGGAGGCCTGAAACAAAAATGTCCAATTAATAAATTAATCTGAACGTAGTATGCACGATTATAGGTAATAATTCGTTATAGCTTCATTTATAAAATACTTATATGTTAACAGCACATACGAATTTTAAATATTATACGAACTACATCTGTTTCGCATAAACCACGATTTATTATATTACACGAGTAATTTTACTATAAATTATATAGTCCAATTTAACTTTAACATTTCTCTAAGAAGATCGTTTATCGTTACACAAATTCATCTCAAGTTTCGCAAACTATTCTCTAAAGTAATAATTACTTTATTTTCTCACAATTTCTGGATATTACAACTTGAGCATTTCGAAAAAAAGTGTTTTGTGAGAAGAGCTACGCCCAGCGATCGATTGTGATCAGGTATCTGCCCAGCCGTGGGATGTACTTTAACTGATACTATACTTAAATACTTACGACTGCGTGTGTCTTGAACGCTTAGTTAGATATTAAATTTTGGAATGCTGAAGGCTGGTAACCCTGAGTGTCATAGAGTACAGAGAGAGGTGTCGTTTTGGTAATATGGCACCATCGTTGAAAGATGAGGCAGTTATGTTCGAGACAGCGATGTGGCAGGCAACAGTGGTTTACTTGAGGAATAAACTTTGTGAGATACCATTGAGGAGGTTCAGGTAGAGCTGTAGGGGTGGACGGAGGCTCTTCAGGGACCAGACGCCTGAGAGATATTTCAAATTTCGGTAACAGAGGTGGTGATCAATATTTTAGTGTTATAAATAAGTAATATTTAATAATTCATATGTTAATTTTTCAGGTCAGACTCCATATTCGCAAACGATTGAAGCGCTTTGCGATAGCGTGGCTTTGTGGTGAGCTGACCTGACTGCTGAACCAATCACAAACGAAGCCAATATTTGTAAAAAAATATTATTGGTTTTCGGATCTGGTTATTTATTCTTCCTCCGATCTTGTCGCACAACGATTACATCGGATAGAGGAAGGTGAAGACCTGCTTTTGTTTAGAATACATTTATAACACCATTATAAATCTTCCGACAGTATTCGGAAGTTACCGCAGTGGTCAAAATTATGCAGGAAGACATCATTTAAATATTGAATGGGGAAACATTATGAAGATATATAATAACATAGCAGTCAAGCCTGTCACTCGTATTAAGGCGAGGAGACGAGATTAAGGCTTTTCATTAGGATCGACTAAACACAGTTAAACGGGCTTCTGTTATCCACTTATCGCCTCCGGGAGATAGAACATGAGAGTTGACAAGTCTCATCGCCGGGTTTGTTTCAGTATACTGCTATGAGATTTTCATATCGAGATTGAGGTGATTGAGTCGCCGCATGGGGTAGCAGATACTTACGCAGCTGCCACAGCAATTTTAATTAAAGTAAAAAAGGTGGTCAGAGGTCTGGACATTTTAATCCTTACAACCCATTTTCCACCCAAGCCTATTTGGGACAATGTGACTGGTGGTGAGCCTGTCGCCGTTTTAGTGACCAAGTCAACGTTCATCAGATGGTATGAAAGTTTTAAAAAGGTAACTGGCACGAGCCCGAGGATCGAACTCGACTCTCCAAATTAATATCCCCTAACCACTTATCTATTGTGAAGGGAACTTTTACTATGAATACGATTGAATTTTGTCGATTCAAAACCTAGCCAAAGGTTTTGAATCGTGGTTTTCACCGCACGTCGGGCCTGGGGTCGAGTCATTAAAACTTCTTTCGATATTTTGAATTTTTTATGGATTTAATATATATATATAATAACCTTTATTGATACGACAATGATGTTATGTAATGTGTGTGCTAATGCTCTCTGCTATTGTAGCCATCATGAATATGTATGTAATATATACATCCTTCATTCGTTCTTGATTAATAAAAAAACAGAGTTTTTTTTTTTAGTTCAAACTATACGAAAAAATCCGTGAAAATTAGTCTTCTTGAAAGTTGTAGTAAATGTGAGAAATCATTATGCCTTCTTCAGAATTAACTGGAAGATAACTATGTAATCGAAATCCGCTATGAAGAAAACAAATTCAAACATTTGATAAATGAAGTTGAAGTAATTTACGAATTTCAGAAACTAGCTTGTAAATGGTAAACAAAAACTTACTTACTTATATTACTGTCGAAACTTTAGAAAATATTATTAAACGGCTGTAATCGTTAAGCAATTTCCAGCCGGTTTAGTTTAAGAGAGCCCAACGAGAGACTAACTCGGCAATGCACTCAAAACTTTCCGAGCTCTGCGGTCCGAAGTTGCTCCGGACCCGTAATCTATAACGGAGTTAATAATGCGAGCCAATTTCAACTTTGCACCGATAGTTATAAAGAAGAATTAGGCAACGCACAGAACTTCCAAAGTTTCAAGCGGAATGAATGCCTGAGTTTTTTTTTTATTTTCAATAGCAAAGATTCTTGCCGACGAAGTTGGGGTAAAGCAAGATGCAGTTATGAATTAAAATAAAACTGTGGCTAGATCTATTTTAAGTCTGTAGCTAAAATAATTTTTCTTATAACTACATTGCAATATAAGAATTTCATTACACAATCCTGAGTTTATTATTTTTAATTGATAGTAGAACTATGTGAATTTTAAGTTTATCACGGACAATGTATTGATTGTAATTGAATTCATGTGACATGAGAACACACAGTAATATATTTTTACACTGATTATCGATAAATGCATGCCATACATTGCACCTCCTAGATAACATTATAAATGCATGCCATACATTGCACCTCCTAGATAACATTACAAATAGAAATACTCGATTGAAAACATTCGCACTATAGTAGTAGTGTCGAAAACAATTTTAGCAAATTCTGCATTTAACAGATTAACGACTTTTAAATATGTAATAACATTTAAATGCAGTAAGTGCCTACCGCATTTGATATATTTAAAAAGTTCTTAGTTCTTTTCATTCGTCATCTATACATATACCTGGGTTTATGAGTTAATTTCTGGATAAAGGCTTTTTTCTTAGAAGACACTATCAAATGTTGACGTGCATAGCATAAAAAGCCACTTACACATTTGTCCACTCTTCTTTAAATAATATGGGATTTTTTTAAGACATTCACACACGTCGTCCAGTCCCAAACTAGGATTCCGTGTGCCTTGGATTGATATACATATATTAACATAAATAACTATATATTATAAATACATATGATTAGGTTACAAATATTCATATAGGTCATACAAAACTTTGCCCCTATTAGGATTCGTATTTTGATTCGGATTTGATCAGCACCCAATAACCACATACAATCAGGTGAACTGTGTAATCGACTATTTTTTAAAAAAAACTTCTTGTTTGTTTTAAAAAAGTTAAAAAAATCATTGTTATGCAAAATAAATGACTGAAGCTATTAATTAATGTAAAGGAAACAACTGAAAATCGATTTAAATCGTGAACGCTTTTCAATTCAAAAACGAATTTCCGGACAATCTACTCTAGTTTTCCTCTCGAGTATTGAATAAATAACTTTTATACAGCGACTGGGCAAAGTTTATTTCAAACATTGAAATACAAGTACTCATTGTATACAAAACTTAGTAAAAATATATTTCTTAAGAACAACATATTTCTGAAACCTAATTCATTAATATATTTTTTAAAAGTAAAAGGTACAATATTTGTTTCAAATGCAATAAGAATTTGAGGACGAAAAGGCAATAGTCGACTGTAATGTCACCAACGGGAAGATGGATGATAGAACCCATCGGCGCCTTTTGCTACTGCTCGAATGGGCCGGCTCTACCGCGGTGGTCCACAGCCTCGCAGAATATCGGCGTAAAGTAGAGGCATCTTGCGCTTCTGCGTTTCCTTTGGAAAATTAGGTAACCGGAGGCTTAATCTCTCCTCCCCCAACCCTTTTCCAACCATTCCTCTCATCCCCCATATATCCTTAAAAGCTGTAAGCGCACCAGTAGGTCTTCTGGCGCTGCAGACATTTGCAGTCGACGGTATTTACTTACCGTCAGGTGAGCCGCTGGCTCGTTTGTGCCCTTTCGTATAAAAAAATGGTGGTTCACTATCCAGTACAATTGTACACTAACTAATACACCTTACCTTAACAGCCTGTAAATAGTCCACCGCAAGATATACTCCTCTCTCGTAAGGAGGATTTGCCATAGTCACCACTCTCGGCAACCTGATTTGCGCAGTACCAGACACCTCGCACCTTATATCGTTCTGGTATTGTTAGAGATTGTGATCCTGGCACATGTCGGTAGTCGTTGCGATTTTGGAAGCTTCTCCCATAGTCGCCTATTGCCACACTCACGGGAACAAAGGGGTGGCAGATTTATGCGCCGATACCACATGCCAATATACAGTAATATATATCTAATATACACACTGGAATAACTTCAGTATAGACAGAATATACTTCAGTTGTAGCCCAAAAGAGGAAGTTGGCAGTTGAAAAGGGCCCAGTTCGCTGTTTTTCTGCGAGATAGTGTCTTGAACGATGATATCCGTAGAAGAGTTATAGAATAATCGTAAACCGACCTGATTTAGCGATTGGCACGCCATAAATCTCGTAGATCTAATAAACTTTGGGGAAGAAAGGTTCTCTAGTGGCAACATCGTATAGGGAAACAAAGTGTTAGACGATCTAACACATGACGGAACGGCGGGCGTTTCGGAATTATTTTGGCTTATATTTTCTTTTTGGTGTAATGTGTACGCTTTTATATCAGAATACCTTTAATAAATAATCTTCGTTTAAAAGAGCATATTAAGTATACAGTTAATAATACCCATATTGGCAATGATGCCTGGTCTTATAGTTAAGTAATATAGTACATATAATAATGTATAATTATTATATATTACACTTTATAGCTGAATTCGCTACGCAGAGGCTTTTCTTGTAAATATTTTTAAAAATATTAAGGCCACCGAAAGTCACATATGAATTTTAGCAGTAACAGTAGAAAAGAAAGAAGTTGAAAGAAAAGGTAAGATGAAAATAGGCCGACAGTGAGACATCATTTTAGGAGAAGCAACTTTGGAGAAAGGTATGATATGCTTTCAATCTAAAGGAATTGAGCAAATAGATAAAGAGTTAAGTATGTGAATTGAAACAGGAAGAATAGAAGAAATTATTAAAACTTTAATTTTTGAGCACATATAGTTATTACCATCTAATTTTGAAAAAATTGCCAGGATAGAATTTTTTTTTTACACTCTTCTGTAAAAGAGGTGAAGTTGAAAGAAGAGAAAGGTGGCAAGGCAAAGCAGATAACCCACGTAGTGTTTGAGATTTGATAAAAGGATCTAAGGATAAGGAAGTGTGAAAAAATACATGTTGCAATCGCTAACATTATTGTACTTACATACAGTATTAGGAGACTTGCCGATACTTACGCGACACTTTAAAATATGTTAAATTTCTTTTAGAAACGACGTTTGTATTTTCTTTTTGGTAGGTCGCGACTCGCCATTAGATTTTTTAAATCAGATTGTGAGCCATTGCGCAAGATTTCTATTGACTTTAAGAGCCGAACTGTTATTGGGATATGCTTATCATACAAAGTTAATACTGACTTTGTAAAACCACTGATCTTCTCATCAATACTATTGCCGTTAAGAAATAGTAACCAGTTTAAGGCATCATCGTCACGCTGCGATACCTCCCTTGCCCTTGTAGAAGATAAAGGGGTTTGCGATTAGGAACATCAATGCTACAAAGATAGAACAAGTCCCAAGAAAAAGAAGTGGTCAGTTGGCCATGAGAGATTACGCTACTGGGGGATGATACGATCATTAGATCAAAAAGAGAGAGACAGAGAGAGAGAGAGAGGGGAGATGAGTAGAAGAAAGGTAAGAGCTGAGAGTTGAAAGAACTTAAGAGAGATGTGACTCTAGTAGTACGGTAGTAATTCTTCAACAAACAATTGTTAAAGTCACACATCAATATTATCTGACCACATAAAGGGCAAAGATTACTGACGACTATTATATTAATTTCTAAACATTCTCAACAGTAATGAATCAAAATCAAAATCGATAGTGGTTTGCTAATGTAAAAGGGGCATACAAAGAACATTATTTCTTAAAAAGATTAAACATACCGACGAAAAATGTAAAGATGTAATGTATGCTGAACATCTAATTACTTTCATTATTATTTCTTATATAAAATATTAAAGTTATTAACTGGAAATGGTGACATCTGTCAGAGGCCTATCAGAGATGAATATGAATTAAAAGTACTTCACATCAAGTAATTAGGAATTTAACTTACCGTTATTTGCTTTACTGCTTATTAAACTTGATCTGTCAGAGTTTAATATTCGAAATATCCTTTCCGAATTCCTGTAAATAAAAATAATATTATTTGTGTTACACCTGACGTATTATGCATGTGTATGTGAGTTCCTTTCTCATAAATTCTTTTTGCTTACATCATATGACGGATAACGTTGATGGCATGAGAAGGCGTGGAGGATGGCATAAATAATCTAAAAACTCAAATGAATAATTGACGATAAATAATTAATAAAGTTTCGTAAAACCATTAATTAGCCACATTCTGTGGTTAAAATTTAATACAGATTTGTCGGAAAATGACAAACTCCACGTTGTGTTCACTTTCACTCAGTCATAAAATAATAAAGTTTGAGACACATATACACGCAAGACGAATAAGTGCTACGAAAATATATTGCTGCCGACTGATAGTGGAACAACTATTTCAAATATTTGACATATTTTAAATTCACAGTAATATTTAATTGTCACATAAGATCAAATTCAGGTTTGATTCGATTTGGTTACACATCTATTCAGAACTACACGCCTTATAATGATCGGCGAACAAATATCTTATGCACGCCTAAACGACATATGCGACAAAGTAGTTAATTATTGTCAGTAGTATTTAAAAAAAATCTCTTAATTATGATGATTACAGAACTATTGCTCGTTACTATACCGGATCTAGTAAATAGAAATATTGCATTCAGTAAAATAACTTATAAGAAGTAGGTATCTGCCACACCACTTAATGATCAACTTTAAGACGCATAATTTACAATTACTGATGGAGGTAAATTTTTAATCGAGAGTAAATCTTCAAAAAAGTTCATGTCACGGCACCTTCAAAATATTTAATGAATCGTTTGTAAAGTCTACGACTTTACTGAGTCATTTCACTTAGTCGACTTTTACAAGATGGATAACAGATCCATATTACTCAACGAAGACTGAATATTTTACCTTTACATAACGTGTTACGATACGTTATAGCATAAACTAAAAACATTTAATAATTTCCTATTCTAAACGCAATAACAGTTATGAAATTTTTAAGATTTTAATACGATCATAAATTGTTAGACCCTTAATATTTCACTGATTGTGCCACCAACTTAACTTCGAACAGTCACAATCGTAAAATTTTAAAGGCAATAAAAGGAAGGCTATCCTCGAAACAGCTGATAAGCGCCTTTTTATTTAACTTTCCGCCGTTACGAAGTCGCTTTCCTTTAATGCTTGTCGCTATGACATTAGTCTTTTTTCTACTTACTTTATTAGTAGAATTTCCTTTCTTTTTGCCTTTGATGATTGCTCTTATAGCTGGTTCTTTTCTTCTAGAGAAAGCTTTCTAATATAACAAATGGGAAAGTTTAAGTTTTTCGCATTTTTTCACCCAACCGTGCCCGAAGAACATAAATGATTTGAATTAAATTGGGCAGAAATAGTTAAAGAATTGATCATAGATATTTTTTATCTCATTTAAGACAAACTTTAAAGTGAGGTGGGTGATACCGTGGACATTTACTATTTCATACATATACATATATTACATAACATAAGCTAAAACAAACTTTCTAAATATTTTAAAAGAGAGTAAAAAATGTTGCATATTAAATTACGCTAGTCAAAATATACCTTACCTTTTGTGATATCTGTAGTGTTCAAGTTGCTTTTCAGAAAATGCCACTTTTACAGGAACTGCTGAAACAAGAAAAAACAAAAACCTTAATGTGTTTTAGTTTCCGGTAAATATTATGAAATAAATGTAGCTAAACTGGAAAAAACGGCAAAAGTAGCATATCTTTTTTACTTGAAATTTAATATGACTCGAATTTTAACTTCTGAACGTACATGGTTGAAAATAAAAGCTTTTTTAATTGTTCAAACAACTTTTTGTTTTAAACTGTTAAAATTTACTTTAAGCCTCCATAGATGAGTGGTTAGGGGATCTGCCTCCAAATCAGGAGACGTTAGTTCGAGTGCGGAAGGCTCGAACTAGTAAGTTTTTCGAAACTTAAGTACGATTTGTATCGTTGGCTTGACACTAAGACGGCGACAGGCCTCATAACCAGGCACGTTGTCCCAAAAACGCTCTGGTGAAAAGTGGGTTGAAAGGTCTAAAATGTTTAGACCTCTAACCATCAGTATAAGGTCGTGTAGCTAATTTTCTATCAAGCACACCTGCAATTTTCTATAAGACGATTTACAACGAAGTGAATGTACATTAATAAACAAAACTAATTAACTATATACTAGTAACAAATAGCGGTGTCAAGTTACAAGATACAGATTGTATAGTCACTTTTCAATACCTCCTTACCATTAAGATAATCATCAAGGTTATTTATAAAGTATGCTTTTGAGCACAAACTCTTTTGATTTAATTTTTTTTAATTTTGTTTCTGAAAGTTTTTGTTCTTCGATTTAGAAAAAAAATTTTTTTTATTAACATTAAAATTTAAAATAAAACTAGGTAGGATCCTCCTTTATATAAACCTGTATCAGGAGATTCCACTCCTCCATAACAAAAATAAGGTAACTACAGTTCCAACAAATATGGGCAATTACGAAGAAATTGATTTTGTTTACACAAAACCACAAAAGGAATTATAAAAGATAAGCAAATAGACTTTTACTATTAATTTAATGCTTAAAATTATCCTATCGTTGGTGTGTGTTGTGTGTTATCGTTGGGTGTGCGTGTTCATTGTTGTGGTGTAGGTGTCTGTTTGCGTGTATGCGTGTGGACATTCTTTGGATTATATTTAGTATATATTGATTCTTTAGTATAACTTTATAACAGTAAGAAGATCACATAGTGAGTAAAGATTATCGGTGGGATACCTATACGGCTTAAAGAACATAACTGTCAATAGAAATCTCTGTGCTCTTTCTACCTCTAGAAACTTACTTTTAGATGCTCCTCCTCATATCGGATTAAAATATAGAATAATTGATTGTGCCATTGCAACATACATTTTTTCAAAAGAATTTTTGGTGTTACTCGTGAGATCTAAAATATCCATATTAATTTTCTTGTTGTGCTAGAGAGTAGTATTTGAGAATACGAAGTTAATCACTCATCAATTTAATATTTGCTATCTACTTGACTGAATGTTTAAAGTAAATATGTACATAGTGTTTGTTATGTAATGCCTATTATTTCTCCCATTTCCTAATAGTTCCTAAGTGCCGCTGTACAGTGATATATTGCGCTATAACTTTTATAGTACGTGAAAATCAGCGCGCAGAGGGTTGTAAACCCGGTGTACAGGTATATAGTACACCTATGATCTCTCGGTGAATTAAATTTAAGTACAGTTTTAACCAGGGTAGTGGACAGAGCGTTAGCTTTAATCTCATAGTACGCGAGTGACCTGTCAATACAGTAATTTTAAGTGCTTAACTTACCACGTGCTCAGCGATGTAGAAAAACATCGTGAGGAATAATAAAAAAATATATTTCGAGGATACGTACATCGCCAACCATTGCCCAGCAGTGGGAATATACAGGCTGGTGACATCGTCTTTCCGCATACAAGCGGGCTAAAAGTGCTGTAGGTCTACTATCAATAATCTTGTATATAAGAGAATGCAGAGATTATAGATTTTCATTGGCCACGATCTTATTCAGCGTACCAAACGGACTACCGCAACTACTCCTGCCTACTTTTCTACTGTTCGTAAGATAGAAAGAGCCTTGTCCCCTATAGCACTTGATAGATACTAGGTTGTAGGAATCTTACTCTACATAGGAGACGTCTGGGTAGATAAAACAATCTATCATCATTCTGTCGCCAATCTATAATGTAATCGCTATTAATGTATATTAAACGAAAGCCAGTATAATTATAGGCTGTGTGACATTCCGTATTCGTCCTCGAGGGTGACAATACACTTGTAATCTCTTTCGGTATCAGTTGTTTGCACGTGTTCATTGGCTGCAGTAGTCTACATTTACCACGAGGTGAAATATTAGCTCGTTCGTCAGTCCAATTCAATGAAAAGGTTAACACAGGATTTGGGCTAAAGCATTGAACTTTACTATTTATTATATAGCGCGCCGTTTAAATAACCTTCATGCTGTCATGCCAATAAATGTCATTTAAAATGACGTGTAAATGGAAAATACAAATTGAAAAACCAACATAGATATAATATCTGTCTCCTCCGCGTTTTACAGCGCGTCGTATAAATTTAATTTGTGCTTCGCAATATTAACTTTGATTGCTGCCGTGAGAGGGACTATTAAAATATACGCGTGAAGCTATTCGGATGATGTGACCTGAACTTAAACGTCGTTCAACATTTTCAGACTACGCATTAAATGGAATTGTAAAATTTTACCTCGATGTCTATATTAACTTAGTCACCACGTGACATATACTTGTACATATAATCTCATGATGATCAGATACGATGGAATGTAAAGTATTAAAGCATTGCCATGTACATACTCACTGCTAAGTAACGGCGTCTGTTTATATTTCAAAAAGTTCTTTGTTTTGTATTTTTTATGGGATAGGTTACCGGTGTTACCCGAGGAGGTGTAGGTGCGTTGCCGGCCTTATTTGTCGATGTTTGGGAAAGTGGAAATGAGAGAGGGAAGGGGGAGAGTACCTCCGGTTATCTAAGGCGAATAAAACCCAGAAGCACATGATGCCTCTAATTCACGCTGGTATTCTGCAAAGCCGTGATACTACCCCGGTCGAGCCGGCCCATACGAGCAGTAGCAAAAGTCTAGACTGTATTTCTATTCGCTTGTGTTTTTACAAATACCTCGCTAATCCTTGTAACGTGAAGCTGTGTTCGTATATCACAATATCATTTATCTATGTACAGTTTCTACGTTTTTCAAATTCTGCCATAGAAATATAAGTGAAATTATGATCGTGTTAAATGTGAGGCATAGAGATATGTTTAATTATAGAAATGGATTATAAATTACGTTGCATTATGTGCATAGTCGTGAATGGAACACGGTTGAATGGGCTGGGCCATATGAAAGACTTGTAAGCCTTTGAACGCGTGGCATGGTTAGTTACCCATTAGCTAATGATGCGTTCTCATTTACTCCAGTATTTATTACAAGTGTTGGGAAAATTAGCTGCTAACTCAAATGTTTAATTTGTAATGCACAGCGCTAGTTAATTAACCAGTTTTTTTATTATACGTGCCTTCCTATGCTTTTATGTCCTCCTATTCACACAAATATTATGATTTAGACAATAACTGACCTTTTTTCCCGTATTTTAAGAAAAGTACGAACCTTTTCAGCATTGTTTTAAATCATCAAAACTTTGTTAAAAGTGTACTAATAATGATAATACTTAATATATGGGTTAATTATATGTATTATTTTTCTTTGTCAGTCTCTAAAGGGCCACTGCTGGACAATGGTGTTCCCATCATAGCACCGCAAAGGCTGGCATTTTTATGGGAAATGGTGCAGACAAACTAGCGGCTCACCTGATGGTTAGCGACGACCCTCGCCCACTTACATCTGCAACATCAGAGTAGCTGCAGGTGCGTTACCAGTCTTTGAGGATATTTGGGGGAAGAAAGAGGAGAAGAAGGGGTAAGGGGGGAGTGGACCTCCGGTTACCTCACACACCGATCGAAACGCAGAAGCACAAGATGCTTCTACTTCATGCCGGTATTATGCGAGTTCGTGGAACCGAACCACGATCGAGTCGGCCATTCGGTCCCTTCTTCCTGCGGGTGTCATAAGAGGCATGTCACGACTATCTCCGGGAGCTAATCCTATTAGTAAACTCACCGCCTGTCACGATCTATGTTCCGAAGAGGCGAAAAGTGGGTTTTGGAAGTTAATTTGGCTGCAAATTCTAAAACTGGTGTCTCTTACCCATTACAGACACAAGTGCTGATTTTTTAATGAGTTTGATTGCTTTTAAAGACGTTCGAAATCAAGGTCTCCTTAACATAATAGTCAAGTCAAGCAGCCTTTAAATGCCCTCAGCAAGGCAAAGGCTTCCTTCTCAAATGGGTTTAGAGTCGGGAAGGGTCCGCCACGCTGCTCCAATGGAGGTTGGCGGACTGCACATGTCCTCGAAATAATATTTCTCAGACATGCTAGTTTTCTCACGAGGTTTTCCTTCAACACCGAACACGTGGTAAATGCATTCAGCATTTAAAGTCGCTATTAATAATTTTAGTGGCGCCGGCATCGGGGATCGAACCCAGGTCAAACGCGCTCTATAAAACTAAAGCGATCGCTTCGATCAGTGCGCTATCACGGTACCTCAACATAATAAATAATAACTATACAAGTACAACATAAGCTCATGGAATTACTTGACGCCACTAACTCATATCTAAGTTGCTGCAACTATAACTTGAAACTACTTAGCTGTTCTCAAGTAAACCGCTGATACAAGCATAACTTTGGATGTCCTACTTTTTACCCCAGTGTTATAATTAAAGCGGTCTCGTGTTTCCTGCACGTTTGAAGTATGGGTTTGAACAATAATAGGCGAACTAGTTTTGCTAAAAATGTACGTAGTTTACGTCATACCGAGTTCATTATGTGCTAAATATGTATTGATTTATTCATGTAAAATAACTTCGAATAGTTATTACGAAATTAAGTCTTCATGACCGATTACGACCATGGATTACGACACCACGACTGCCGAATACTATCAGCAGTTGTCAACTGCGCAGGGGATATTATAGTGCCGTACGTGTACCCTACATCACTCGCCTTTACCTATCCTATATGTCCCGATTTGATTATGACCGAAGCGAATAGTTTTGTGATTCAGCAGTTAGGTACGCCAACCACTGAGCAACGTGGATCCCATGAAATTTAGCCAATGAATTACATCTTATTTTAGTTCATCAACCTGTATAAGTCCACTGCTGGACAAATACTTATACAAATATTAATATAAAATACTTACACAAATATAACAATAGAAATACTTACTTTTTACGGCCTTTTTTAGTCCGTTATATATTAGGAAGTAAAAAATAGTTATTAAAAATTATCATGTTGTTTTTTTTTATAGAAGAAGGGGGCAAACGATCGTGCGTCTCACCTGATGGTAAGTGATCACCGACGCCCACGTACATCCACAACACCAGAGGAGCTACAGATGCGCTGCCGCCCTCTAAGGAAGGAATAGACTCTTTTCTTGAACGTCCTTAAGTCGTAACTGTTCGGAAATACTACTGGCGACAGCTGATTCCACAAAGTCGAAGTGCGTGGCAGAAAGCTTCGATTAAAACGAACTGTGGTGGAATGCCTACCATCTAGGTGGTATCGATGGAACTTCGAATTCTGACGCGATGTACGATGGTTGTTTATAATATATATGTAATAAACTTCTACCGCCTAAAATATATTCATTGTCATATTAAATATGCCGTTGTTTATGGTATAAGAGATTTTTTTTTTTATTTCAAAAGCCGCACGAACGGTGGCAGGAATCGGTCTGGCATGGCAGTGAGGAGGTTCAATGTAATGGATCTAGAACATGATTACAGACTGCAGAGCAGAACCTCGGCTCATTAGTATTATTATTTGTAGATCGGATTATGCTACGGATAGGACGGACGCATCAGCAATGACAACGGACAACAAAATATCCCCGAGGGTGTGTAAAATTTCAAATATTGTTATATACCTCTTATATTGCAAAATTGTTTTATATTGTTTTGTTTTGTGTTCCTTGAGTTGTGGCAATGAATAAATAACTTTTCTTTCTAAAGGTCGCTGTAAAGCAACTGAAACGTTTGGGGTTATTAAGAAAAAAATAAACGAGATAAAATACGTAAGAAATAGTAACATTTCAAAGGTATGGTATTCGCGTAAATAGAAAAAATACTAGGATATTATTGTATTAAAATACTATAATAAACATTTCAATAGTTACGGTTAAGTAACAAAACTGAACTGTGACATAATTTCGAATTTAAGGCTTGGTGCTACGGTGCGCGTACTTCTACGAGTATGTAACACTTGCGTTCTACGGTTTGGATGTCCGGACGTGCCGAGCGATCATATGAAATTGATGCCTGAGTAAACTCGCGTTTATCCAAATTCGTTCGCCAAATGACCAATAAAACCAATGCTTACAGTGTTGACGCTGCAAATTAAATTTATCTGTAATGGTGTATAAATAAAATTTATAGTTTTTGTACACAAAAAAGATTCAAATTATCGATTTAATATAATTTACAGTACAGGACAAAGAGCATGTCTGACGTCCACGTCCCACCGATACCGGTTGTTGTTGCGAACACTAGGTTCGAAATCGTCGACGAGTGTACCTAGGACATGTGCGTCATAATTGTGAACAGGTACTGCTTGTGGAGGCTGGTGGTGGAGGAGGTGCTGCACCACAAGCATCACCTGCTCTGCCCGAGCTTTGCAATGCACTTTTGCTTTAACTGTGGGATATTTCAGTTACCTATGGGACCATAGTTTTTATTTTATGATTTTTTGTACATTATAATTATTGAAAAAAAAAACAGGACCGTGCTTAGTGGAAATGTTTCAGGCAATTCTATGTCTCTGCGTGTTCTTTTTTTTTAAGAAAAGGTAATAAACGTACACACAATCCGACCGATGGTAAACTGTGTGACATCTGTTCTCAATTAGGAAAGAAAAAGAAGGTACGTTGTTACCTCCAAGTACTAAGATCAAATACCTTATTACATGGTTCTTGTTCATGTTGGCTGTATTTGCGTGTGGTATGGGCGTAAGAATCTGTCACCGCCTTTCATTCCGTGCGTGGGGGAAAGGACACCAAGATGGATAAAATCGTAATGGTCTTGTAAATCGTTATGACTTCCAGCGGGTGGCGGGAGAACCATCTTCAAAAAATACTGGACCTAAATTAAGCAGACTGTTGGCGGGCAGCAGTCTAGAGGGCGAGACGTCTGGTACTGAGATCGCCAATCCGCTTGCCGTGCGTGGCGATTATGTCAAATCGTCCTTATGGGAGAGGCCTATATCCTGCAGTCTCCTCTGCAGGATATTTACAGGCTGTTAAGGTTAAAGTAAGATAAATACGTATTTTTTTGTTTTATTTAAGTATGTATTATGTACAACTGCACAGGTAACCTGCTGGTAAATGGGTACATTGATTTAGGGTACACCGTTAGATTAAATCAGTATATAGCCGCAATAACAGCCTCTGAGTACTAATACAACCTCCGTGAAGGTTATTTATTCTTCCGTTCTTTGCACTTTGCAGTCTAAGAAACAAGAGATGGGTGTTAATAATTCCCAGGAGTGAGTTTATCGCAGCTATCATAATAATTGAATAATTATCATAACCTATAAGTGCCGACGTGTGGTCTGAAAGACTTCTCAACCTTTAAAAGTATCTGTTCGCTTGGTCGCATCAATGTAAACGTTCGAATGCATCACTTAGCACCAATAAAAAAAAAAGATGTCAAAGAACAATTTTTTTTAAATTATCGCTATTGCTAATATATATTATAATTGCAACAGCGATAATTTTTTTTGATTATGGTATTGTTTATAAATGTTATAAATATATTTGAAACGTGGTAGAGCCAAGCGGCGGCTTTAGCTGCTGCTCGAATGGGCCGGCTCGACCGGATTGGTACCACGGCCTCGCAGAATACCGACGTGAAGTAGAGGCATCTTGTGCTTCTGCGTTTCGTTCGGTGAGTGAGGTAACCGGAGGCCCTCATCTCCTCCCTATTCCCCTCCTCTTCCCTCCCATCTCCCAAATATCCTTAAAGACCGGCAACGCACCTGCAGCATCTATGGTGTTGCAGATGTATATGGGCGACGGTAATCACTTACCATCAGGTGAACCGCTAGCTCGTTTGCCGTCTATTCCATAAAAAAAAAAAAAAAAAAAAATAGTAAACAATACATAAGAGGAGGTACTAATTTTTTTTTTTGAATACTCAAAGATTAAATTCACAGTTCATGCATGTCAGGAGAACATGATTGCGATCTTTCAAACATCGCATTCTGCGCTAGTTTCTTTTTTCAAAATCAGTCTTAACGCGCGTACATTTCATTGCTCGCAGTATCTAAAAAAAAAAAAAAATCTTTGCCAGCGGCGCAACGGGAATAAAGTATTCAGCCTTACTGAATACAACTTGTTATAGGATGCAAGTAAAATAGAAATTTTCAGTGTAAAATTTTCAACCGCGTTGACTACGGTGAATGAGGCCTCATTAAACCCGATGCTGTCGCGTAAATTGCAATTTATTGTACGTCGCTGTTGGTGAAACTGTCGGCGTGAAAATATTTGTAATTTACTTTTGTCTACTACTTATATCAATGAAAAGCTTCTAAAATACATACATTTACCACAACTACCGCCAACTCCTGAACTTTGCGCTCTCCTAGAAAGCTCTAGTCTGTGGGATTTGGCTTTGGCTGATTAGATTGAATATTCCTCCATGATTCAAAATAGCCTTGATATACGCGACTTTACATTTTTGTCGTGATAGAGTCAAGTGGCGGCTTTTGCTGCTACGCGACCGGGTTAGTACCACGGCCTCGCAAAATACCAAATTGTATTAGCTTCTTTTGCTTCTGCGTTTCCTTAGGTGAGTGAGGTAACCGGAAACCCAGTCCACTCTTTCCCCATTCCTCCTCCTGTCTCTCATCACCCAAACATCCTTAAAGGTCGGCAATGCACCTACTTGAAAGATGCCTCTACTTCACGCCGGTATTCTGCGAGGCCGTGGTACCAATCCGGTCCAGCCGGCCCATTCGAGCAGCAGCAAAAGCCACCGCTTGGCTCTACCACGATAAGATAATTTGTGTTTTTCCACATATATCGGTTTCGGCTGGGATTCTGAACCAGAACCCATGTCTCGTTAGTAAGGTACGTTAGTATAATATTCGTCCGTAGGAAATAATACACATTCCCATTATAATTTCTGGTATGCCAGATAGACGAGTGACGGGCTATAACATCTGTTGTAGTATGACTGCCAACCCATTTGCCAAGAATGCCAAGTCACAAGACTGATAAAATGCTGATGATGAGAAAGATAATCATAAATATTACTGTTTTTTTTTTTTAACAACAGATTTAACTTTACTGCGTGGAACTAGATGCTAAATACAGAATTATATGTTTGGTTACATACGCGGTATGTCGAAACTCAGTTAAAATTAATCAATGACCCACGTCACTTCGCTTGAATGATATAATTAATTGGTTCTTATTACAAAATTTATTGCATAGATGTCACTCTCCGCAACGATAATGAAACATACCTACAGCATAGAGTAAGGAAGGTACCACTTATGAACAACTACATTCACGAAGATATTTCTCGTAAATATATCTATAGACCATAGAATCAGAAATTAGTATATTAAAGCCAAAATGTAGCTTAATAATAAACAGTAGCTTATTACTGTAAAAGAAGAAATATATTATAACGTTCTTAAGTTTTATAGTTTGTATTTACATGCTGCTGCTCGAATGGGCCGGCTCAACCGGTTTGTTACCACGGTCTCGCAAAATCCGGCGTGAAGTTGAGACATCTTATGCTTCTGCGTTTCGTTCGGTGAGTGAGGTAACCGAAGGCACACACCCCCTTCCCATCCCCCGCCGCATCCTCCCTCCCATCTCTGCCAACGCACCTGCAGCACCTCTGGTGTTGGGGATGTACGTGGGCGACGGTAATCACTTACCATCAGGTGAACCGCTTGCTCGTTAGCCGTCCTTCTCATAAAAAAAAAGATACAAGTGTAATTTTGGGGTAATAATAAATTTACATATATTATAATAACCACGTATAGGCAAAGGTTACTGAGACTGTCTTTCACTGCAGACTGTATGCGGACGCTAAAAGTTCGCTGAGCAACTGCTATGGAATGGACTATGCTCGGTGTTTCTCTGTGCTACAGAGTCTGCAACGATGATATCCGCAGCAGAACTAAGGTAGCTGAAGAGATTTGAAACATTTCAAGACGTATTCATATTTGATTCTAATGATCTTTACCTTACCTTAACAGCCTGCAAATGGTCCACTGCAGGTCATAGGCCTCTCCCATAAGGAGGATTTATTCGACGGCTCGGTGGCGTAGTGGCTAAGAGTTTAGCTGCGGCGCTGTGGGTCGCGAGTTCGATTCCCGCACGGGACTAGTATTTGTATTGACTACAAATAATTGTTTCGGGTCCATGTGCAATTTATGTAGGTAAACTGCCTTTGCGACACAGGAGTAATTCCTACAGTGGAAGGTTAATGTTTTTTAAACTTTTAAAATCATAATCACCACGCTCAAAAAGCAGACTGGCGATCTCGGTACCAAAGACCTTGCACCTTAATCGCTGCTGCTCGTCATCGGTCTGCATATTTTTGGTCCGGAAATTTCTAGATGGTTATCCCGCCATCTGTCGGTAGCCACTGCGATTTTCTAGGCTTTTCTCTTAATCGCCTCTTACGACATCCACGGGTTGAATTGGACTGATAGATTCTCACACGGATACCACACGACAAACCGGTTGATCTTACAGAAATAGATATACAAAATCTTTACACAATTTTAGGCACAAGTTAAAAATAAAACTTGACAATTCGAATGTTGATCTGTCGTTATGAATATGAGACAGAAACTCACCTTTAAACATCTATTCAAATTGAAACGATCTAAGAGTTTAATGTTTTATTTTTATATTTATCTAAAATCAAGAATTAAAAACTCCACTTTGAACCGCTTGCCGCTCTTAGTACAAACCACGTTCTGTACACAAAACGGTACACGGTACCCACATAAAGCATAATTAGTTTCCGATAATTGAATTTCAGTAACACATATTGGCTTGTCATTTAACGTCGATTGGTTGGTGGAGACATTCTATTATTAATATTATAATTACGATATGAATATAATTTTCACAACGGATGTCGGGAAGTATGTACAAATTAATAATACATGTATTTCAAAGTACAAGCAAAATGCTCACGATTTTTTTTTTTAATTTCAATCAATATTGATTACTAAAACAAGTAAATATAAAACAAAGTTCAAGAGAAGTAACCAAATTCTATATCAATTCTCCCCAAACCTAGAGGCGAATAAATTTTTTCCAAATTTGAAAAGTTTTTCTCTGTATGTGTTTCACGTATTTTACAGTACAAGTACAATTTATTACTAAAACCAATGCATTTAAAACAAAGTTTAAGAGACTCTCGACATCTACCTCTATTTCCGATAGATGAGATATCCCGAGAGGTGAAATAATTTCTTCAAACTTAAATAAGATTTGGATGATAATATTTTTATTAAAGGTTTAATAAAAAAATATAGATATAGCACCGATCTATATAAAGACGAATTGATAACCTCCTTCTTTTTTTAAAGTCGGTTGACGTTATTCAACATTTATGATGAAGAACTATATTACTACTACACTATACTAACTATGAACACTAACGACTCATAAGTACTATGGAAATTATCATAAAGCAATAATAGCAAAGTAAAAATTAACAGCTGGTAAGTGCCCACTGCTGAGCAAAGACCTCCTTCTCAAATACTAGTATCAGAGAGGGTTTAAGAGCCGGGAAGGGCCCGCCACGCTGCTCCAGTGCGGGTTCACATATCCTCGAAATTATTTCTCAGACATGCAGGTTTCCTCACGATGTTTTCCTTCACCGTTGAGCACGTGGTAAATACAGCACTTAAAATTGTTATTAACAATTTTAGTGGTGCCGGCACCGGGGATCGAACCCAGGTCACTCGCGCTCTATGACACTAAAGTGTGCGCCCTGACTACTAGGGTACCTTGGCTCTAAAGCAATAATAACAAAATTTTATTATAAAAATACAATTATTTTAGAAGCACTCTTTACTTAAGATTATTTACCCTCTTTCCCTTGTCTAAGAAATTTTTCACATTTTGTCTGTTTTAATTTTGTATCCATGTATACAGAAATACTTTGAATTAAAAGTATTGTTACCCTCCAGACAATGGTATCTGCATATGCCTCTATTTAACTCTGTTATTCTCCAGTCTTATGAAAAGACATTCTTCTCTCATTCATTCTTGATAATAATTTATTCATTACCGTATTTTCTCCTGTCTGTTTGTTTAAAAAAAAAAACAAAATTATACCTGTAACATTGAAAATAAGATTTCTTCGTGGATAGTAAAGTAGAAACCTTTAAATATTCCACATCAGGGCCAAGTCCTCCTTCCATTTTTTAAAGGTATTATGAGCTAAGTAGTGTCCGCTGCTCCAAAGACTTAATAACGATAGAGCCAAATGACTTAAAATAAAAAAGTTTCGGATAACCAAAAGTTCACGCCTCAAACGCACATGTTACGTATTAAATTAAATTAATATAAATAAACTTATTATAAATAAATATTAGATATTCATAATCTTTCTACTCCATAGGCATCTGAAGCCCAGACAGACCAGTTGACGACCACCAAAACTTTATTTTATCATTAAAAACACCTATAATATTTTAAAATTACTTTTCGATATTTATTCATATTGGTACAGACATTTTTAAAATGAACAACCATTCTTTACGATTATCTACTTGATACTACGGGGTACAAAAAAAACCTATACCTAACAGTTTTTTAGGAACAGAATAGATAACTTCTTCTTAATGATATGCTGTAACGCACACCAGATAATAGCCACATACATCTATCTATTGTATTAACACAATAGATATTCGACCATTTTAATTGGAACGAACGCCCTGCATTAACGCTGGCAAACAATTGTTCATGGCAGGCGTATTGCTGCATAATTAATGTTTCATTTCCACTACCGCTTCGCGTAATTAAAATTCGGTAACGAGATGAGAAAATGATAGCTCAATGCATGAGAGTATAGCAAGTGAACGTAATAAGCAATGGATACATGTTAATGTAACATAATTACATTATTGGAATCATTATGAACACACGCCAGTCACAAATACGAGGCGGCGCTTTTTAGATTTTCTCCATTTTGCAAACTTTCATCTAAATTGATTTGCTTAGTCGTCAAAAGTTCGACATCTAATGATACTATTGTGACAAAACTTATATTTATACTAATTACGAGTCGGTTCAACCCCGCCATTCCGCGAACTTAAGCACGCACCCTCGTAGGTATAGGCAGAGATTACAGATTTCAATACGCTATGACGGACTTTCGCAAACCACTCTCCACGATGTCAGAGACATAGGACACGACACGACAAATAATTTGTGTTTTGAAAGAAAGAAAGATATACTTTCAAAGAAAGATACTTTCCAGATTACATTTCAAATAAACTTGCACTATGAATAGTGATTTGAAAATCAATGATTAAGTAACACAAGGTCAACAAATAAACAACAAAACTAAAAAAGGCGTATCAATACATTACACAAAGAAGCAAACTGCGATAAAATTCATCAAATTGTGCGAAGGTGTACGCTAACCAATAAACAATATAACTCGAGCGTTAAATCCACGTGTAGTGTGTTACATTCAAGTTTGAAATATAACCATTAATACTGGACTTATTTTTGACAGATGAATTGTCACTAATCATTTTGTCTCTCTGTAAAGTAAAAGAACTGAACTGCATTAATACATAATGAGTAAAAAGAACGCTCACCAACCTACTGCAGCTATGTATAACGTTAGCATTAACAAACGAGTATGCTATCTGACATTAAGCAGCTAGCGCAGCCCATGGATTCCTGCAAACTTCAATTGAAGAGGGTTTGACCCTCGGTTCAGCCTGTAATAATACTAATCTCTTAAACATGATATACAACAATGGTTACATTTATGATTAGCGACAGAAAAAGCTAACAGCTAACCACCCTGTCATTCTAAAATGGCTCCTACCACATAGTTAAAACCTACGTTATAAGACGTTAACCGATAAAGTAAGTCATTGAGTGCTTAAGTAATAAACATTTATATTATTACCGTCCACAAAACCGTTGACAAAATACTCAGTCACGTTGCATCCTGCTGCAAATCCGTGAATGGTGGGTTCTCCCCTTAAGGTTATGAAAGGTATAAAACAAGTTAAAGAAATGTATTTTTTCAACTAATGACGAGTTGACACTAAGAAAATTCTATTGTTATGAGCGATATTTATGTAACATACGTTCAAAACGGTCAACCTTCCAAATAATGCCATAATTAATATCGATTAATTAAAACCTTCGTTTTCAGTAAAAAAAAAAAAATCTGTAAATGTGCAGGGCATATCAATACTTGAGAGGGTTTGGAGCTGGGAAGGATTGCCACGCTGCTCCAATGCTTGTTGGCGAACATCACAAGTCTTCGAAATTTTTTTTTTGGTTTTTTCGTAGATTGCCTCACGATGTTACGACGGAGCGCGTAGTGAATTTAGCACTTATATTAGCATTCAATAATTTTAGTAGTGGTGGCACCGGGATTCAAATACAATATTGAGCAATTAAAGCGAGCGTCTTGTCCACTAGGCTACCACGGCTCCATCTATTACTGTTCACTGTCAATAAATCGTTCAATAAAGAAAAATTCATCCTAAATACTCACACATATATACATAATACGCCAACAGTTTAAGAGATAATAATTTTAATACTGTAAGGATTACATCAATCGATACAACTTAAACAATGTCTCAAACTTAACGGTCTATAACAGAGTATCCTAATATTGCTTGTAAGTATGTTTTCTTAATAAATTGTTGTAATCGAACACACTAAAGATGTCGTAAGGCGAAACCGACCGGTTACTTATATTATATTACAATGTGTTATGAAACTAGTACAAATGGCAAACTTTTGAACGCACTGAGTTTGCCCTTTCAATAAAATTTTTAGTTAGGGTCTTCCTGCTGGAAGAAATGTCAATGTATGGAATAAGTAGTGCCCTTGTACAAATACTATGTTTTAATGTTTTCATGCCTTTTTGTGTGTACATAAATAAATAAGAAAAAAAAGGGATAATAATATTTGTCAATTATTATTTTTTATCAACTAGAGTAATACTATTTATTTTTTTATGCCCAAAGTATTCCATTATTTAAGCTGCTTACGAAATATGTGATCCGTAAATATAAACGAATCGTAATAAATGTTTTATTCTAACTTCTAGTATACGTAATATTATATTCTACCACTGTCGAATAACGAGCGTATCTGAACGCTGTTCCTTAGGACTCGTGATCCTGTGTTCAAATTATGGATTATGGTAATTGTGTATTTCGGGGTTGAAAGTACTATGAAAGGTGAGAATACTTACTGTATATTAGTACTAATATACGAGTAGTACACACCACAAGTGCCGTGGTAGACTCACTAGTCTAGAATTCATACAGCGGGAGTGACCTAGGAGCGATCCCTAGTTCCAACAAAACTAAAACATATTTTACTTTTATGCTTACTACATTCTAATGCGGTGAAGGAAATCATCGTGAGGAAACCTACATATCTAAGAAACAATAAAATATATTATTTGGAGGACATGTGCAATCTGCGAACACTCACTGAAGCGGCGCAGGGTGCACCATCTCGGCTCCAAAACCCTCTCAGATATTTGAGAAGGAGGCCTTTGTTCAGCTGTGGGAATTTACAGGCTGCTACTTAACTTTTACTACCCACGTATATCAAACAGGAAACTTTTATTCGTCTTTTACGACACCCACGGGAAGAAAGGGGGTGACATCCTTCGCCACTATAGCAACATGTCCGATTGTCACTCGCCCACCGCTGAACAAAACCTTTCCCACCACCGTCATGAGCCACCTGAAATGATCGACTACCCGTAACTCTGTGCAGGTCATTGCTCTGTCTTGTGATGTCGTCTGTGTTTGCCTGTACGCAGCATGCCCCTCCAGAATATTTCGTCCCTAACGGTTTTCAGCTCTGCGAGCTATGTGACCGGCCTATTGCCACTTTAGCTTGCTGATCCTTGCGGCTTGTAAGTTCTACTGCGGATATCGTCGTTGTAGTTTCCATCGGGCAGTGAGGCATCGCTGACCTCTCCATAGCCTTCTTACACAGCTAAAATTTTACACCATTAGATACTATATTTAAAATGCCAAGTATACTCTCAATAAAATGGCAAACTTTTTGAATTACCGATGAGCACATTTCTGTTGTATTCGTGTTGCAGAAGTTCACGAGACCGGATTTGTTTCTTTAGTCATGACAGTGCTGCAGTTCACGTGCAAGCATACATTCACTAGCTAATTTTTAATATCCTTAATTCGATGCTCGATAGGAGATCGGATCGACACGATCGGAGGACAGGTCAAAAGCATAATCAGAGAAACATAACCTGAATATTGTCATCGGTTTCGAACAGAGTTTTGTTGCAGAGTGAACGTGGTAGAGTCTAGCGGCGGCTTTCGCTGCTGCTCAAATGGGGCGGCTGGACCAGGTTGGGACCACGGCCTCGCAGAATACCGGCGGCGTGAATTATAGACATCTTATGCTTCTGCGTTGCGTTCGGTGAGTGTGGTATCCGGAGGCCCGCTCTGCTCCCTATCCCTTCCTCATCCTCCCTTTCATCTCCCAAATACTCTTAAAGGCCGGCAATCCGCCTGCAGCACCAATTTAACTTGCGGACCTCCTGTTCGCGAGTCTTACCGATGTAGCTGTAAAGGCCACTGGGCCAACAACAGATCTACCGTGGGGGTTTTAGTCGGTCCGGCATCTTCAATGCTGATCCCGACCAACCACCCATAAAAGGTGCGAGCACCTTTCACCCACGTTAAACAAAAAAAAAAAAGCAGCACCAATGGTGTTGCGCACATCTGCGTGGGCGACGGTAATCACTTACCATCAGGTGAATCGGTTGCTCGTTTGCCGCCTTTCCAATAAAAAAAAGCTCAACAGTCACTACTAAATCACGTGATTGTCAAAATAGTAATATTTACTTTTTATGATACTAGATCTTTGAAAAAGCTCCATGCCTATCAGAGCAAACTCGGTACTTTTTGGCACCACTGGTCGATTTTGTTGAAGTATTGCCAAAGATGTACTTTGTAATTTATGACCATGGCAGTTTTTCACAGTTATTTTTATTTAAAAGAGAAGCACGAATTAAAATTGTGTAACTAATTATATTGTCCAGTGAAAATAAATAAAGAAACCGCTAAAGGCACTCGTATTGAAGCGTTTGCTTAAATAAATTTTACATTAAATACTGCTTTTAGCTGTGGAGGCTTAGTGGTCAGGAAGCTCACTTTAATTTCATTGTACGCGACTGAACTGGGTTCGATTGCCGATGCAGACATGAGAGTATTGTCTCAAAAACTTGTCTGTCTGAGATAAAGATCATAAACAAGACAAGACAATATAATTTAGTCCTCTGCTGAACACAGAATTCTCCAGGAAAGCGCCAGCCAAGACTGGCATGATATTAACCATACTCACGCCGGTGAGCAAACCCGATGTTCAGCAGTGGACTTGAATAGCCTGATTAACATTAAAAATATTCACTACACTATCAAACTTGAACTTACCAAATAGAAAGTAAAGTAACAGCCTGTAAGTGCCCACAGCTGGGAAAAGGTCTCCTATTAAATATCTGAAAAGATTTTGAAGCCGGGAAGGGCCCGCCATGCTGCTCCAGTTCCAGTTTCACATATGCTCGATTTTTTTTATTACTCTTCACGATCTTTTCCTTCAACGCCGAGCATGTAGTAAATACAGCACTTAAAATTGCTATTAAGAAATTTTAGTGGTGCCGGCACTGGGGATCGAACCCAGGTCAACCCTGACCATTAGACTACCACGGATCTACTGAAATCAAAAGAAATAAAAATATTAAGAGAACACCATGTCTCCCCCGGGGATACTCCTTCTTTTTTCCTAAACCTTCAGGTATTTCTTTCCCATGCCTCCAACTTCCATCTATTTTGATAACAACAGAGATAATTTTTGACAATTATCAAATAATTATTAAAGTAAAATCGCTGTCAGTGTTTACTCAAAACATTATAATTACAAATATTAAATAACGATTTCTTTTATTTACGGGAACACTACACATTTGACGTTTCGAACCTTTTCGGGAATGTAAGAACCAAAAGAAAAAGGCTATACAATCCGTAAATTATAGTTTCATTACAAATACAAATATTAAAGTTACGTTAAATATCATTTCTACTTATGGAGCTGTTCAAATATCATTTAGTTTAATATTAAGGTCGGCTCAAGTAACATTTGCCACTAACGACTCTCCTTACGCACATTAGTAACATCCATGAGCGGTCATTACGGATCATTACTGAATATAAAGCATAGTTACGTTGAATATTAATACAATCTGAAGCCTACGTACCTACATACCTACGTTAGTTATTTATTTATTTATTTCAACTTAATTGCTATCACCATTACAAAGGGCGGACTTAATACCTTTTGGCATTCTCTGCCAGTCTACAAGGAAAACATCAAGAGGAAACCTGCATCTAAAAAATATTTTTTCTAGGATATGTGAAGATATGTAAAGCCCGCCAACCCGCACTGGAGCAGCGTGGTGGACCACTCCCGGCTCCTAATACCCTCTCCGATATTTGAGAGGCCTTTGCCCAACAGTGGGCACTCACAGGCTGCTATTTTACTGTTTTTACGTCACTTCTCAATTCATAACTTTTTCTACACCGTGACGCAAATGAAGGTTGTTATTAATCATCATGGGCAATTCGTTGTTTATTTTGGTAGTGGGCATGCCGACCGTTTATTGACATGTTTATTTCAGCTGCTGTAACAGAGCAAAATTGATTGTGCTCTCATACGTTGTTTACAGTACAAATACCAATATTTCAATATGCATTGTAAACGATAAACGGCGACTATTTTTTTCTTTGCAGGAGAAAAAAGATTGCGCATTTGTTATAAAACTGAAACGACAACGCATGGAACAAGTCTTCGTGAAAGGATACTGCCAATGGAACACAAAAACTGTCTCAATCTTAAGGTAGATATGGCGTTGGTTTGTCACCCCTGCTTGCTTAAAAATATCCTTTTATTTCTACCAGGCCTACAACTACAAAATGTTGCTTTCATATTGCTTTAACTATACTCACTTTATTATCTATCAAATGGTATATGGTATGTAATTAAGCCCAGGTAGCCTAGTGGTCAGGGGGCTCACTTTAGTATCATAGAGCGCGACTGACCTGGGTTCGATTCCCGGAGGTGGGCACCACTAAAATCTAGCAATGTAATAATAGCAATTTTAAGTGCTGTATTTACCACGCGCTCGACGGTGAAGGAAAACATCATGAGGAAACCGGCATGTCTGAGAAATAACAAAAATATATTATTTCGAGGATATGTGAAGCCCGCCAACCCACAAGCAACGTGGCGGGCCATTCCTGGCTCCTGAACCCTTTCAGATATTTGAAAAGGAGGCCATTGCCCAGCAGTGGGCACTTACAGGCTGCTAATTTACTATACTACTTTTATATAACTAAGCTTCTTTTACCGCATTATTTTTCATGACATTAAAACACAACACACTTAACACAAGCTTTTCTTGTCAACATTAAAAAAAAACACAAAGAGGCTACTCGTTTCGAAGTACTTACAGTAAACAATTGACAGCACTACCCCCTCCTCACCCTTAATTGTTTTCTCCATTGAGTTGCCCAGGGGCGAGTTAACCACAGCGAAATGAGAAAAGTATACAAATCAAACAATCATTTTCTTTGAAACTTTTGAGTGGCACTTATGTTAACTTATAAAGTCATATTAAAGCTACGCTGAAGAAAGGAACAAATATGTCGGGTCGATCTCGAAAGAGCCTCACAAAGTATCAGGATAATATAATAATAATTTCCTATTAAAAGAACAAAATCGATAAGCAAATTACCAACACTGTCATGACTGGGCAAAACACGCATTCTGTACCATTGAATGAAAAAATTCTTGGATACAGATTATCTTAGCGGATACTTATTTGAACATCATCTAGGGGCTTGCTACTATGTTGTAATGCTACATACAAAATATATGTTTATGTAGTTTACATAAATACTTTTTACTAGATTACAATTAAAAAATAATGTATCTCGTGGAGAGAATATATAGGTGATTAGTGTGAGAAGTGATAAATGATTAAAAGATTTTTTTCTATCCATACTATATAAAACAATTATCTATGCATAATTTTGTTTTTGTTTAAAGAAAAAGGGATAAATGAGCAAGCGACTCATCTGATGGCAAGTGATTATCGTTGCCCACGTACATCTGCAGCGAACGAAACGCAGAAGCGCAAGATGACTCTACTTCACGCCGGTATTCTGCGAGACCGTGGTACGAACCGGCCTATTCGAGCAGCAGCAAAAGCCACTGCTTGACTCTATCACGTCTGTAACTAAAAAAAATAGGTAGATATTTTAATAATAATTACTTTACTAAAACTGTTAGTCTAACTTTACTATAGTTAATAACAAACGCTGCTCTTAACTGTTAACAACAATAAATGGCATTTCATCATTACTAAATAGTTGTGTCTATCTGTTCGTGTATACGGCAAATTCACTACAAAGTTTCGCAGTGAATACAGCTATTTAGGGCGTTCATTACCGCGGTATTGTGAACGGAGACGCTTCCCACGTAATGCTACGGCGGATAACTTAGGTGTATTGAATTGCTCTCTAAATGCAAAAGTTATTCCGCAATATTACAATATCAGCGCAGAGCTACTTGTTATTAAGTTTCTTTTTTTTTTATAGGAAAGGCGGCAAACGAGCAAGCGGTTCACCTGATGGTAAGTTATTAGTTATGTAAAATTGCAATGAACAGTTTTAATTGTCACTAGCAAAATCAAAATCCTCAAGAATCCTATTCTAACAAAAACATTTATACAGATATTCTTACTTAACGCGCAAACAAACACACAGAAAAACATACATGCCCGAGTTCTGAAGTTCAATGTTCAAAAAGAAGCAGACAGGATAAAGTCCTTTTAAAGGAGAGAAATAATTTAGAAGAAAAAATGTCACGAACATATTTTCTGCGTTTGATTTATATATTTATATTTCATTTACTCTAGGAAATTGCTAGAGTTTCAGTCCATATTGGAACGATAGCTTATTGCTTTTGCATATTTTAGTATCACCAAACCGTTTCACGTTCCCGTTGAACACTGATAATTGAATTATACGCCGTACTACTAACGCATGCATGGTTTTTTGAGGTATAACTATTACGAACAGGAGTGTACAGAAAAAAAATATTTATCAGATAAAACATTTATTTCTTCAAAATAAAGTAGCTTTTTATGTGATGATGATATGTAATAAAACTTTAGCCACAATCGACATGATTGTGATATGTGACATAGTAAGGAGTTTATTCAGATGTTGAGAAAAATAAACTCAGTAAAGTAATACGGTAAGAATGCCATATTTTTGAACAGGTGTAGATTATATATGGGTGTCGTTTATAGCAAACAAGCCTGGACTGGATATAAATGTTTTGATTTTATCTGCGACCTTGACTTATATGTTACTGATTGTGATTGTGATTGTTTCAAAACAGAAATCCGTTTGTCGGACAATATATGCTCTTATGCAAACGAGACAATAATTCGTTTTTATGTCAGAATTATAATATTAAGTTGCACTATAGCTGAGTAGTTAGAGGCACTCTGTGTCTCTGAATTAGGAAACTCGAGTTCAAATACTTATCTGAACTCGTAAAAGTAAAAGTAAAGTCGCAGCCTGTAAGTGCTCACTGCTAGGGCAAAGGCCTCCTTCAAAGGGTTTACGAGCCGGGAAGGGCCCGCCACTTTCCACCAGTGCAACCCGCACTTATTCGACAGGGTGGTTTCGAGGATATGTGGTCGGCGGTAATACATCTTCGAAATAATATTTTTATTATTTCACAGACATGCAGGTTTCCTCACGATAGTTTCCTTCACCACTGAACACGTGGTAAATACAGCACTTAAAATTGCTAATAATAATTTTAGTGGTTCCGGCACCGGGATTCGAACCCAGGTCCCTCGCGCTGTATGAAGTTTAAGTGAGCGCCTTGACCACTAGGCTAAAACCAATGAGAAACTGACACACGATTTGTATCTTTAACTTGGACACTAAGATAGCGTCAGACCTTATAAGTTGTCTTTGTTATACTGAGAATTGGGTATCCACTACATCTACCACTAAAATGTTTAAAATCGTTAGACTGTTGACTGCATGTCTGTGGAATAATATATGTATAGGACGCCAACTAGCACTGGAGCGCTAAGCTGCTCCAGTAGCAGCCTTTCCACGGTCCCAAAAGCATCTGAAATATTGAGATACCTTTCCTTACAAGTGGGACATGCACTGTCTACCACTTTACTTTACTTATGTCTATTGAGTATTTTCGAGATGATTATACCACCATCTGCTTGTATAACGCATTTTCATGGCTTTTCCTTTGTCGCGTCTTGCGACACCCACTGGAAGAAAGGGGGATGGAGCTCCTTACACCGATACCAAACGACGTAAGCACACCAATTTACACTTGATATTGAAACATGTTTGACTTGTTTAATCTCGCTACCAATTGAATGGGTTTTGATGAAACTTAGTGTGTACGCTGTATATTATATATCCTGGGAAATATATACTAGCTGAGGAACAATTTCACGCGGGTAGAGCCGGGGGTGATTTCTTGTATATAATATTGTTCTAGACAGTTTAGACCTAGTACTAGTAGTAGTATAGTATATATTAACGCCATGTTCCCAGCGGGGTAGGCATAGACAAACTTCTTCTACTAGCTACCGTCCTCACATACGTCTTTCGCTTCTTCCACTTTCATCAATCTTCGCATGCATGCTCGTTCGTTCAGAGTACTCTTGACCTGGCCTTTTTTCAGAACGTCTCCGATTTGATCGTGAAATGTTCGCCTAGGTCTTCCTCTCCCGACTCTGCCATTAGTAGTAATAGTATTAACATTTTGGAAAAAGGGAGTTAAAGGGAAGAGCGATTTTGAGTTTTCCATTATAAAAGACAGTAACAATTATCTCCTTCGTTACAAGACATTACGAAAATTTTCTGTACTAACTTCTTAGACCTACGTATCCCGCTTTTACGTAAAAGTTTAATTAAAATCGGTTTATACAATTCGAATATTTTGGACATGAAAGTTTGTATGAAAAATCGGGAGGCGACAACGCTTTAACAGATTAACATCAAGTACTGAGGGAGATAAAGATCAAATGTTTTTTTTCATTTCGGTTAAAAGTAAATGTTAAGTAGATTATTTGAATTCTGCAATGAGCTATTGATATTATGTTTGAATAACTTTTCTATTGCAATAATTCACGATGGCAATTAATGTTTTACTGTCGTTGAGCCAAAGATGATCCCCGCGGAAAAGTTAATTTTCTCGTTACCGCTTCGGAAATCTATGAGAATTAAGGTCGTTCAGTAATTAAAACTCCTCTGTTAAATAATTGACTTGCGTTAAATATGTACGTATATTTAGACGATAATAAAATAGAGTGTATTATTAAATTAAAAGTTTATTTATCAGCATTTATATTTAATAAAAATAGTTACAAGTCGTATAATCAATAACAAATACGCTGTAATTTACATTTGATTAGTGGAAATTAAAAAAATCATCGGGTTGTTCACGTATACTTAAAACTAGCATCGTGTCCAGAGCAGGGGCGTCGTAGCTCAGTCCCGGCTCAGTACATGTAATGTATGCAATATTCTATATCCATATTTGTATGTATATACCACCAAAAGGACACGATAATCACGTTTAATAGTTAGGGATCTGCCTTCGATTCAAGAGACTTGTGTTAGATCCTGTGATTGAACAACAAAGAGCCAAACACGTTGTGATATTACGTGTGAATTGGTGTGCTTGTATCGTGTATTATCGGCGTAAGAATCTGCCATCCCATTTTTACCCGTGGCTATCGTAAGAGGCGACGTGAGGTTAAAGCAAAGTTAAGACCGATAACTGGACGCAGCGTCAAGTTTCTGGTACTGCGATAGTCAATCTGATGACCGAGCGCGGTGAATATGGCAAATCCTCTATAGGGAAGAGACCTGCAGAGGCATATGACTTTTTTCACCTATTACTTAACAGGCTATCAAGGAAAGGTAAGGCAAGATGTGATTGCATATTATGGATAAAATTATCTTCGAGGAAGTCACAGCCGCACCTATAGCGCCATTTATGCAAATATTAATCGCCCATCGCAACAGACTTTTCATGAGCGACCGCATCTGGCCGATCACAGATCACAGCCAACTGATTGCCTTAGCTTCCTGCCTTCTCACTTTCACGCACTGGAAGCCAAGACGTTCTAGCGTTGAAGTCATGGCCCTTGTTTTAATTTCATATATTCATATATTCACGATCGTTCGACTCGAGTTCAAATACCGGCACCGATCATAGATGTTAATTGGAATTTTAAGTGATATAGTAACAATATGTTCGGCGGTGAAGGAAGACATCGCGAGGAACACTGCATCTGCAAGCCACAAATCATTGACCTTCCCGGCCCCATAAATACGTATGTACGCTCGTTAGGAGTCATACTTCTTTGGCGTGATTAAAAATAATTGGCGCAAATTAATTTCCATCTTTTTATATAGATAGCGTAAATGCACTGCGTTTCTCGTTTTTTGTATGAAGTTGTCGTTCTTCTCCAAGCGGGGCTTATTATACTGCACAGTTACTACTTCAACGTGTAGATTTGGACGACAGCCTGTACGCGCATCATAAAGAATTAAAACTTAAACTCATTATTTTTTTAAAACGCGCCGAAAGAAGTACGACTTCAAAAATAAGAACAACTCAAATAAAAAGGCAAGGTAACAAAAAACAGTGGGATAAGTAGCGATATAAATCTGAAGCCTTAGAAATGATATACATGAATATCATCACCACCTCAATGAACGGCACATTCCGCCATCATTCGATCAACCAGAGCCTCATTTCTTTTGAATTTTTCTTCTGGATAAAGGGATGGCAGCGTTTCCTTCTACACCTCGATTAGCCTTGGAGGTGCAAGACGAATGTTGGTGAATGGTGTAAGATTAATTGTTATTAATGAAACATGAAAATAACAACAAAGAGACGTTATTGTAGCACTAGCTGAAAACGTAAACAACGTACATAATTACCTCATTTTGACATCGCGTAGCTAAAATTATGATTATCCCAGGCGCCTGTGCGAAATGAAAAATTAATTATGCAGCGTCTCATTCACCTGACGTTAATTTCTCTCGTAGCGTAAGTACATGATATTCTTACCAATTCGTGTATTAGTTTAACAGTTGGTTTGTTACTTGATTAAAACGGGGATGATTATTGTAAACAGCTTTTAAGTTTAATACGGTGACCCGCTCAGAACTTTCTTCATTCTGTGTTCTGTCTTCCGTCTGTAGGTTTTTCATAATGTTTTCTTGTTTTTACGCGAACACTACAAATATGAAACGAAAATAATGTTTACGGATTTTATAGTGTTTAATTTCGTTGCGGCTGCTGTAAATCATACGAAACGTCCGGAATATAAAAAAACAAAATTAAACGTGATAAAATCCGTAAATAATAGTTTCCTTTCAAATTCTCTGTTCAATAATATGTATTTATATGGGCGGGTGAAACAGTAAGCCTAAGGATGACGAGCTCGTTCCGAATACATTTAAAAAAAAAATGCATTGAATTTAAAAACGTCATGATTGCCCAGTGGTTAGGTTAGTAATTTATAGCTTCCGGAGAGAAACACGAGAACACATTTATCTTTATTTGAATAGGCTTAAGTCCACTTATTGTTTTTGAATTTTTAATTTATGTGAAAGGCGAAAGATGAGTAATCGGTTCATCGGATGGTAAGTGATGAGGAGGGGGATGGGGAGGGGAAGAGAACGGGGTGTGCCTCACTCACTCAATGAAACGCAGAAGCACAAGATCCCTCTACTTCAAACCGGTATTCTGCGAGGCCGTGGTACCAACATGGTCGAGCAAGCCCATTCCAGCAGCAGCAAAAGCCGCCGCTTGGCTCTACCATGTTTGAGCCTGATTAGGATCCGCCTCCGAATCAGGGCTGGTACCTATGAGTTTTTCGAAACTTATGTATAATTTGTGTCGTTGCCCTGGACACTAAGACGGTGATAGACTCACCTCCAGTTACGTTGTCCCAAATGAGACCACCCCAGTATTGATCCGCTTAAAACTGCTATCAATAATATTAGTGGTGCTGACACCCCGGATCGAACCCACTTTCGCTATATGAAACTAAAGCGAACGCCCTGACCCTTAGGATACCACTACTCCACCGGGCTACCTCCGCTCTCTTAGTTAAAAGTTTCAATATGCCACATTCAAACTGTCTCGCTCGCGAATTGGCGATCACAGTACCACTAGACGCTTCTGCCCGGCATCGATCTGTTTTTTCCAGATAATTATCCCACCATCTGTCGGTATCCATTACGATTTTCAAAGATTACGGCACCCACGTGGACGAAAGGGGATTGCAGAATTTAACGCCAATATCACATGGCCCGTCGTAGATACATTAATCTATGGTCATAACCACATATTTCTTTTTAAAAATTTTATGGGACTTTTTAATTGTCACCTTTAAGTATTTTGTAATCGTACGAGTACTGATAGAGTAAATCACAACTTGTCTGCTGCACTGCAGCAAGCTGAAGTGGCAATGAGGCGGCCACATGGCTCGTACGTCGTTTCTGCCACTGAACAACCGTTGTGTGGCAGAAAGGACGTACGTAGTTGCCACTCGAGAACGACAAGCAAACGCATTGTGGGACGACCCCCCACAAGATAGAGTGACGACCTGCACAGTGTTGCGGGAAGTTAGTAGATGCAGGTGGGTCAGGACCGAGCTTTATGGCAATTTTTCAGGGAGGCCTATGTTCAGCAGTTGACTTATGATGATGTATGAACAAAAGAGTAAACAAAATTTGATCGGAATACGTTAAATACTATTACGTATGATGACATGTTTTTGACATTAGATATAACGTCACAAAACAATTGTCTGTATTTTCAGCATGGGCAAACTAGTTTCTTTTTTCTCAGAAATGCGTAAACCTCTGACGTCCGTAGTATTGGGTATGAACGAATTTTGGTATTTATGTATTAGTATTACTTCTATCAAATTATATTTATATTAAAGGTAAGAATTATTAATATACAAAGTCATGTTCCCAAATTTTTAGATAATTGTGGCAAAGAGAATTGTGAAGTTCGCTTCGCTGCCTCAGTGTAGATTACGTTTTTGTTTGAAACATTACGTAAATATGCAATGTTTGTGTGTGGTTAATAACCAAAATTGTAATTAAGCGTACACTGTGTAATTAAAAGTTTAAATGAAACATTAATTATGCAGTACAATGCTCTTCACGAACAACAGTATTACAGGACTTTTGAATTTTTCTTTTAATTAAATTTGTTTAATGAGGCTGTTCTCGCCTCTGTAGTCGTGAGATAGGAAAAATATGTTTCGTAATTTGCGAAGGACTGGAGTTCGATCCCCGGTGCTTGTACTACCGTTACCTTACCGTGCAGTTTTATCACTCGCTGAGCGGTGAAGGATTTTTTTACATGGTAACTCAGACCTGACAGAAGTGAAACTTGAACATAAATGCTTAGAAACCATTATTATTTGATGAATATTACGTAAAATTATAAATTATATTATATACTGTTTAAATGAGTACACTAAACAAAAACAGAAGAGTAACTGTTGTATTATGGTTTGAAAGGAGAGCTATTATTAAGAGGTGTGAAGTATTCCTTCTTAGTACGCCGGGGTGACAACGAATCTGTAACCTTCTTCGTTCGTCAGCTCGTTCTTCCTCTCAAATCCAAATAAGAGTACAAGCACTTATTGAAATTTTACCATCGATACATTTCCCATGATAATAATATTGATCGTATAATTTAAATTTTTTTAAATTTACTGAAATTCAATTATTGAAAACTAATTACTTTGTTCTAAGGTTCGGCTATACCGTTTCGTGTTCATGACATGTTTTAGTTAACATGAGATATGTTATTTAGTAATAATAATATTGCCTGATTTATACATTATACAAATACTACATGAGGCCAGCAGATGCTCGTCTAAAATATTCGAGCAACACGAGTTCGAAATCCAATGCGTCTAAAATTATAATTGATATATTTAGGGGGCTGTTTTCCTGTATCGATAAATGTGAAACATGAATTTATAAAAAAAATTACAATCTTCAAATAAAGTGGATCGATGTGACTAACTCTTTCCAATTTCACAGGATTAAGCTTTTGAATAAATATTTTAAATTCTTCTCTGAAAAAATTGTTACATTTGTGTTATACAAAAACATTATGTCTTTATCGAATGTAAAATTTATGAAAAGTGTAATAGTAATTATTTTTCAATTCATGGTTCATTGTGTTGATTTTTTATTACACTTTATGGGAAGGTGTCATGGGGAATATAACACTTCTTTCTCCAAATGCCAACTTCACCTGCAAGTGGTGGACCTTTTTGCAAACAAGCGAATTTCGGGTAAGCGAATGGTGGAGAAATATCCATGCGAAGCTCGTTCCGGCGACGGCGACTTAACCACACTGGGGGTGTTGCCGTTTGTCCATGTGCAGTATATGATTGTAAACTGTCTCCGCGATACAAGAGAAATTCCTACAATGAAAGGTAAAATATTATTAAAAATGATAAAGCAATTAAACAGCAAACACAAACCCCACAGACTGGTGATGGGAAGCAACATCTCTAGTGTGATGGTTTTTTTTTTATCGGGAAGACAGTAAACGAGCAAGCAGTTCACCTGATGGTGATGATGTGATTACCGACGCCCACGTGCATCTGCAACACCGGCGTTGTTGCATGGTGATTCCTTGCCGGCCTTTAAGGGTATTTGGGAGATGGGAGGGAGGATGGGAAGGAGGGATGGGCCTCCATTCGTAACCGGACAGAAGCAGAGCAGCAGCAAAAGCCGCCGCTTGGCTCACCGACTCACCTATCTAGCATGCTAACTTCTGTTGGCGCCTTTATGGAAACCCCATGCCTAGCAGTGGTAGATCCTGGCTGATAAAGAAGAAAAAAAACAGAAAAAACAAGGTGTTTATACGATTTCATTATTGTGGTTACAATTTTGTAATAAAATTTATCACATCTATAAAAATTGCAGCGAACGCTAAAATATTCCTTCCTTTAATTACCATAGATTGGGAGCGACACATATAATGGGAAGGACTACAAAAGGAATCCCCGAGTAAGCGTTTTCTTTGTAAATGTTCTCCCAGTTAGAAAATTGATAGTGAAATCTTAGCAATACCTTTTCTAAAGGTACGTCTACATTGACGATAGCAGTTTACAATAATTTCATTTCTAAAGAATAAGTTATATATGGAAGTGCCTACTGCTCAGGATATGTTTTATCAAGCATCACTTATAACGTTAATAATAATATTTTGTTGAATTATGAACTAGCGGCATATGAGTGAAGCCTGGCAAATAAAATCATAATTCTTTTACATTCGTCGTAGACTCTATGTATAGAAATAACAAAATAGTTCAAAATTTGATTTAAGCTCCTTGCTATCGTCGAATTTCTTTCGCTTTTGAATTACGTTCTTTTGATCATTTCTTTGATGATACTGTCGCTTAATAAACATTAGCATAATATCTGTCTGTTCATTTATGACGGGGCTATCACCACATTCGAAGTAATGCGTTCTAAAATAGTAGGTATATTTTACCGAGAGAGATATTGAGGCGAAGCTCAGAAATCATTCCGATATAATATCTACCACTACTGAACATAACCTCTACAACAAAACGTCATCAAAAGCGGGTACATGTTCTTTGGAAGGTTTTCCCTTACTCATCTACTAGGGTCGCTGAGCACAGTCCTAGTATCTTCGCATAAGTGATGCTGCTCCCCAACACTTGTCTGTGCGATTTGGGTTCGGCAAATGCAGATGACGACATCATTTAGTTGCCAGAGCTTCGTTTGTTTGCTAGCAGAGTACAGGTGAGATTGACATTTTGAGATAGAGATGGTATGTTCCTCCTCAGACCCCCATGTTATATTTAGATTCCATGTTCATTATTTTGTATAGTGTATGGTGGGAAGCTAGGCTATGTTTATGGAACCAATCTGTGCTTGGAATTACACGGATGTCGAATTGAGAATGTATGTGATGTACTGATAGAGTAAAGGATTCGTAAGTTAAAGTTATTGGGCCAGCCACCTATCTCGTGGATACCGGTCAGAAAGGAGTGGTACTCGGGTGAAATTTTATATCGCCAATATCGACTTATATCTTATATTGACCACTAGGCTACCACGGCTCTTTATATAATATTAGTTTATAACAAACGATTTGGTTGTTTTTATTGATTGTTATTATTTGTCATCCAGTTCGGAGTATTGTTTAAAGTTTCAAGTATCTAGCTCATCGGGAAGTTAGTTTAAAAGCGACTGCAATCTGTACCGAACTGATAGATAGACTGGAAAATAATTTAATAAAAACTTGGTAAAAAAACTAATTATTTTAAATAAAACTTATAAAAAACTCATTAAAGTTTGCAAAATGCCAATTTTTTTTGTATTTTGCTCTACATTTTTTTAATAAAATTTTGCTTTTTAGTATCTAATTAACACGAGTAAAGAAAATAAGTCCATGTCACTATTATTAATGGTTACTTGTTTACGAGTTAATGTATCAAAGTAATATAAATATAATGTAATATATAATAATCCTGTTTAAATCCAAAATGGAATAATACTTGAGATTTACTCTAGGTTAAAACCATATTCTTGGTTAAACTATTATCGGCGTATTTCTACACTTTCGGGAGGTATCGATATTTCTTGTCGTTTTTTAGAAATTTCATGCACAAAGTTAGGAAGCCTTTTTAAGATTCACGATAATGAGGATGCGTTTACAGAGTCCTTTAAACAGACTGCCTTTGTATTTGCAAGTCTGTTAACTGATGAATATTCCTTTCTCCGCGTCAGTCTTGCATCTTCTCTTCTCTCAACAGTTACTGCAATTTACTCTGACTGGTATACACATCTTTCGAATATTTAAGCGATAAAAGTTATGATAGATAATGATACTGATGTTATTTAAGTTATTAAGCTATTAGATCTTAACAGTGATCATGATCAATTTGAGATGGACAATTTTCAACACATCCCAGCAGTCTTAGCTAATACCAATAAAGCTTAGCATAGACACGAATATTTAAACCCACTTATTATGAAGTCTCTTTATGAAGTGAATGTCATAAAACCTTGTTTCAACAAAGAGAAATTTGGAAAAAATTATATAATATCAGATCAGTTTTTACGTTATCATTATACGACGGTGCGTTTTTAGTTCGCGGAATGTCGGGGTTGGAGGGAGTAGCAAGCTCGTTAAACGCTTAACGTGTCCAATGATTCGTAATTAGAATAAATGTAAAGTTTTATCACAATTGTATTATTGGTTTTCTTTGCAACTATTGACGACTAAGCAACTAGATTTGGAAGAAAACTAAAATGTTTAAATGTTTGTTGCTTAATCATACCTTAAGTAACGAATGTATTTAAATGAGACTAGTCAAAGAAGTTTTTTTTTTACCTCAAAGGGAACGTTACCGACAAAAAGCTGACAAAAGGTCGCGCTGTGGAAGGTGCTAACGGTCGCTCGTTACCTATAAAAATGTAAATATAATTTATTTTCGTAAGTTTGAGAACCATAAAATCATCTACTGTGTTATACGATTAAAATATAGATAGATCTATATTATACATCTATATCTCAATAAACTTCTCATGGGTTCAAGTACTTTGTCCATTTCTATTGAATTTAGCCTTTTGTTGATTACGAAATACTATTCGAAGAGTTTTTGATAATAGAATTCAATTATAGCTGTACGTATTGTATGAAGAGTTGATGTAAAGAAGTGGCCACTTTAAACGCTACATAATAAAAGCCGAATAGAACTTGGGGATCTTCATCGATTTCCGAATATTCGTTCATCATTTTAATTTCTTATAGATTTTGTTATAAACATGAAAGACAACAGTACATTTTAGGCTATAATTTTAATTCGATCTGTGTATATACTGTAACACTTTATTTGCAATAACAGCTTTGACTAAAAGCTTCTTGTAAGCATAGTATTCTAATCTACAAAATAATTGTGAAAACACATTTAAAAAAAAACATGCAGACGCTTATACAGCTCATGTGATACATCGACACTAAGAAGTCTGTAGCCTATGTATATTCTAGATCGCCCCTACCATTACATCAGATCCTGATCTATATCCTCTATATAATTATGACAGCAGGATGTTTAACACCTTAGTCCTCTGTGTACTGAAAAGTACTCGAAACGTCGAGAATAAATTCCGTAAAATTAGGTTCTTTTCAGTATCAAATATTGGAGTAAATATTTGAAAAAATTTGATGCGAAAATGTCTTTTCACCTACAATATGTTGAATCATTACACATATAATGATAACTTATGAACGACACTCCTAAGGAAAACGTTACACAAATGAAACTGCTATTTTTAAATTTATTTAAAATGTTGTATTTGTTGGAGTAAAACATAAAACAAAAAAATTTTTCTTTAAAATGCAAAGTTGAGTTTCCAATTAACGAAGAAACAAGTAGAGTATTTGGGTATTCGGCTGTAGTTTCAGCTTAAGAACATCTACCGCCTTGTCTTATACCGTGGGTATCGACGACTAAGGGCCTGGACAATCTTCACGGCTTCCGATAAATGACAGAATCTCTATCTCAAAATATGCCAGTCCGAAGATACACAGACCCGAGACGATTGTCAGGTGGAGTAGATCTTTGTCCAGCGTTTGGCTGTTAACAGGATGTTAGAAAAGAAAGATGAAGATTTGGAATGACGACGATTTACAAAAAAAATGTTTTGAAATCACATTTTAGTTTCAAAGGACAAAATGCTAGCCACCGCTATATCATCTTAATTAAGAAAAAAAAAATTGGTTGAAGACAAAAAATACGTCTTCATACGTTATTGCAAGGGACCCATTAGGTGACCTTTCTGTTTATTTTCGGAATTCGTTCTTGTTTCAGGCGTAACGATCTACCGTAAGTGTCTATAATTTTATTAGTTATTTTAGTTCGTTCCTACCTTTATAAAGTAAATTGTATTAACTACGTGGTTGTTTTTATTACACTTAAATAAAAACTACGTGATACTAATTTAAAAAAAAACGAATATTGAGCAATAATGAACCCTTCAAGTGTCATAACAATAGAATTTGTATTGTTTCAACACGTGAAGAAATATTCGTTTGAACTATTTATCATGACTAGCTTCCGGCCGCGACATCGCCCGCTTGGAAAATATTTCCACTATTTGCTGGGGTTGAAAAGTAGCCTATCTCCATAACAGCTGAAAGATAGCTGATCTTCATACCAAATTGCATCAAAACATGCAGACACTCACATCCACATTTTATAATGTTATTAGGATAAAATGAAGGAACAAAATAGCAATAAGTGGAAGACGGGTCAAATGCTCTCTCGAACAAATGCGGCCAATTCTCTCAAGGTTGTCGTCACTGTCCCTACCTTGATCCAAATAATCCACGCCACGTCGTGTTCTTTCAAATACTAGCAGGTGTTAACTACTTGTATTATCGAAATGTATTTTTTTTCTTTGGAAAAGGGGGCAAACATGCCTCACCTTATGGTAGGTGATTATCTGCGATACCAGAGCAGGAGGCTGTGGTACTGACGCGGTCGATTCGCTCCACGTACAAGAAGCTTCTTATATAGACTTACATAGCCTTCTTGATTATAGTTAAGAACGGAGATAACGTAGCAGATCGAAATAGCATCTGACGGTGGTCCTTTTTCTTATATTTATCTTGGATCATACTTAGTTATTTTTTATCACTAGATCTACGAAATTTTTAACAGAAGCAAAGGTATAGTATATATACTGCATTGAATCTAAAATAATTTTTAATGAGAAAGAAAAGAAAGAAATTGCTGGAAATTTCTACTTCGATGGTCGATCACTATGACGAAATTGTCTATTAAAAATAAGCTATGTAAATGTATTTCTAAATTAGAAATAATATTCGGAATGTATACATGAAAAACTTAATTAAACGAGCAAAAGTCATAATCTATTACAAAAACAATTAGCATGAAACACAATATACTTGCCATAGAATTAATTCGTTAAATAAAATGTTTTTGTTCTTAGTTGAGTGAAAACTAACCCTTGTTCGTAATTGTCTACCCTGACAACAGTACATGGTCATGACCATTGTTAAACCGTCTGTGTTTTATAGGGGTAGCAACTAGTACAAGTTTCTTTGTGAAAATGACAACAGTCTATAATTCCTTAGTCTTAGGGTAAAATAATTGTTCCAAGAACTTTTTCTTAGAAATTTACACTCTTGAGATTAAAACTTAAAACCATGTTGAAAGATAAGCGTACGTTTATTTTTAATTGGACCATCGGCTTACAACTTTATGGATATGAATATACGGCAAAATTCTGCTGATACTGAAAACTGTCGCCATATTGAATTTAAACTACGATTCTGTAAGAATCAATTGAGCAATATCTTTTTTTTTTAGGAATAAGGAGCAAACCCGTAAGCGGCTCCCTAATGGTTACCGCCGGATACGTACATCTGCAACACCAGATGAGCTGCAGGTGCATTGCCGGCCTTTAAGGATATTAGGAGAGAGGGACAGGGAAGGGTGTGAGAGAGGAGGGTCCTCCGGTTTCATCACTCATCTAAGAAAACAAGACATCACGATGTCTTTACTTTAGCTACACCAGTTTAGTTGGCCCAGCTTTACTACTGCATTACTTTGTGACGCTACAATCTTTGCAAGTTACAGTCAATCAAATGGTCATAGACTATGTGTAATATTAAAAAAGGGACCGCCAAAGAAATAATCACTTCGATACTTCCATTATGGTATGGTATGTACTGAGTTATCTTTCAGATTTATGTAAAATATTATTTTTATTATCTTCAGTCGTCCAGTATTTAGGAAATCTTTAGACACACATTATTTTATACTCCTAAATAAATAATAAAAGGAAGTTAATATTTAATAAGACTAGTACCGTAATATTTATTCAATATTGTCGACTCTCATGTCAACTGCCTTAATGACATGAGAAATTTTTACAATTGCTTTTATATCCTAATCTTTAAAAAGAAACAATGAAAAAGAGATGACTCAAGTTTAATACTTTCTTGAAAGTAAGCAACCAGCATTTATACTGCTTTCGCGAGATACAAACTGCATAGTTAAATAGATGACAATGATAAATATCATTTGATGCTATGCTGATAATTTAACAGCTATAACGAGCAGAGCAGCAACTAATTAATCATTAACAACCTTATGGAGGACTATGTGAGTGTTTCTAGTGCGATTTTTATGTAGATTTTTTTTTTCTATAGAAAAGACGGCAAACGAGCAAGCGGTTCACCTGATGGTAAGTGATTACTGTCGCCCACATACATCTGCAACACCATAGAAAGCAAAAGCCGCCGCTTGGCTCTACCACGCTTAAAATACCCTTAAATATATTTATATTTAATGATTTCACCAAATCTTAATCTATAAAAACATACCATCACTGATGGGTGAAGCTCTCTTCTCAATGCCTAAGAAGGTTTTGGAGCTTGAAAAGGCTACTAATGTATAGCCGTTTTGTGTAAAAGTTGCAACCTCTAAGTGCCCACTACTGATCAAAGGCCTCCTTCTCAAATACGAGTATCAGAGAAGTTTTAGGAGCCGGTAAGGGCCCGCCACGCTACTCCTGTGCGCGTTGGCGGGGTTCACATATCTTCGAAATGATATTTTTGTTATTTCTCAGATATGCAGGTCACGATGTTTTCCTTCTAACTGCTATTAACAATTATAGTGGTGCCGGTACCGGGAATCGGACCCAGGTCACTCCCGCTCTATAAAACAAAGTGAGCGCCCTGACCTACCACGGCCGTTTTGTGTTTTTAGAAATATTTAAAAAATATCAAGTTACGTACATATTTATAAACACTGACTGCTCCCGAATAAACGATGATGACTGGACTAGTATCGTTTATTTATTCTTTATTGCACCAATTGTACAATAGGCAGTGCTTAATGATGTATAGCATTCTCTACCAGCTAACCTTGGGTAAAACAGACTACATATTTAGAATATACTACGTTTAATATTAAAACATACATATATAAATACATACATCAGCACATACAGGCATACACACTTATGTATATGTATACAAATACCTAACATTGTAACTTATGTATAAATAACCACATTAAGCATACTACAGTTGACACTCAACTTTGTTGGCTCAATAAAGTGCTCGTGAAGTTTTCTTTTGAAAACATTCTTCCTACTACAGATGTACGAAGAATGTAATGTTACAGTATTTTATCTGTTTAACTGTTCAGTGGTAGAGTATGGGAAACTGTATTCACATTGCCTTGTGCGGAAAATTATTACTTTTCCAGTGGACTTAAATAATAATGAACGTAATAAGCATGAAAATATTTAATTATATTTATACATCTCAGTGTGTGGAGCCGTGGTAGTTCAGTGGTCAGGGCGCTCGTTTTAGTTTCATAGAGCGCGAGTGATCCGGGTTCGATACCAGGTGCTGAAAAATTATAATAAAAAAAAATATTTCATGAATATTAGAAGCCCGCTAACCCGCACTGGACCCTTCCCGGCTCCAAAACCCCCTCAGATATTTGGGAAGGAGACCTATGCCCAGGGCACTTACAGGCTGCTGCTTTACTTTACTTTTATACTGCGGTTTATAAATATTTTATATAGCGCAGTAAAAAAATAATATAGACAAAGATATGGAGCTGGTGCTTTTCTTGCTCAGAGGGTAAGTTAAACCTGATCGTGGAAATGCAGTTCTTGTAACCATGCCACAAGGAATAGCGCTTTATGAAATATCGTGATGAAGCATTTTATAATGTTTTATGGGAAGGAGGCAAGCGGACTTTCTGCTCTCCTGGTAGTAAATGATCCATCCACGTACCTGCAACGCCGGAGAAGCTACAGATGCGTTGCCGACCTTCATGGATTTTTGGGGAAAGGGAGGGAGGAGAATCAAGGAAAGTAGCAGAGGGAAAAGGGCCTACGGTTATCTCACTCACGAACTTAACGCAGAAGCTCAAGTTGCCTCTACTTCACGTCGGTATTCGGCGAGACCGTGTTACCAACCCGTTTCGAGCCGACCTATTAGAGCAGCAGCAAAAGGCGCCGCTTGGCTCTACTATGTACATAAATTACTTACGACAACTTATGTAGCATTATATGTTTATTTATGATTTTTTTAAAATGGTTTATAAAGTTTGAAATCAGCGCCTAGGTCTTCGTAGAGGGTCCTGATTCCTTGTTATCAGAATTTTTTTCGTGTCCAGTACTTTCGTGAGATGTGTTTTATAACAACATTACATACATTATATAAATATCGTAATACATAAATTAAGGATACTTGCTGATTCTGAATTGTATTCACCATTATAATACAAAATATCTCGGATGAATTGAAGTAGGTATGTAATGCTAAATAATGTGAAACAAGCTATTTCTCACAATGCCGCGCTAATGAACGTTCTAACAAGCAGAATTCAGCTCGGGTAAATATTGTACCATTCTATATTTTCTATAGAATTAAATGTAAATAATCATCAATAATACTTGCAATGCAATTAATATAATAGTCTTATTTCTATTATGTATAACTTAAAACGTAAAGTACAGTGATATAATCTGTTTAGTACATTTTTTTTATTAATATTTCTCTCGTATCCCATTGGAATTTTAACTTACATATGGTACAATGAACAGATGAGTCTACAGTTTGATCAATCCTTGAAATACCTTTCTATGCCTTAAAAGCCTGTAAATATTCTAATGCAGGATATAGGCCTGTCCTATAAGGAGGAATTGCTATAATCTCCACGGCTAAATTATCTTAGATATAAACATGAGAAAATCCAACGTTGAGAACAAAGGTACAGCTGTTAGCGAATAAGCTTTCTACATTGCTGAACCACGTAGAGAACCACTCCGTTAACTGTACAGATTTAGGGGTTGGAGTTGGGAGTGGAAGAACAATAACGACTTCCTTGCCATACATATATCAGCAACAACAGATATTTATCAATTTCTGTGATACTACATCGTGAGTAGAACCTTGAGAAATAATAATTTAAATATTTAAATTATGCAAATTGGTTAAGAAAGCACGGCGAGGAAGGCCGCTGGTTCCGGCAGACAATGATTCGCAGGGCTATGGACAATAAAATAAAAACAATAGAGATGGCTGGGGCAATGGAGATACCTACGGTTTAGGATCCTGTGATAAATTAAAAGCTTAGAACTGCATAAGCTGAACCACTGTAAGCTTCATCTGGGTAGATCGAACCATAATTAATAATTTAAAGCTCGGCACCCGAGTTAATTATAATACCAGAAGGATCAACTTCTCGCCGTCCCGTGACTGTAGACTGTTATAATTCCTGAAATATTTAAATTAAACACAACATAATCGTTTTAATTGTATATAGTATTTGCATATAATTATCGACAATAAATGTGAAACCTACTTACCCTAAGTAATTAATATTTACAAACAATATTCTTATTTATAAAATCTTGAAATTTTTTTTTTTGAAATATATGGTATGGTAACATCTGTGTATTTTCTGAACTTAATAGGAATTCGTATTTGTATTACTTACAATAGTTTTGTGCATTATTATAGTATCTACAATCTTTGGGACCTTTTTTTGGGTTATAAAGAAACGATTTTAAAGATAAAATTTGCTTGTGTTCACGGCGCCTTAATCCATACTGTTAAATTCAAACAAAAGTTACGTTAATGAATCATTTAGTGACTCAAACACTGCTTACAAGATGAAACAAGAACTAAACGCTTTCGTTTAAAATTCGATTAAATAGGTAAAGGGTACCGAAGACATTACTGAGAAGTTTTTTACAAACCAGGAGTATTAATCTAATTGAGTTTTATATACATATACGTAGATATTAATATGTATATATATTTACTTACCTATATATACGTGTGTGTATATGTATATCTATATATGCTTTTGCATTAACAAACATACTAATGAACATTTTGTAAAAGCATCATTTCCGGACCTAAAAAACTCAACGAACTTTCTTATCATGAGACTTCAGTGTCTGTCTGTAGATCGCCACCGTTTTGATCTTAATTTTTCATAAGCTTATTTAAATTTACTAAGACCACAGGGCCTTTTTAGTAAGCGCCAGCAAGCAAGCTCACTTTGTTCTCCTCATTGGACGTGTTGGAGATAACTCTACCCTTCTAATGATGCTGCTCCCCATCACCAATCAGTGGGATTTAGTTTTGACTAATTCCAATGGATGGATATTCTCATTTGTTAGCCAGCAAAGAGAACCATGTGTGGGTTAGGTCGAGGTTACACAGCCATTATTTGATTAGCACCTACCACTTTTTTAAAACAATAAAATCGTATACCTACTTAATTTCGCATTACTTCTGTCGTAACAGTCTTACCGCATGGTAACGACAATGCATTTATAAGACACGGTGCTGTTGTTTACTCATACATATTAATGTAACCTGACGCGAGACTTGAATCGCAAATTTTAATGTTTATTTAGTTCAGCGATCTGTAACATTCTCATAACGCACGAATAATCGATCCAGGAATAATATTATATCGGTCGGCGAAGAAAGGTTCTGGAGTGCGGAATTTCGTATAAGTTAACGTAGTGTAAAACTTCAATTAATGAAACAGAAAAAGAAATTGTAACAAAACAAATTGTTTAGTAAGCTTTATTTGAACTTATATTTTCATAACTATTTTATCGCTATTCAGACAACAGTAAGCTCCTTTCCGATAGTACTAATCCGATACATCGAACAGAGTGCATTTAAAGAATATATGATGGTATCAGTTGTCGTTTAGATTTAGTTGTCTTTATGAAATGTAGAAGTAATTTGTATTATGCTAAACGGAGAACAATAATTTCTTATACAAAAACAAATATATAATAACACCAAGTCCTGTGTTTAAATTTAAAGATATTTCAATATGCTTGATGTTTTCGCCCGAATACGGGGCGAACATACTCTGATGAACAGTCTAAATGAGTCTACAGGATGCGTTATTCTGAATATGAATTTGAACAAGTAAATCATGTTTAACGGCCCTGTCATCCCTGCACCAATTTGACATCGATGATGAAGCATCACTAAGTTACATGTATATTATATAATATATCTTATACTTAAATAATTTTATAATTAAGGCGATACAGGTGAACAGCAATTAGGGACGATCGTCTACTACCCTCTAATTTATTTGAGAAGGGCGATGGCTGTCACATGAGCTGTACTTATAAGCAGGTGCCTCGTAAAGGGGCGCGATTGCTTGTGAGTAGTTTATGAATCTATTTTTTATGGATATGTTCAGATTGTCACTGGGACTATTTTTTATTTCTTTTATAGTCTTCATAATTCAGTTTAAAAGGTATGTTGAAAAATATTTGTTTTCGTATGTTTTTACATAGGAAGTTCATTGGTTTCTTCAGAGGAACCTTATTACAATTCATCGTAGGTTGATTATAAAAAAAAATAGAAACTAATACAAAACGTGAGTATATAAAAACAAGAAAATAATTGGGATAAAATGTTTCAATACCTTTAATAACCCGTAGAAGTTAGTCTCATGAACCGAAGACGTGTCACGTGGTACATACAATGTGAAACACGCCATTGCTCACAATATGGCGCTAATGAATCCCTAACTAGCGGTATTCAGACATCGAAATCACTTCCAATTTACAGAAAATATTGTTAAATTGACTTGGCAAAAATATTTAACAAAAGAGCATAGCATTATATTCGATAGTGATGTCAAGTTATATTTTACACATAAATATATATAAAATGAAACATCAATATGAGAATTCAATTAATGAAACATTACATTAACCTTAACAGTCTGTAACAAGTCCACTGCAGGACGTAGGTTTCACGCACAAATATATATAATCCCACCTAATCGCCACACTCGGCAAGCGGATTGGCAATCGCACTACTAGAAACCCCAGCTGCTGCCGGTCATGGGTCTGCTTAATTTTGGCCTAGTATTTATTTCGAGATGGTTATCCCGTCATCTGTAGCTAGCCATTGCGATTTTCACGGCTTTTCATATCAAATCAAATCAAATAATTTATTTATGTCGAACGTCATTTTTATTTAATATCTACCACTGTTTCGTTAGGATGCCCCTATGACGTATCCTCTTTTTTTTTGTACCAGGAACGCAACGATTGATTTTTTGTACCAGGAATAAATAACCAACTGTTTTTTTTTGTTATGAATGTCAAATAGCCCTGCAAGTATAATGTTTTTTTTTACAAATCCTCCAACGCCTGTGTGGCGAGTCCTTCGCTAAGTGGTAGATTGTTGTCAGTATTACAAAGTAAAAATGTAACATAACATTTCGTTCGAATAATCTAAATTGCATTTAGATTACGGCCTCAGACCCTTTGTCACATTAAAATGTCATATCATTAATTTAAATATAAGGCGCCAGTGTGTATTTATTTCATTATTTTATCCATAAAATCCCAAGTAGCTTAGTTTAAACCACGTTTAATTTGTACAGCTTTTTGTAAGAAAAAGCTATAAAAGCACCGGGTATGTGTATAAATTGTACCATTTAATCTTTTTCTTTTCTTTTTTGAGAATGAGAGCAAACGTGCATGCGGTGAGCCGTTATGCGTAGACCTAAAAGATATGTGAGGATAGGAGAGATGATGTGGAGGGGGGAGGGGGAATCCGGTTACCTAACTCGCCGAAGGACAAGATGTCTCTTCTTAACGCCGGTATTCTGCGAGGTCTTGGTCTGCCCCGTAGACTACCTTGGTCGAGTCGACCCATTCGAGCAGCAGCAAAAGCTGCAGCCGCTAGGCTCTACCACGTACACAATGCATTTTGTAGATCAATATTAAATTAATATGGTTTAATCTGAGGTTTTCGTGGCTTTCCCTTTTGTCGCCTCTTACGACACTCGTCAGAAACAAAGGGAAAGGTATATACTCGTATCGTAAATAATTTTCGCTAACAGCGTTCACGCCGGACGGACAAACTTTCACGTATAAAATCATCGAAATGAATAATCTGATTTTAATTAAACTTTGGACGCATGTTCTTAAGGAAATCCTGTATAAGTTTAAAAAGTTAGCAGAAAACATTTTCGATATATCTTGTTACAAAGGAGATAATTATTAGGGATTTACGGAATGATTACTGTTATTACAGAAAACTTAAAATCGATGTCATTTAACTTTAATACTTTTTTACTAACTTTTTAGACCTAAGTAACTAATTCCTGCTTAATTCTTTGTAAGTCGAAACTATTTTATTCAATTCACGCTTCTTTAAAGCTATTGTAAACGACGAAATCCACATTTGTTATAAATATTAGTTGGAATGTAAAAAGTAAAGTAACAGCTTGTGAGTGCCCACAGCTGGGCAAAGGCTCCTTTCTCAAATATCTGAGAGGGTTTTAGAGTCGGGTAGGGCTGCCCCAGTGCGGATCGGCGAGCTTCATATATGCTCAAAATAATATTTTTTTATTACTTCTCCGACATGCAGGTTTCCTCACGATGCTTTCATTCACCGCCGAGCACGTGAATACAGCATTTAATATTGCTATTTTTATTATTCTAATATCATTAAAATATTAGCAATACTGGAATATAATTATAATCGATATATGCGTACGATATGCTGTAATAAATGGATTATTAAATATGACAATGATAAATTAGGATCCGTACTAATCTGATAAATGAACTATCGTAACTAACCCAACAATAAATTAATTAGCGAGCTCCTGCATGTACCCACATGCTGGCAATGTGGATTACGTTAAATTAATTAAATAATGTGTGTGTTGAGCAATACCTATATAATAGCCGAAGATCTGATCTTAACGCAAACGTAAACTTAAAGTAACGAAAACGATTTCTTGTATTTACGCGAACATTCATCATCATCATCATCATCATTTCAGCCTATCAGAAGTCCACTGTTGAACATAGCCTTCCCCCAAAGATTGCCACGAAGCTCGGTCCTGAGCCACCTGCATCCATCGACATCCCGCAACACATTTACATTACACATTTTAAATTAAACTATTATATATCCACGTGACCACTGCTGCTGTAAGGCACTCAAAACTTCGAGAATATAAAAACAAAAATTAAACCCGTTAAAACCCGTAAATAATATTTTCAATTTCATTTTAAACTAAGGATTTTACGTTTCACTTCATACAATTGTTATAGATTAATATTTGTTGAATTGTCGATCAAATTGTTATATTGTTATTGACTGTCTACATACTTGTACAATAATTTAGGCTTCTACCACGTAACGATCACTATTGGCTTACAATCGACACAATCAGATACTATGGACTCTGAAAATGTCACTATATATTTATATGATATATATATATGAATAGCAATTTTTTTTTGGCAATTTTAGTTTCAACTTGCGCTAGCATTTTTAATCACCGTCGCCCAGAAATATAAAAAACGATGGATAATACAATATTCATGATCAAGTAACACAAACAATCTATGTTCTAAGTTATACTTCTAGTTTACTCCTAGCGCTTAAGGAAGTGTCAATAAAAATCCGAAACAGAAGTTATTGAACACTTTTTTGTGCTACATATTCAAAGTAGCACTGAAACTGCTATTTGCCTATTTATATATGGAGTATTTTCTCGGCGAAGAAAAACAATTACCGAGAAGACCTGGATGTTTTCACTTCATCTTGTGGGTAGTCGTCCTACCATCCAGTGTGGTGTTAGGGAGAACATACCATCTCTTTTCCGATATGCCATCCTCACCTGTGCGTGGTGCACACTACTAGAAAATAAACGAGGCTTCGGCGACCGAATGATGGCGGAATATCCTTAATAAGCATTTTCCGAACCCAAACCCCGCAGACTAGTAATGGGGCGTAGCATCATTAGTGTGAGGGAACCGGCGCTGCGCTCAGCTGGCGCTTGCCATGCGTGATGAGTATGGTAAAATCTTCCCAGAAATATATCTGGGCTTTGACTGGCGCTTTCGTCTACTGTCGGCTGATGTAGATGGTAATTATGACAATCTTCCATTGGCATTCGTCCGGCGTTGGATTGTTGACTTGCTGGTAAAGAAGAAGAATAAAGAAATCAGACCAATACATACTTCCAATAAAGGCAGTGTGAAGTAATAGATGGTACTGATGACCTTTAGAATGTATCTTGTATTCATCTTTATCTGCCTTTACTAGCTCACTGCCGGCCATCGAACTTTCCATGAAAGGTTCAAAAAAGCTGATGTTCCAAGCGTGAAATATTTTTCCATACTACCCATATACCCTGTGTTATCAATAGGTTACAATTTATTTTAACAATTTTAAGGACAATGCCTCATCATAGTTTTTATAGAAAAATAGTAAGAATATAACATTTAAATTTAATGAATCTTTTAGAAATGCAATTGATAGTAACACAAAATAAAACAAGCAGTGAAACCTTTCGTTTGGAATTCAATTAAATTGGAGAAGCGTAGCGTAGAAATTACTGAAAAGATTCACTGAAATGGTTATATTGAGATACAAATATCTCTCGTGGTATACAATGGAAATGGCTTTAAAATCAATATATTTCTTTTTCAAATATTATTTAACTGTGCAATCAGCCAATACCTAGTAAATTTGATTTTGCTGGGTTATCAACCAGATCACGTAACATAACTCATAAGTAAAGTATGTGTTTTTTGACCTTTCCTCTGAGACCGCCGTAAGCCTTAGTGTGAAAACGTCTCAAAGCGTCATGGAACAGATACCAGAGTCGATGTAAATATCGCCTTAAAATATGGTACGGTTCTTGAAATACCATGGCTGTCCGTGGTCCGGTCACTAATATTGGAAGTGGGAAGGAGAAGATTTGTGAGTGCTTCAGTGTTCAAACTTAGGATACGGTATCCTAAGTTTGAACAAATCCTGCATAGTACCAAAATACTTGCATGGTTACAAAAACTATGCGATAGTAGTTGATAGATACAAGCATTACATTATGACAATTCATTATTTTATTGATCATAACTAACTAACTAACATATATAGTCGACATCAAGTTAGAACAACAAAAGAGGCAAGTGCTGTATTTCAAATAATAGGTGAATCAATAGACATGGTAGAGATAGTTTGAAATCTTGGCCTTACAATTAGTTCGGAACTGCGTTTTAAGACTCATATAAATAGGTTTTATTTACCATCAGAGATGCGGTGGTTTACTTTTCAATAAAAATGCAACAGTCGACATTATTTTTATACGCATACTCGTGCCATGAGCTCGTGAATTACATACATTTTAATGCTTAATACTATAGATAAGTGTTAAAATGTTAATGTATTCTTTTCCCGGGACAACTTCAGCAGTAGTGTCCTTGATCTGTTTAGTAGTATAACGTTTTTTTAATTACGAACTCCCATATAAATTGCCTTGTTTGTTTGTCTGTCTAAGTTGTCCTGCGCCAAGCGCGTATCGTATCATTGTCTCTTCCCGAAGGTCGCCATCCAATGCATTGTTTGTGCCAATATATTCGTGAATATTTTTTTACGTTTAAGCTTATTGAAAATTATAAGAGATATCTTTTAGAAAAATACTTTTAACAATAAAAGCTTTCTTTACTCCGTCCCCATTAGCATTTCTTTAAATTTCACTGTCATTCTCATCATGCATTACCGTGGATGTGAGAAGACAATTGGTAGAGTCTTGTTTTTTCTAGACTTAACTATTGCGATGTAATGTATGGACCATATCTACTATCAAGGACTGAGCATTCAATACAACGCATACAGAATGCATGTGCCCGCAACTGTTTTCAAATTCCTAGGCGAAGCCACATTACCCCATTAATAATAGTAAATATTTTCTTAAGATGGCTGCACGGAGAAAATTGCACCTGTAGTGCCTTCTATTTAGAATGATTGGCACACAGAAGCCTAGATACCTATATGATAAGATAGATTGGAGGCAGACTAGGTCTCTGGCCTTGGTAACCGTCAAGCATAGGACGGCCGTATTCAGGGGTTGTTTCAAATACGCCGATGTTGCGACGATATCCTACCATATTTTAGAGAACTAAGAACAGCAAAAGCGTTTAAATATCTATTTAAAAAACACCTGCTTGATGAACAAAAAGTTGACCCTACTTAGGCTATGGATTATTCAATCGCTACTCACGAAAAAGCATTACTTTTTTAACATACCTAAGTGCAAGAGGGCTAGATGTTACCATCTAGCCATGGTTGTGCTATGTGAACTGTGTTGTTCTATGTTCGATTATTAAGATAATGTGTGGTGAACCCGATGTGCTCATCTCCGTACTGATGGAATTATTTTTATATTGAACTTAAGATATTATATATTATGTATTACTCTATGTTTTATGTTATGTATATATGTAGATTATAGAAACATGTAATGGCGTCGGAGTGTCATAGGGGTTGGCACAGAAAAACAGTGCTATGTTGCAATTTATTTCCGGTGTAGCAAAATACTGAGAGCCCAACCGAGTTTGCAGGAAATGCGGCGACCAATTTCCATACTTTTTCCTTATTTTTCGGTTCTTATTGTAATTTTGTTTTTCTATTTATTTTTGTTTACTATTTGTTTCAGTTAATTACTTTTGTGTGCGTCCATTATTTACCAAATAAATGTATTTCTTTCTTTTATTCTTTCTCTATATATTTGAGCATGGATTTATATTCATAAATAGCCACACGCGACTTAGTCCGCGTGGAAAAAAATCTAGCGGCTTACGCAAAAGTAGTCTCAACACTGAATTTCATCAAAATCGGTTCAGGGACCAGCCCCCATCCCCAGTAGCCGGCATAACTAAAATTATTAATAGTAATTTTTAGTGCTGTGTATTTACCATGTGCTCGGCGGTGAACGAAAAGATCTTGAGGAAATCTGCATGTCTGAGAAATAATAAAAAATATTGTTTCGAGGATATGTTCTGGAACAGCGTGGCGGGCCCTGCCCGGCGCCAAAACTCTCTCAGATACTCGTATTTGAGATGGAGAAAGGATCATCCTGTTCCCATTCATATGGTTGAGGAAGGCGACGACTGTCACGTGCGTCATCCTTGTGAACAGATCCTGAGACTGGACTGCACGGGGTTGCAGTGCACTTATGCTTTAATTTTGTGGGTTTTTTTGTAATATGTTCGTATACTTCCGGTTTTCTATCAGACTATGCTAAAAAAACGTCAAAAAATGTGAATTTTCGGATTTTCTTTCGTCTGATTCTTCTCCAACAGAAGAATCTATAATTAATTAGAACGAAATAAAGTTGGCAGATCGTATAGAAAAATGAGAATTGATGATTGATTAACGAAATTACTAGACACTTCGCAACATAGACGCTTCTGCCTACGGTCAGGATTTTGGAATTGGTTAATCCGCCTTCCGTCAAATTCCATGATTAACATGACACAGTTAAACTTTGACGGTCTGCAGTTTTCTTCTGTATATCTATATTCTAATTTGTTAGAGGACCGATATTATCACGTTAGTGACGTTTTGTAAACTAGTAATGACTCTTCTCGTGTCATAAGACGAGAGCTTTTTATACGAGTATTTCGTGTCGTAAGTTCTGTGGCCTTATCCGATTAAGCCAGTGATATCCACTTACATCGGCAACATCAGAGGAGCTTCAGTTATGTTTACCGGCCACTGAGGATATTTGAGAACAGGGGGCCATGAGGGCTCCGGTGTTCTCACTCACCAAACATAATGCAGAAGCAGTAAAAGACTCCGTTTGGCTCTAACACGTATAAAACGCTCCTTACCTTACGTAGGTTAGAACCTATCAGTTCAAAAATCTGTTGATACAATTATATTTTTCGTGTTTAAGATAATAAAAAAAGAAACGTTTTGCACATTGATTATTTTTTAATTTATTGATTTTATTTTAATAAAAAGACTAGGCTGCAAAATAAAACCGTGGACAAAGACTAAGGTACAAAAAAAATAAAGGATACAATTTCCTGCCTCTCTGTAATTAGATAGTTTGTATCCTGTTGTAGTTCCGTGATCGCTTTCGTTAAAAAGTAGACTCCGTTTTTACTGTCGTATGATATTGTTTTGAATATAGTGACAACAATGGAGGCAACCTGTGCACAATAACAGAGTAAGGATTAGTAGTAGTATTGGGAAGCTATAAACACAGAGTAATATCTACCTTTGTACTGTGCTGTAAGGTTGTTATTTATTGTTTTCCGTCATTTATTCATTTCAACCCTCGACGCACATAGTGAGGTGTAACAAGTTTTCCTTTGTCTGTTTGTGGCATCGTAGGATGTCTAATTTTAAAGCACTTTTTTTGTTTAAGAGAAATTTTAGTCGGGATGGTTATTATATGTAAATCTGTTCAGCTAATTAGTTGTATTTTATCCGTTATTATAATTTTCATCCGTGTACAACTGTTGTTTAGTTTAACCGGTGGTAGACTTCTTCTCTGCCAAGAAGTCCTCTGGATAGGTTTGCCCAATAGCAGTGAAACCACTATTGTGCTCCGGTTTGAAAAGTATAGAGAGCCAGTGTCATTACGGTCTGTGAGGCATTCCATCTTAGTGCACAGGGCTACAACGCACTTGTGACCTTCTTCGATTGAAGTTGTTTGCAGGTGTTCATGATCTGCAGTAATCATTAACCATCTGGTGAACTCTTAGCTCGTTTTCATCCCATTTCAATGAAAAATTATAAGTTTTTTTTTCTTTGTTTCTTCTTAGTTAATTTGCATATTTGGGTTTGATTTTTTTTAATTATTTTATGAAACTACAAATGTTAAAATATATAATGCCGTGAACTCTTAATGCTATGAAAATAAAGTGAAAACATATATATATGCTATAATGTCTTACTCATTTTTTCATACAGGATTTAAATAAGTGTTTTCAATGTTTATCGTTTCCACGTAGTTAAGCACCAAGGATTCTTAAAATGCTTTTAAATCTATGTTAACATAATCGCGTTCACGAGACCCTTGAAAACGGCTGCTGTTGTGGTTTCAAGTCGGCTGGGGCATACATATTTATGAAAACTGACGCGAGACTTGAATCGCAAATTTTCATGGTGGTTAATATTTCAGCTCACACAATTTTTTTTTTCATTCTTCGTTCAAGAACCGTTAGATGGATTATATAGAGAAAGTGAACACTTTGTAAAATAGGTATTTTAGTTAATTTTATATCAACTACTTAATGCACTACATTTTTTTTTAATTATTTGTTATTAAAGCGCCAAATGCCTAATGGGTTAGGGTGCGGACTGCAAAACATCTGCCCACCATTCGACTATTGTCGTGAACAACTCCAAAGACAAGCTCTAATTCTTAGTAGAAGGGTTAACAGGAATATTAGTAATGTAAGTTAAATAGCATTACTAGTATTATTTTAAAAAAAATGACGTTAGGCAGGTAATACTTAAGTATTGATATTCCACGTCTAGACAAAACCCTCGGTTTGACATGTACAGAGGTGCGATGGAGCGTATTAGGAGAGATTGAGCACGAACTAGCGTGAAAAGCTTGATCTAATTTCACTTTTGTAAGCCCAACTTGCACGTACTACACACCATCCAATTGAATTGCGTTAAGCACAGAACTGAACTGATTACTCGAGTAATTGTCGGATTATGGCAGAAATAATCTGAAAGATTCAACTCCACAAATACACAAGATTTCAAATTTACGTTCTTATTTACGTTCACTACTGAACTAATAGGCACTGAATAGCTCGCTCCAAGAAAGTGCCAGCAAACTGTCTTGGCTGACTGGCATACTCGTATGTGTTTGCGGGTTTTGTCCATACTCGTCTGTGGTATTTGTTTATTTGAACGTTTACTGCTATGAAATCTTAATTTTTTATATCATCTTTTAGATCTCACATGACATTCTTCATCTCAGGACTCATCTTCGGGACTCATCTTCAGGACACATCTTCAGGATTCATCTTTAGGATTCAGAATACTTGTTTAAAAAGTAAAAGATTTATCATAGAACGGGATGGTCCAGCTAAAATCACCACCTGCAACTTATAGAGATTAGGTCCTCCTTCATACGGAGTACTATTTACATTTCTAGACCTCTAGCAATTCGACTAATACCAGTTTGATTGTTACAATGCAGACCAACTCAAACGTCCAGATACCCCATATCTTTGTCTAATCTTAATTTATTACATTGTTAATTGCGTTTATTTGGGTTTCACGCGTTGCAAATAGTTGTTGTGCCTCTTTTTCTTTTCTTCATAACCATAGAGAGGAACACTCTTTATGGGGAGTTTTAGAAGGTAAACTTCTTTCGGCGCAATGAGAGTAAAATTTCAAGGTTTTTTCAATTTGTGCGCAAGGTTTTCGTACAACGTTTCAGTTAGCCATGTGTGTTTTGCTCTTTAAATTGGAAATGTCTATTTTACTACTATTATGTACTTTGTTTATGTAATTATTACTGATTAATTAATCATTGTTTGTAAACTAAGCAGTACTTTCAAATGAGTAGTAGTTAAGTTCTGTCACGTATACAGAGTTACACGCGTCTTTTTTTTATAGTAATAGTATGATATTTACTTTCACAACGGTATCACCGGCTTTGAGATTATTACCTTCAAACAATGATGCTTCCTGCTACCTCCAACAATATATTCAAGAGTAATGCCTACATCAACATAAAATGACGTCAATATAGCAGAAAGTTGTGATTCGATATAAATGAGCACCTCAGCAAACAAAGAAGGCTCGGGAAACCTTATTCGCCAATACAAAATTCCACTAGTGATTGGGAACAGAATCACCATTCCGAGGATACCGAGACTGCACTTATCAGCCCGCCGGCTGTTGCATTAATATTAGTAGCAGTATTTATTATTACACGTGTCCGGAAAAGTCATGTCTAAAAGATTTTGGATGCGTCTGTCCAAAAATGTTATATTTTGTGGATGAGATATTTAGCTAACTGAAATAATATGCGAAATATAATATTATGCGATCAAATCGCAGGGTGCTGCGCCACGTGTACTTGATTTTGGTTTTTTAATGAAAACGATCCTATACCCATTTTTTTATTATTTTAGATCAATTTTTATTTAACTTTCAACTATAGTACAAAAGAAATTGTAACAAAACGCGTAATGTACATCTATTTTCACGGCCCGTTGTAATGAAATGTTCAGTCGTGCAAAAACATTGGTATTCCTTTATCGCTTTTTAAATATTTGAATTCAATTATCGCCTTTGTCTTTTACTAATCGAAATTCGACTTTTTTTTGGGAACTTACTTTGCCAAAAATAACAAATTCAATTTGATCGGCCTGGCTGGTTTATATTATGTAGTTAATGTACTTTACTTTTTCCTTTCCCTTTCATTTCTTGTCTTTGTAATTCTAGATTGTATACAACTATGGTATTTATTATAGCCATATTGAGTAGGTGGAGTAGGGTACTGACCATTTATATCACTTTTTTTTATAGAAAAAGGGGGCAAACGAGCGTGCGGCTCACCTGATGGTAAGTGAACACCGACGCCCACGAACATCCACAACACCAGAGGAGCTACAGATGCGCTGCCGGCCTTTAGAAGAAGACATTTAAGGCTGTTACCATTGTAGGGCCCACCCCTACAATGGTAACAAGCCCTACATTGATTACGTATTTCCATTTGGCATGACTCAGCTTAGTAAAACGGACTTCTGCAACCCAATTTTCTAAAAATCTTTCTTAGGACAGCCTCATAGAATACCGGCGTCAAGTAAAGGCATTGTGTCATCTTGTACTTCTGCGTTTCATTCGGTGAGTGAGGTAACCAGATGCCCTCCCCCCCTCCCCCGTTCCTTCGAAGAATCGGAACTTAATTATATTTGTACACCACATAGACCTGTTATTGATTCACCGGATCTCAATAATTACACTATTAAGTCTAATAGTAATTGTTTGGAGGTAAATAGTTACTATTACTTTTCTGGATTAGCTTCGCAAAAGCTTCTCTAAAGAGCAGTTTTGAGGTAATTAACCTGGGTTCAGCCATTGCGTTTTAGCTTGCGACTTTTATAGAGATCCACTTTATATCACATGTCACAATTCTGTCCAAAATCTCTTAATTTCTGTACCTACTCATCAGAGCAAGGTAAGCTTCAATGCGTGCTCCTCTACGCACATCAGTTAATTCACGAAGTACCTATTTCACGAGATATTTTATTTTATCAATTTGGTCCAAATGAACCAATATTGCTGATAAAGTAACGTCAAACCATGACGCTAATTCCTTGGTAGTTTAATGAAGATCGGCTTCCATCATTACTTTGAATTCGTTGTTATTTACCTTAGGGTGTTCCTCGTGGTTCATTTTTCAAGGCGATTAGCAGAGATGCTACGAAAGCTATTAAACTAAAAACGCACTGTGCGTACGTAAGCCGTATTCTCTACAATCGCAGCATTGATATTGCAATCTGTCTCTGGTGCGTTAGAACCACGCCCCAATTCGTACTTTAGAGTTACTCTAATTTGTTAGTGTTTATGACAAATACTGAATCTAAAGACATTTCAAAGTCAAACAAAAATGTATTTAATTTTTTTTAATTCACAATGTTATTTATAGTTTCAGTTTAAAAAAAGTTTTAATCACGAATCTTGAATTATGCAGGTTTCATTTCAATTCAAAGTGAGCAAGCACTCCATCAGAATGGCAACTTCAAAGTTTAAACCCTAAAATTTATAACTTTTTTTATTTTCTTCAATTTGTTTCCTATAATTTTGAAAAATGTCAAAACGCCATTTTATGTTCAATAGTATTAGAAAAAACTAGCACTCTCCTCGACTCGAAAATACTTCAACATTTTGTGTTTTTGCATGTTTTTGGCACAATCACGACAACAACTAAATGGATTTTAATGAAATTTAGCAGATATAATCTATGTTGTCTATATGAAGACCAGTAACCCAGTACTCCCAATAGTCGATAGAATTCGACATTGTGCGTAATGCTAAGCTAATTAACCTTGGCATTATAAGTTTTATTAATTATACCAATAGACTTTATTATTCCCATATCGATGAACAAAATGTGTGTTAATCTCTAATAATAACCTAAACCTAACCTAAACTCTAAAATGAAGAAAAGACTCTTCTAGAATGTATTGCTCAGGAGGTAAAGTGTGGTTAGATATAATTTTAAAAACTACCACATCCTTAGATAATGTATACAGAGAAGCTTCATTAGAATCTACCATTCAAAATGTATCCTGTATGATCACAGTGGTCCCTTAGGTATAAGCTAGGCTGGATGATTCTCCGTTTTCTTATCGAGATTGGGGTTGAGGGAGTGGCACACTGTCCCTGAATGATATTGTTATTTTCCGAGATCCACACGGACGGAGTCGGGGGCATAGCTAGTTAACAAGAAACTTTAACAGTGTTGTTATGACCGGTAGCTCCTCTGGTGTTGTGGATGTTCGTGGGCGTCGGTGATCACTTACCATCAGGTGAGCCGCACGCTCGTTTGCCCCCTTCTTCTATAAAAAAAAAAAAAAAAAATATAGCAATATAACACGAACTTAAAACAATTCACGTAATACAATGTGAAACAGGGTTTGCTCACAATTGCTCTAATTAACCTAGCCTTAACTAGATGTATTCATCACAAATTCTCTAAAACATCGAAATTACTCCCTATTTGTGAAAAAAGTTAATGACAAGAAAATAGAGACAGGAATCGTATACGATACTAGCAGTTGATCGTGGTTTAACTCCCGCAGGAACTAGGATAGCCGTGTGATCCCCCTGATTCCACCTATTCCTCCGAATCAGCAGACACGAGTTCGATTCCTATGTCGAGGGCTGTTACAAGTAATTTTGTCCAAACTTAATGTGGTTCAGTTGCATACAGAGGTGGTATAACGCCTTTCGAATACAATAAAACAACAGGGTGTTGATAAGGTCGCCGCGTTACTGCAGTGCATCGAACGAAATATTCGTCGAAGCACGGTTTGCAAGCCATTTTGAGATATCATTGCGCCTCCTTTCTCAGGAGGTTGGGTGTCACTAGCACAGGATACGCCAGCAACATATCTGTGTACTGTGACTGTGACTGCGATAATTACCTATTTTGTAACATAACTTTTTATCCCCTTTATTTTTATTATGTACTACAGTCAATAGTTTTAAGTTTTAAAATGAGTTTACGTCACAATATGTTCCTACGGTTCGTATTAAATGATTATTATTGTTATTATTATCGCCACGTCCGGGAAACGGATTGCCGATCGTAGTATCAGTCACCTCGCTCCTTGGACACCGCTGCCCGTCAGCGGTCTGCTTTTAATATTAGTTTGGTATGTTTCGAGAATGTTTTTTCAACATTTGTTAGAAGTTATTGTGATTTCAACGTTTTACCCTTAGTCGGCTATTACGTCACTCACGAAAAGAAAGTGGCTGGCAGTTTCATACGCCGGTGCCACAAGGCCAATGGTGCTGATATACTGTTTCTTTTTGTAAGTCTTTCTGGTCAAAGGTCCTTGAATTAAAGTGCCTACAAAAGCTAAATGCAATGTATGGATTTGGTCATACACGCCGCCCAGGGCAAGCGGATTAGTAAACAGTGGATTCTTATCACATCCGAGCACTAGAGATGCTGCAGATCACTATGCCGGATTTTGGGTTCGGCATATAAAGACATAGTTATCGCTATAAGTCGGTTATCAGAGCTACGCTCGTTAGTCAGCAGATTGAACTGCATGTAGATGTGGTTGATCTTGGAAGAAAAAGATGAAATGTTTTCTTACACCTCTGTATTATAATACTCTCAGCAACTGTTGATTAAGTGTTAAATTACCTTTTTAAGCCTTGTATTTGAAAATAACGTTCATAAATCTTTAATATTATTTATAAAGTAATTTCAACTTTAATAATTTCACCAACTTCGTCCTCGAGGTGGATACGCTAGAGGAACACAAGTTGCAATGAAGTTTCGAACAATCTTGCCATGCAGAATATTCAATTATCCACTTAAATTCAACAGAACTAGTGCTACAACTTTATCGCTTCATAATTGAATATTGCACTTGCTGTGTTGGTAAGGTCTGATCCAATTTGAGATATTAAATCTTTATTGGTATCTTTGTTCAAAAATATTTAGAGATCAAAATCTTATACAAGATGATGCAAAAAAATATCTGATATTCTATTTAATTAAAACTCTCTCTGGAGTTTTTGTATTGACAGAACATAAAAGTGAAGGAAAACGATTTTCCTTTTTTTTTATAATATAAAATAATATTTGTAAACTCGTTTTTGTAAATTGAAAATTTTGCTAGGTATTTAATTAGCAATCTATTAATGTCCATTTATCACGCTGCTCCAGGACGTCAACATATTTAGGAAAGTTTTGGAGCTTGCAGTCAGGGCGAACCACGTATTCAGGGGCGAAGAAAAACATCGTTAGGAAACCTGCAGGTCTGAGAAATAATAAAAATATTATTTCTAGCCCATTGTAAGACACGAAGTCTGCCAACCGCCAACAGAGCAGAGGTTCCGAAAACCGGAAAGGCGGTCCTCTGCTACACTGAAGAGCATTGTAGCAATCTCCAGTGGAAGCCTATGTTCAGCAATGGACGTTCTTTGAGTAGTCTTCCGTGAAAAAGTTTATGTACCAAACGACGTATAATGCAAACAAATTCGATTAAATTTGATGAAACAAGTAGATCATAAAAAAATATAATGTAGTATGATACAAATACGAATATTGATAATATATTTAATATAGTATTTCATTTATTTTATTTAGCTTCATATGTCTTTAATTCCACTGCTGAACATAGGCCCAAAGATTGCCACAAAGCTCGGTATTGAGCCACCCACATCCATCGACTTCCTGCAACATTGTGGTCTGTTGCTGCAAGTCGTCACTCCGTCTTGTGGGGGGTCGTGTCACACTGCGTTTACCTGCCTGGCTGCCACATGGCGGCGGACTTAATGTCTGAGGCATTCTCTACCAGTCTACCTGAGTGTGATGCAGAGATAGAATAAAGTAGGTGCGTCCAATATAGTAGTGACTATGAGAGTACAATTTGAAATAATTACTAATATAGAATAAAATAAAAATATAGAATAAACCTTAACGTAAACCGACCTACCTAACTAGAATCTATCTAAATAACCCCAATATATAATATTAATAACAATATAACATTATTTTGACATTTATCCGAAAATGTGTCTGAAGAATTGTTGCCAGGTGCTACCCGTGAAGCGTTTTGGCCAATAAAACGGGTCATTATGGTCTCGACACTGATATTACGGTTTACCGTTTGTAATAACGCTAGCAAATGATAGGCATTTAACAATAACGCGGATGTTAGGACATAGAATAATTTGCTAACATCTCCGCAAAAAGCCACTTTATGATTTCCTACCACAAGCTACTTGATCCATTATGTAATTAGATAAATTTTCTTTCACAAATTGCTATTGTATACCTAAATAAGCGTATCTTGGCTTATTTATTTTATAACCACGTTTTATTAAGTCACCTTCTCGTCTGTTTGCTTTTAGTTTTACTTGAAGCTTTAAACAAAGCTTAGAACTGCGTTCTTAAGCGTGGTAGAGCCAAGCGGCGGCTTTAGCTGCTGCTCGATTGAGCCGGCTTGACCGGATTGATACCACAGCCTCGCAGAATAACGACTTGAAGTAGAGGTATCTTTTGCTTCTGCGTTTCGTTCGGTGAGGGAGGTAACTGGAGGCCCACCTCTTCCCTCCCATCTCCCAAATATCATTAACGACCGGCAACACACCTGCAGCATCTATGGTGTTGCAGATGTATGTGGGCGAGGGTAATCACTTACCACCAGGTGAACCGCTTGCTCGTTTGCCGTCTCTTCCATCAAAAAAAAACTGGATGTCAAATCATAAAAAAACATATAAACTGTATGGCTTTAGCTTTTTAAATGGCATCCCCATATCTGAAATACAAAATGGAAGCGGCCTCGATAGCCGAGTGATTTGCCTCCGATTCAGAAGACTCAATTTCGGGCACCCGTGTAGTGGGCTCGTACCAATCGGTTATTCTGTACCGTTGACCTGAATACTAAGACGGCGATTGGATCACCACCTGTCACGTTATTCCAAAAAAAAGCTCTAGTGAAACGTGTATTGAAATGATAAAAAATCTAGACCTCTGATCACCCCAGTATTGGATATACGGACGTTTTTTTATATTGTTTAAACGGTTCGAAATATGGGTAATGTTACTGAGACGTCATCTCATTTCTTTTCGTTTGCTGCAAGGAAACCAAAGAATTCTTCTTAAGTGCTTCGTATTCCCCGTAAAGTGGTTTGGGCAATAAAACAAGCTATTATGTTCTCTTCGCGGGTGTTCTACGCCGCCGTTCATAGTAATGCCAGTAAATGGGCTTATAAATGGCTGTCTCTGTTAACGTGTTAGATATACTCTTATATACTTCAATTCACAAAATTTGTGTATAACTTATATTTGTACTTGTCACTGAGTTTTAAAATGATCGTTCCTTCAGCTTGCTAAATAACGCACTTTTATAATATTCGATTAATATATCGCTTGATCACTATAATCTGCTATATATAACGTGATACTTGTTTTATGGACCGGAAATGGATTTCTTTGCAGAAGATGCTCTCTCGATGATGTTGTTCTGGCTGGCTTCGCCCACGGCAATAACTTTCACTAGTTATCAGCGCATATATGCGCTGTATTATAATATAGAATATATCCGTACAAGCACAGAAACAGACCGTCGTCTTTAACTTCTTATATAGAGTTACTCTAATGAAATCAGAGACCCAAAAAACAATCATTTCCTTTCATTAATTTTCTCAGGCTCAGGCTGAGGTTTCAATACAGTACCAAGAGTTCAGACACTATACACGACAGAAGCGGGCTTTGGAAAGGGCTATGTTCGGAGTTTCTCTACGCGATACTGCAATAACAATATCCGCAGAAGAACTAGGATAACAGACATAGCCGTTCGGATCAGCAAGCTGAAGTGGAAATGGGTCGGCCACATAGCTCGCAGAATTGACAGCCGTTGAGGAAAAAACATTCTTGAAAAGCGCACGACGTCCTGAACAAGATGAAGTTACAACCTGAACAATGTTGCGGGAAATCGATGGATGTTGGCAGGTGACTTAGGATCGAGCTTTATGACAATCTTAGGAGGAGATCTATGTTCATCACTGGACTTATGATAGGCTGAAATAATGTCGATGACCTGACTGAATGATATAATTTCATTTAATTTAACAATAATATCGACTGAATACAATTATGTTTTCAACAATCGCTAGCGGAATATTCAATTATCCACTTACATAATTGGAGCTATAACTTCATCGCACCGTAATTGAATACTGCACTGCGAAGTAACAAGTAAAGTTTGTAGGCTTAATCAAGTTTAAAGTAATCTATCAATTCTGTTGGTTGACTTAAATAGACAGACTCGTGTGCTGATAGCAGTAGGTAAGATATGGCTAAAAGAAATGTCTTGTGTCAAAATTCTATTGGAAAAAAAAAGAAAACCAAACTGAATTACCCTCACAGAAGAGAGAGAGAGTGGAGTGGTAATCAACCAATCCAATAAGACATCTAAGATGTAAAGAATGTGGTGATCGGAAATTCTACTAAGTGTAGGATTTTATGACAAATCGTTATAATAGATTGTTCAACTCGTATTGCCATAATATAAATAAATTCTATTGGTACGTCATACTATTGATTACTGATTGATATGATGTCGTTTTCAGCACCGTTTCATTTGACACGACACGGGCTATAAATTATAAAGTCTTTCTCTTAAATTATTTCTTTTTGTTTTTACATATCTATTGTTTTTTTTCTTCTGTATAATTGTATTTCTTGTAACCTTTGTGTTGTGTAAATGAATAAATCTTATCGTATCGTATCGTTTTAGCTTCGCCTCATATAACTGCATATACACGATCCTATTCAACTTGATTTGATTCTGTTTTAGATTGCACTGTTTTGAGGACTTACATCATCTCTTATATTTTATGTTTGTGATGTCATATCTAAATATATATATACTCGTACCACGGGCTGTTTCAATTTCCTTTTTAATTTATCTCTCCTCCATCATCCCTGGTTCTACGAGTAACACAGGGACAATTTACTGGAATTTGCAATAATTAATTATATTCTGGACGTTGGGTCCCTCTACTGATATACTAATATTTTTATCATGTCTACCATCCCTACTAAACACAACCTAAATTCACAAATTCATCCACATGCTCAATCAAGAGAATTCCCTTTCTATTCTTATTTCAAACATCGTTTTACATTCTTCTCTTTCAAAAATCGTTACTTTTTGTTCCCTTCCTATTTATTTTAGAGATGCGTTACTAATTACCATCGTTTGCAACTGACCCGCCGATATTCTTAACCCATATTCATCAAAGTTTTTTATTCAACAGCCAGCAGCAATAAATAAAGTGAATGAACAACCGCAGCGAAGCTACTCAACCCTGTGCCAATGCCAAAACAGACTATGAGGAACCGTTGATCCTAAACAAAGCACTAGAGCCCCATAAATGGGTTACCCTTCATGTGTCATAAGTCCTAATATGACTCATAATAATAGAATTTCAATAGTTAATCTGTAAAGAGTTTTATGAATATTTTTATTGTTTTTCATTACATTAAAATATTATTTATGAATTTTATTGCGTTTAACTTTTACATTTTCACGTTTCGGATGTTTTACACCCACGTCATAGGTCACCGCGGGTTGCGATGGGACTGGATTAACTTAATAGTTCCATATCAAACGTGTAGTATACGCGTAAATAAGAAATCTTTGTGGTTTTTTTTATTCTAAATTTATGTAGGAAATGTCAGGGCGATGTAAGTTTTCAATAGAAGATACATACAAGAGCTAAGTCAGTAGGCTCTGCCGTTATGAAAAGTAAACTTTCTCGAATTGTTATCTGTAAGATATATCGAATGTTCGAACTGAATTCTTTATTTGTTATTGCTTGAATGGAGAGCGTGCTTTCACTGCAGAATGTAGGAGTATGTTTACTAGTTGTTTGTCTTAAGATGTTTGCAGAATCCATAGAATAATATAACGGTCACATACTGCCAGTGCATATTTTAAAGGCGGTAAGCTAATAGATCGTAATATTGTTTAACAGTTCAAATAGTATTTATCCCTGGATTTAATTTATAAATCCAACGTAGTTTTATTTAAAGTACTGTTTCTTAATTAATATTCACGTCAATTTACAGGCCTTCGAAGTTCGAATAGTAAATATACATTAAAATTGTTCTGTTGTTTTTGGGTATTGTTTCCGTTCGGGGCGATCCCGATTCCCAGAATTAAAAGTAACAAAGTACGTCTACTTTTAAATAGAGTTAGTTGAAACTTTGACAAAATTAATAACGCATCGCAATATGTGCAAACATGAACACAAAGTTACAAAAATAAATTGTTGTTCTAATTGTTAAAAGATTTTGTTTGAAACTAATTGTTTAATTAATTTAATATAAAGACTCAGTTTTTAATAATTTTACGCAAATTAGAATAAAACGTGTATCAAAATGTTAACGTATTTATTTGTTTAGTTGCGGATTCGATTCTCGTACGGAATTAGTATTTGTATGGACTATAAATAATAGTTCCGGATCTGTGTGTTTCTCCATGTGCAATTTATGTATGTAAACTGCCTCCTGCCTCCTGCCAGATAAGAAATTCCTTCACTGGAAAATAACATTTAAAAAAAAACGTGTTATTAGCAGATAATAATTATCAGTTTAATCCCATATAGTGTTATAACACCTACACAAGTATTATATTATTAAGATAACTATTCGTTGGAGAACGGTGCGAATCATACTGGCTCCTCGTCCGCAGAAGCTATACTGGCTTCTGTAGCCCATTTTGCGCCTCTCCGGGGAAAAGGAAGGTTACGAGAGGTTAGCCTAGTTGCAGGGTTTATTCCTGGCAGTTAATTGATTAATTAATTATCTTAATTTTGTAATGAAATTATTAAGATGAGCCGGGAGAGCAGGAGCTTCCGTGTGCTTGCCTTTTTGTCAGTCATGGCTTAAGAGATCTCAAGGAAAAGTTCATTAAATTTTCACTAATAAAGTAATCAGTACGGTTAAATTACATTTCATGAAATAATCTCTGTACTCTCTGCGCGACATTTACAATAATATTCCGATGTTTCGAACGTATAACATAAATGAACTCCTCTCTGTGTGCTTATTTAAGCACCGAGGGAGAACTCACCAGGAGTTATATAAGATTTATAAAACTCTAGTTTAATCACTTAGGAATAGGAGGACATAAATCTTAATAAATATGAATATAAACCCAGTCCGTATTCGTAATTTACAATTCACACTGGATTACGCACACATAAACCGATGGTGTAGGGGTTTTTATAACATAATAATAATTTGAGAATTCATAAATGTTTACGAATGTTGTCCTTTTACTATGAATGCAAGTTCTATTATAAATGTTGATAGGTAGGTAAAATCGCGCACCGAACATGGCTCGAGAAACTTTTGCGATAAGTAATATAAAGATCCCTTTCTGACTCCTTCATTAGGCACTATTGCATATAACAGTTAAATTAGCGTTTTTTCGTTACTAAAACTGTGAAAACACACTGCGTATAATGAAATTGTATTTTTAATCCACATAACAAATGTCAACAAGCTGAAATATATAGAAATAATATGTAAAGATTAAGTTTTCTTAAATATTTTAGTATTGCAGGTTAAGGCTAGTAGGATTTGGTACGATAAAGTTTTTTATTCGTTGTTTGAATGACCTAAATATAACTTTGCCAAGTGAAGATATCCTTGTACTGCTCGGAGTAGCCAAACATAGAGACAAAACAGAAACAATAAAAAAAATATTTTTGGGGTGCTAGCTCTTATAGGGAAAACTTATGAAAGATAACTTCCGGTAGAGGCTTATTCAACATAACAACAAAGGACCAGAGGGCAATTCCTCCGTCATCTGAGTTACAGTTGTCTGCGGCTCCAACGATTGACATACGCGCACGGTGTCTAGCGAGTCTTAGGTTCGGGGTATATTTCTCACACACATGGGGTGCATAAAGAGCATTGCTCCAGCAGAAAACGCGAGCGTTACCGACGCCCGCAGACGTTAATACTGTGAAACATCACACGCAATTTCGGCGGTGATGTCGAATTATTTGACATAATATATTGACAGATGTTTTTGCTTCATCATCATCATCATTTCAGCCTATCAGAAGTCCACTGCTGAACTTAGGCCTCCCCCAAAGATTGCCACGAAGCTCGGTCCTAAGCCACCTGCATCCATCGGCTTCCCGCAACACTGCGCAGGTCGTCACTCCATCTTGTGGGGGGTCGTCCAACACTGCGTTTGCCTGTACGTGGCTGCCACTCGAGAACCTTTTTTCCCCAGCGGTTGTCAGTTCTGCGAGCTATGTGGTCGGCCCATTGCCACTTCAGCTTGCTGATCTTTACGGCTATGTCGGTTACCTTAGTTCTGCTGCGGATATCATCATTGCAGACTCTATCACGCAGAGAAACACCGAGCATAGCCCTTTCCATAGCGCGCTGAGCAACTTTGAGCTTCCTCATACGGCCTGCAGTGAAGGACCAAGTCTCGGATCCGTATGTTGTTTTTTCTTGTTCACTATTAATTTCAATTACAAATTCTGCGTAAATTGTGATCATTCAGGCGAGGCAGAGGGCAGCATTTTTTTAGTGATGTAATGTTTATGTCGATTTCTAAAATAATTAAAAAGTGTGATTCAGTTTAAATAAATATAGTAAAGTAACAGTCTATATATAAATGCCCATGGCTGGGAAAAGATCCCCTCTAAAATATTAGACAAGTTGATGAAGCTTGGAAGTTTATGCCGTGCTGCTCCAGTGCTGGTAGGCGGACTTCACATGCCTTCGAAATAGCATTGTTAATTATTTCGGCCGACATTGAGGTTCGAACCCAGGTCACTCGCGTACTAGGCTATCATGGCTCTTAAATAATATTTTTAATTTTAATAAATCGTTACATTTTCTATATCATACTATGTATGTAACGCTTTTGTTATGGTACTGATATTAGTTTTCAATTAAATTAACAAATAGCAAAACATATCTAATATTTTTTATGATATTGGACTGAATAATTTGAAATTGTATATGATGGAAATATAATATATTATGTGCAATACAAATTCTATCGAATTCAACATTAAACAAAATGCTACAAAAGTGTTAAAAGTGTTTAAGAAGTTATGTGGGAGTAGTAACGCGGTTCTTCACTAAACGATTCTTGCCTGATGAGATTTCTTGGATAACAAGCCGTTTTACTACGAACTTCCCTCTTAGTACTTAGTACTTGTCCATTTCGTTCCACCTAAACGTTTCCGTTTACATAAAGTGCTGTTATTTCTGAAAGTGTCTTTATGAATGAATTTTGTGCACTATGCTTATTGTATTCTTAATTACATTGAACGCTTCTCACGTTCATGAAGATGTAAATGGTTTGTTTTCGAATTTGATTGTAATGATTTTGATATCCAATAATCTTATCTTATTATTTATTAGACAAATTTGGCATTAGTTTTGATGCGAAAATGTTATAATGATGACTTGAAGCAGCCTGTAAATGACAAAGCGAAGAATTCAAAGGAACACATTTTTTTTTTATCATTTTTGTGTTAATGTTTTTCTTGACCGCCGAAACATGTCACTGCTTCCTGCACGTGGAGAAACCATGTATCAGAAATAATAAAAACTCTCTCAGATTTTTGATAGCAGATCTTTGCCCAGCTGTGGGGATTAACAGGCGTCTACTTTGTTATCTTATTAGCTAATCCCCACTTGCCAGGCGAATTTAAGATGGCAGTACCAGACACCACACATGGTTTGTGTTATAGCCACACTAAAATAAAAATAAAAGTCTACAAAAACACATACAAACCAACCGTTTTACAAGTGGCGGTGCTTTAAATTGCAATTTACGCCACGATGTTGCGTTTATTTGCACAGTTTCGTTCGCTGGAATCGACGTTGTTGAACATTTACACTGAAAATTTACGAAAAAATATCGTAGGAATTTGTTACTAGTTTCATAGTTATACGAATATAATCTGTATTACTTCTTTTAATGAAATGAATTTCTTAAGCAAGTAATTAACGTAACTTTAAAAACTTGAGACTACTTAAAATTTTCTTCTTACTTTAAATGCGAGTCTATTATTTGAACATAAAATGATTAAATTAAATCGGATTTAAAAATATAACATTGTACCACTATGTATTTGTTTAAATGTATTAACATAATAACTTATTTTCTTCCTTCGTCGGCTAGTTCAAGTCCATACTCGCGACAGTAAGCAGTGCCGATCTCCTCACACTCATGATGCTCCTCATCGCTAGTCTCCGAGATTAGGGTTCGACCGATAGATTGTCCGTCCGTCCACCAGTCGTCAGAGTCTCATTTGCACGGTTTAACCACATGCATGCGAGGTTAGCGTTTAGAGAAATAGATTGTATACTCTCCTAGGACCCAACAGGCCTCTAATCAAATAAATTATTCAACCGCGTCGTCTAATCAAAGTTGCGTTGTAAAATTGGAAATAAATAAATATGTTTGCACCAACAGTTGCACAAGAGGCAGCAACATAAAATGGCAATTTTCGCGACGGCAGAGCGTGAAATAAAGTTTGATTTTACTAAAATAAACGCTGTTAAATTTTACACGGAAAATTCTGTATTTAAAAGAATCTTGTAACGCTTCGAAATAATTAACTAAATCAAAAACTCTTGATGCGTTTTTGCAACATCTTAAACTGATTATCATGAAGTTTTACTTTAACTTATTAGCTGTGAAGCAGCGGGCGCTGTAATTTCTTACGGCTTAATAATGTGCCAAAGGTAAGCCTAGATATTAGAACAAACCCTTCGTGTTATTTATTTATTTATTTATTTATTCTTTATTGTCTACACCAAAAGGATTACAAAAGGCGGACTTAATGCCTTTTGGCATTCTCTAACAGTCAACCCAGGGCGTGAAGAAATGTGGTGATAGGTGCATCTCATGGATGGTGTTATCTCACGTAAAGGTGAATAATGATTTCGGTAGCCCGTTGGGCTACACTGAGTCTTGCTGAATGGAAACCCTACGGATGGGCGTCTATTCACCGGCGCCTAAAGGCGTTTGTCAAATTTGTTGCCGAAGTAGGTGGGCGACGGTAATCAATTGCCATCAGGTGAGCCGTTAGTTCGTTTGCCGCCTTTTTCAAAAGATAACCTCCAAATGTCAACGTCACTTACTCTATTGTGTTTGTGTTTGTGTAGGTTTACATGTGTGTACAGTAATACGTGCGTCGTGTGTCCGTGTGTGCAAGCATAAAAAACTAAAAAACAATTGTGAGATAGACAAATCGTAATTATTCGGTCAGTTAAGATTCAAAAGGAAATTTTATTTTTGTAGACTCGACTCCGCCTGTTACTCCAAACTAGTGTACTGAATTACCCGGCGATAAAGTTCGCCTTTCTGTTAAATGGAAGTTGGTAAATGAATATTCCGCATGGCAGGATTACTAGAAACTTCCACGAAACTCGTGTTCCGCTGGCGTACGGGGACTCGTTTAAGCAAAGTTGATACTAAATGTATTGGCGTTACTAACAACATTTTAAAATAATATATTAACTTAAGTTTTCTCGAAAGCAATGGTTTTATCAGGAGTTCTGCCACATTATTAATTGCCTTTTCATTGAGCTGAATATCATCTGCTCTGTGTTTGCTCTATTGGAAAAGATTCTAGGTTAATACGTTAAAAGTACTTTGTTATCAGCCAGATAAGTGTCCATAGCTGATCATTGATATATCCCTAGGGGAGGCATTACCGTATTGCCACTCTTTATAATTGCCTTGTCCTAAAGCTAAAATTTACTTTCTCCCTATTTGAGCTCTTATAGATGTAGAATATTTATCTTTTTATCAACCCGGTAAGAGTCCACAGATGGATATAGGTCTCTCCCAAAGGATTTGTCGTCTTTATAATTGCCTTAAATGACCACATTAATAAATGTCTTGTCATTGAGCTAAAAATTGTTTATTCATCATAAAATTCACGAAAATTCGGTATGACATCATTCCCCGAAAAAATTGTAGCATAAAAAGTAAAAGTAGCCTGTAAGTGCCCCCAGCCGGGCAAAGGCCTCCTTCTTAAATATCTGACAGAGTTTTGGAGCCGGAAAGGGCCCCCCACGTTGCTCTAGTGCGGGTTGCCGGGTTTCACATATCCTCGATACTATTTTATTTTTGTTATTTCTTAGACATGCAAGTTTCCTCGCGATGTTTTACCTTCACCGACGAGCACGTGGTACAACTTAAAAATGTTACATGCTAATGCAGCACTTAAAATTGCTATTAACAATTAGCCGGTACCGGGGATCAAACCCAGGTCACTCGCGCTCTATGAAATTGAAGCGAGCGCCCTGACCAATTGGCCACCACGGCTCAATTCATCATCAAAATAGTTTCACGAAATTTATGTGAAATATTTTTATGACCAAGCGTATAAGACGATAAGATGTAAGATTTTACAGCTAGACAGAGCATGACAACTTAAGCTACCATGAACGTAAGATTGAAGAAGAATTGAAGATGGCGTATCTTCAATTCCCTGGACAGGTGGGTTGGTGAGTGCAGTGCTGGTACCCTCGCGCTAGGGAATCCGCTAACCATCACTATTGGGTATTTGGGTTCAGCACATTCGGATGGTTAATCCGCCAAAGTCTTGTTCGCCAAAGCTCGTTTGCTGGCAGTATGAACCATGTGCAGATTATAATGGCATTTGGAGAAAGAGCTGATATCTTCCCCCTTTCACCTTGTTATAAACAAACTCAGCCGCTTCACTACAATAATTTTAGGTTAAATAAGAAACAAACATTAACATATCAGTGTGCGGTAAATAATCGAGACTAGTGGAGGAAGTAACCCCACGATAAAATTTAATATAAATACATCTGCCCCAGCAGTTTTTAAGTAGCAGTGGCACAAATTGCAAATTTACACGATGACATCGCCTTAAATGAGGCTACGTTTATTCGAATCAACGCGGGTAAAATTTTACGCTGAAATTCCATTTTAAAAACCTTGTAACATTTTATAATTAATTTATGAAATGAAATCTCACATGTTCAAAGTGCATTTTATGAAAGCATTTAACGCTAAATTTTGTTAATTTTTATCATAGCTAATTATTAACTATTTTTATTAATATTAGAGAGCACATATAGCGCTGGACTGGGAATACATTACGAATCATTTAACAAATATGTTTTAAAAGCGATACCAACGGAGCTAGGTACTCCGTTGGTATCACTTTTTATAAAATTAATAAAAAAAATTACATCTGTCATAACCAATACAATTTTGTCTCAAGAAATTATATTGAATTTTCATTTCAATTCCATAGTGACACCTTACATATTTCATATGAACATATGCGGAACAAAAGCGTTATCTTTATGAAAAATAAAACAAAAAGCTGGCAACACGTCAGCAACACCTGTGAAGGATGAAGAAATATCATCCTCTTTAATAAAATTGATTTCATGGATTTACTGAACACGCCGCGTTGTTTTGCGAACTTTACGTGAAAAATATTACAATCGTTATTTCCACTACGATTTGGAGGAAATATATTTTTTTTCATCTGAAGAGGGAAGGGAAGAAGGAACGTGATAGGTGGCGAATCACCGTGTTTGCAGCCGAAGATTTGTATGAGATTTTCAAACCTTTTACCTAAATCACTGCTTAAAATAGACGGTTATCTGACACCGAATAAGAAGTCTGGAGTACGATCCCATACGTGAAGGGCTAGTAACACTAAGACGTTAGGCTCACCACCTGTCACGTTATCCTCTGCAAGCTCTGGTTTGGTATTGAAAGGGCTAAAATGTCTACCTTTGACTATTGGGTCGAGACCAAAATTTTTTTTCTTAAGCCGCGCACGGAAGAAATGGGGCTGCTTCTTATGATGCTTATACACGCTATTTTCAACTTTTATTTCACAACAAGCTTTAGACAATTAAACTTTATTCATTAATTCAAAGTATGATATTAAAGTAAGGCGTAAATAGTTCATAAGTTATGCTCAGTATGAGAGGAAAAGCGAAAACTCTGCATGCCAAGATTGCTCGAAGCTTTATTGAAACTTCAGCAAAATTTAAGTGGTAATACACATTTTTGTCAATTAAAGAGTCTTGGGACAAAAGTATTTTTAGACCTCTTGAAGTAAGCACCAGCAAGCCGGCACACATTTCTTGGAGGGTTTGTCCTTGCTTACTACTTCACACAGACGGACCACAGGGATGCCTTCCCCATAATAATTTTGTTACCTTTAGTTTCAGATATTTGGATGGGTTTTCTGCCATCAGTCGGTCGCCAGATCCTCGTTTATTAACTAGCATGTTATACCTCAAGCACTTGACCTTTCCCCCCACAGTCCTTACAGACTTGATAACGTTTGCACCCTGGAGAAGTTAAGTATCATTTAATAAAATTAGCAGGACTAAATAATGTGCCAGGTAATGGCGGTGAAATAGAATCACCACCACATCCCGAGTGTCGGTTAAGTCACCCTTGGTCCATTAACAGTATTAAATTAAGTTAAAACAGATATAACAAATTCAAATAAATTTAAGTTTTTTTTTAATGTCAAAGGTGGCAAACGAGCAAGCGGTTCACCTGATGCTAAGTGATTACCGTCGCCCACATACATCTGCTACACCACAGGAGCTACAGGTGCGGGATGGGAGGGAGGATAAGGAGTGGAATGAGGAGGAGGAGTGGGCCTCCGGTTACCTCACTCACCGAAAGAAACGCAGAAGCACAAGATGGATCTGCTTCACTCCGGTATTCTGCGAGGTCGTGGTATTAATTCGGTCGAGCTGGCCCATTCGAACAGCAGCTAAAGCCGCCGTTTGGCTATACCACGTTAAAAGTAAAGAATATTCACAACAATCGGGAGTGTAAATTATTACTAACTACATAGCTTCAATTAATTCCTAGTCTCATTGCGTTGTACAGATTTTTTACCTGTAAATGCGACTTCATACGTATTGAAAGTGATATACTTCTACTTCTTCATATGTACTGAAAGTAACGTACTTTTTCCGTAGAATCGAAAAGCAATATCAATTTGATTGTCAAAGTTGTTTGTCAATTAGTTTCAACATAAAAAGCATTCTTTTCACATTTTTGTGATCAACCACATGTGTTCAAAAGTTCACATATCAAATTACAAGTCTCTGTCGGATTTCGTAGTCGAGTAAAGGGTAGTGTAAAAAAACGCTCAGTGATTTTATAAACATAGAAGATAAGTCTTGCTTCAAAAAATAAGCGTTAATAATATATAGCTACTCAATGGAAATTTTCTGGCAGAATATTCAACGTTTTCATTTTTGCTACATTTAGTAAAAATGTCATGTTTTTTTTCTCCCTAATGATAAAGTATAATTTAATGAAATTTATATCTTAAGGGAGAAGTCTCCCGTGTGTTAACTAATGGACTATAATGGATTGCAAAGATTACGCTAATGAACATTTTATTTTGTTATTTTATAACTTCACAGATTCGCATTCTCATAAAATTTTCATGATTTTTGTACACACTTAAAATACAAAATGCTTGGTATGATTGTATGTATGTATGTTCGAAGGAATTTAATTTAAAAGCTATTAGATGCATTTTTATGGAAGTCTGATGGAAAAATGTTGCTTATAATTCCAGAAGTGTTATGTCTTAATATTACAAATTGTAAAGTTATATGTTTGGCGTTCAATTACGTTTAAAGGATTAGACCACGATAGTATAACTGTAGATAATGCCATCGAGTAGGATATTAGACACAAAGACATAAACTCGTCTAAGAGTTCGCTTGGGGTAAGATAAAACTTTGACTACGCGGGCGAAGCCCCCTTACAGCCGGTGTACATATTTTCGTATAGTATATATCTTCGTTAGTCATGGCTCAGCGTTACCAAACGGACTACCACGGGGCACTTATCTCCTCTACGAAAGATCGTGACGGATAGCGAGTTGGCTCCGGGAGATTGCCATAAGTTTTTTTTTTGGTTTTTACCATTAGTCACATTTTATGACACTATTTACCACGGGTTGGTGAGCAAAGTACCAGCAGCCTCGTACTTGTGATTCTGTTCCCCATCAGTAGTCCATTTGGATTTGGTGAATACAGACGGATTTGCCACCCACGTTGAACCATGAGGACCTGGATGGCCGGTCTGACTAAGCGGGGCGAGTCGGCCTGAGATGGCCGCTTTGAGTGGGCCGATGCGGATGAGGTGGTGCCGAGAAATGAGAGCAGCGTCTGTACCACGTTACGCCACCTACCCATAACCTCCGCGACTGAAATGAGGGAGGAGCATAAAAAGGGGTATTTTCAAGTTCTGTTACATACATACATATTTGTGTGTATATGATAAAGTCTTTTTTTTAATTCAATGAAAATAGCTAGAGATCTAAATTGAGTTTCATCAAAATCGGATAATTCAATTAAGAGGCCATCGTAATAAAAACTTGCATTGGATTCGGGTATAAAATCTGAATAGTTTTGTACGTAACAAGGTAGGTACGTGTTATTACAGTGAGGGGTGAGGGAATAACTTCATCATCCTTTTCATTATTAAAACTTTTTTGTTCGGAATGGTGCATCCATTAAAAAAAAAACAGAAAAAAGTAAACAACTCGATATTCGCAGTAATCGCTTGCAATTGAATTTGCGTCCATCCGTCGAGTTAAGCCAGACTCGCCGCAACCGAGTTGCCGGCTGTTTCATTGCTGTACCTTCTTTTTATTCAAAAGAGGTTGGACTTTTTTTTTGACATATCGATTAAACCTTTGTCGGTTTTTAGTAGCTCTCATTTGAGAGGTCGATGAAATATTATATACACGTACGGTCGAAGATCAAAATGCGAAAAACATTGTTTGAAAAGCTGTTTTTGTTTTAATTGTCATTTTTTTTTCACAAGATTTTGCTTTTTCTTAAAGTTGTTTTCTTTTGTTAAATTAGTTTTCTAAAGAAGAATATTTTCTCGGAATAGAAAGTATACTCAGTCTACCTAGAAAGTTTCATCAAAACCTAGATTGTGATTATTCATGCCTGCTGCTCAAAGCTTGTTAAAAAGATAGCGTGATGATTTTTATTTTTGTATCGGGCTGGACTCCTATGTAACATGCTGTTCAAAGTTCAACCTAAGTTTGTCGAGAAGTTTCTACGATATACGTATCAAGACAAATAGGCATACTGCCCGTCTCCTGTATATATATATATACTATATATTTATTACGAGCTGCCACTTGCGACTTCGACCGCGACCGGCTGAAATTTCACTACGATCAGTGGTTTAGTCGAGATGAGGTAACAAACAGACAGGCAGAGTTACTTTCGTATTTAGATATTAGAGTGGATTATAAAGTCATGACAACTTTCCGCACTTCTTATCTCCACAACCAAATGCCAAAGAGACTTGAAATTCAATATGCACATTACCGTATCCGTATAGGTTGTAATAACAGTTTTTTTTTATACTAACAATGCTATTTATTAAGAGTAATTAGTAATCTAAATAAAAGTATCTATGTTAATTTTATATATCTTATAGTGCATATTTATGTAGTTTAATTAGTATGTAAGTGTGTTAATGTTTACATTTCTCTGTTTGATTTAAATTTATGAAGTTATACTTCTTTTAGCGTGTGTAGGAAAAATCATGAGAGTGAATTTTAGCGATGCGCGCGCACGCCGACACCTAAAAGCGACACCATGAAGTTGGTTAGTAATTGTCTCTCAAGTTTTCGTGAGAACTGATATGTATATTCAAAGTAGTTATTCAAATATAGTATTAAACACGTGTTGTAGATTCATATCTACAACACGTGTTTAATATCAGTGAAGATAAAAAAATATTTTCAAACATAAATATACATGTGTATTTGTGTGTAAAGAATTTTTAGTTATTTTGTTTTGTTACGTAAAAATAGTATAAGTTCCTACGTGCGTACATCAGTACACACACACGTTTTTTTTTTTGTTATTTTCCTATTGCATTTCCCGATACTGTTTACCCGGGTTGACTCGCAGATAATGAAAGGCATTAAGTTCGGCCATTGTAGCCCTTAGTGTATGCAGTGTAAAAAAAATTAAATTAAAGCTTAATTAAATAATTAAGCTCAATATCATTTTTATAATTTGTTTTTATAGGAATATATTTTTATTGTTTATAATTTTATTGCTTCCTTTATAATTTTTCCGGAGCAAACTACGGTTAAGTAATAAATATTAGTGTATAATATATTGTAACAGGAATAGGATCATACCGCACCCATGATGATTGCAGGCAGAGATAACAATCACATTGAAATCAGCGTCTCTATTTAGTTAAATTGGTCGCGTCTGCATATCCGACCCCGCTTCCTGCTCCCCGCTTACGTCATTATTTCTCGATTCACTTTCGTCTGTACAATATGACATAGTACATTTAGCTGGTTTATTCCGTACCCAATATAATTACACATAAGTAATAAATATATATTCCAGGCATCAAAGCCGTATTCAGGGCAAGTCAAACAAAATCATGCATGTATGACTGTTTGTAATTAATTCAAAACGAAGTATAACCGGACAGCAGTAAATTAAGTCCGTTGCTGACAGATGAGGTTACAAAAAAGCCGGCTAAGTGCGAGTTGAACTTGCGTACCGAAGGTTCTGTAGAACCACACAATACTTATTTATCAGTGTTCTATATAGACCAAAAAAAAGGTTTTTTTTTTATACAATTCGGGATCCTTAGAGCGTGTCCAAGTTGTTGGATTCTTATTATTTGTGCTTTTACTTTAGTTTACACTATCATCGCACCAACTTTAACGAAAAAATGTGTCCTGTCTTTCCGTGGGTATCGCTAGAGTTGGCTAAGGGCTTTTTTTTTTGCTTCCAAACCTTACGGCGATCTCCGGGAGCAAACTCGGCGACAACGCGTCACACGTTCTGTTTCCCGGAGTGGCGAATAAAGCTTTGTTGTTTTTGTAAATTGTTTGTTATTGAGTGGCGTATTTGTGCAATAAATGTTTCTTTCTTTCTTTCTTTCTTTGGGTCGTGCTAAATCACCAAGAATTAAATATATGTGAAGCATCAAGAAATAATTATATCACCTTCACCGAATAAATGAACAGTATGAAAATACGTCAGTACAGTATGACAGTATGAAAACGGTAGATATGTCAAACTGTATTAAGATAATCAAAGGTATTGTAGTTATAGTATCCATTCAGCACTTGACATAGAATGACTGGATTATCTTTCGTATATTAATCATAAAAATCTTAAAATATATTTACTAATATAAATGGAGCGTTGTACTAAATGCTTCTGTGAATATAAGTACATTGGGATGCTTCGTCATTTCTAATGCAGACGGCACAGGTTTGGAATAATTTTGCTGCCTGAGTAATACCGTGACAAGTCTACGTAGGTGTTTTACAAGAGAAGAGCGTGACCTGGTGAATCGGTCGGTCGGTAGACAATAGCGTCTACTGGACGGGATTGTAATTAAACACTAACTTATGATTGATAAAAAAAAAATTTTATACCTGGAATTTTCTTTGACCACTTTGGAACTCTCCCACGGTAACCGAGTATGAGTTAGGTATTTCCGCACGTAAAGCAAATTTTACAAACTTTTAAATTAACAAAATGTTTAGCGTTAAATGTTAAAGATCAATTTCTTTTGGCATAAAATATTCAAACAGATGGAACACGATTTTTTTTGGAAAAATAAAAACAAAACATTTAACGAAACTCATTAGAGTGCAAACAATACTCTTATCTAGGGGAAGGAAAAGATACTTAAAGCAAAAGGAAGTCGTTTGAGGCGGTGAAATGGTCTGAAACTAAAAGGAAGATCACAATGGAACGGCAACGTTACACGAAAACTCATCAGGGATGAAATACTCACTTAGCCATTATTACTAAAAATGTACTTATTATTATATCAGGAATACATGATGAACTAGTTGTGCACGTGCTCTAAGGGTCTTTAAAATTATTTTTTTATGTACTTCTTCACGTCGAATCTTCTCGTTATTAGATAACAGACCATAAACTCTTTTCTCTAAACGACAACCTCATCTGCATACTAGCAAACAAAAGACACTCGGGATCCACTCATGATGGAAAGACCATCCAAATTTTCCGAACACCAATTTCATAGACTAGGGCAAACCTTCTATATTAGGTAAACCAGCTTTTATTAGCGTATTCTTGAAACGGTTATAAGAAGCAGTGGAAAGGTGGTAGATATTTTGTAAACGAGCGTAAAAGCGCATGTATATTACATATATATCCAAGAAATGGTTTCGTTTATCCAAAAACATGGTTATCAATGAACGAAACCGAGTTAAGGATGTGAAAAATAACACGGTATGACATTATCGAAGAGACACGGAATTTTTGTGAAATATTTTTGTAGCATAGCGCATAATGGCTCCTGGTAGCAAGTAAAAAATAGAGCTTTTAATCAACGGCGGCCTCAAAAGAGCAGGTGTTCTGTTTGGCGGCCATGTCAAATACCAACGAGTACTTTTTGTAACCGTTTTGTACCGTTTTTAACTAAATAACTTTAACATGGGCAGAATGAAAAAATAAATATATAATACAAGAAATAAAAGTGTATTGCGTGTAGTTTTCTGCCTATTAAGTTCGTTTTTCTGGCTCACGGATCGGAAGATCCGAGTAACTGTCATGCCGTTACAAAAGAAGTTCCACTTCAAATTTTCTTTTCATCTCTGCATTGTAGATTAAATAAAAATATTGCAAACTACTACCTTTACCGTAAGATCAACCCACACGATATAAGTGTAATAGAACAAATAGCTTGAGGCTATGAGTTTTCTTTGTGGTGGCTCAAAACCGTACCATAGGGTTGGTGCAAAGAAGTTAGATTTTGTGAAGTTACTTTTAAGTTACAGTTTTCGCAGTAAAAAGATACAAATTTCAACAGTTCCCACCCAAGCTCTCTCAATATTTACTGAGTTGATAAAGATGTGTTTGGTCTGGCGTTATCATAACGAAAAATCTAACCCTTTCTATTGATCAATTCCGGCCGTTTATTCTCTATTTCTTGCTTAAGTCTCATCACCTGTTGGCGATAAAGATCCGAATCTTTTTGCTTGGCGGTAAAAGCTCGTAATAAACGATTCCCTTCCAATCACACCGTAAATACAGCATCACCTTATTGCGCTATAGTCAGTGTAGTGGAGCTTGGCTGGGCAGTCAAAGGGCATTGACCATGATCTTTTTCGCACTTTCATGTCGTAGGTACTCCACTTTTCATCACCAGTGATCAATCTTTTCATTCATCAAAACGGTTTTATTAAGTTTCAATAGAGTATCACATATGAGATTCATTAGGTTTCCTTCAGTGAGCTTGTATGGCACCCGAATATCGAGCTTTTTTGTATATCCAGACCTTTTCAAATGGATCAAAACTAATTTGAGTCAACCCGTAGTTCTTCAGCTATGTCGTAACTATTAATATGCCGATCTGCTCCAATTTTTTTAAAAAATAGCAACGACTTTATCCGTAACAGGTCGACCAGAGCGAGCATCAACTTTGACATCAAAATGTCCGGACAGAAAACGCTTGAACTAATTTTGTGCTACTCTTACTGACACTACATTAAGTCAACAAACGACACAAATATTGTTTCGCGATTTGTGTCACATTTATCTCTTTTTTGTAATAAGACTTCAAAGTACATCGAATTTCTTCGTTAGAATTACTAATTTTGGCAGGCAGAAAGTCAATAGATAAATGGCGGGAAACCGTTTTTACTTTTATTTTTCTATTTTTAAATGACGTCTATTTAATGGTATCAAAACCAGGTAGAGCCAAGCGGCGGCTTTTACTGCTGCTCGAATGGGCCGGCTCGACCGGATTGGTACCACTACCTCGCAGAATACCGGCGTGAAGTAGAGTCATCTAATGCCTCTTGCGTTTCGTTCGGTGAGTGAGGTATCCGGAGGCCCCCTCCCCCTCCCCATGCCCCTCCCCATGCCCCTCCCCATCCCCCAAATACCCTTAGAGGCCGGCAACGCACCTGCAGCACCTCTGGTGTTGCAGATGTACGTGGGCGACGGTAATCACTTACCATCAGGTGAACCGCTTGCTCGTTTGCTGCCTTTCTCATAAAAAAAAAAAAAAAAAAAAAGGCAGACAGAGAGAATTTACTGTAACTTTTAATTACAAAATACGAAAAAACTTTTTCAAAAACATATAATTCGTATAATTTTTCTCTTTTCATTGATGTTTTTTATCTTTAAGTAAAGGCGGCAATTGAGCAAGAAACTCACCTGTTGGTATGTGACTCTACTTCACGCTGGTATTCTGTGAGGCTGTGATACCAACCCAGTCGAGCATACCCATTCAAGCAGTAGCAAAAGGCGCCGCTTGGCTATACCACGTGGCGGAATAACCATCAGTTATATGCCAGACTAAATTATCCACACCAGATAGACAGCAGCAGGTGTTCCGAGGTATCTCTACTAGGATCGCATAAACCTCTCACATAGAACCTTTTGTTTAAAACATTGAACAAACTGTTCTGCACTCCTTCCTTCATTTTCACGGTCACTTTGGTAGTATTCAACATAGTATGAATGCCACGCCACAAGCGTAGAAGGTAAATGGGACGGTTCGACCAAAATGTATGTACCACAACGTAAGGCGAGCGACGGCTTTTGGAGACCTATTACTACTAGATAGGTACTAGATATTCCAGCGTAGTCTTTGAGGGGTCAACGAACTTAAGTCTAGATTACCACCAAAGGTGGACTTACGAGGGAGCGTTTTTAAGATCGCGGAACAACAACAGCGAGGGAAAATAAGAGTTCAAAATTATTTTTCTTTTTCTATATATTCTCCTGCAAGACTCATACATTTTTCGTTTTTATAAGTGGTTATGGAACTCTACGAATTGAGATGTTAATATAACCGCCCAATGGACAACGATGAAAAGGCTATATGGCCTAGACAGCCTTCTTTTTTGATCGGAAAGGCCAAACGAGCAAGCGGCTCACCTGATGGTAAGTGATTACCGGTGCCCACGTACTTCAGCAACACCAGAGGAGCTGCTAGTGCTTTACCGGTCTCAGAGATATTAGGAGATTGGAGGGATGTTTAAGAAATGATAAAGGGTAAGGGATGAAAATGGTAATGGTGAGGGTATCGGCACTGCAAGCACCAACTCGCCAGGTATGCTGGGTTTTATTGGCAGTTCGTTGGAGAGGATTTTATTCAACGGTGGAATGAAATAGGCTGATATACTTGAAGTATAAGTGATATACACTGTAATGCAGTTAATTACAGTGTGTACAAATAAAGTTGAGATTTAATTCTAATTCTTAAGTTTAATTTATGTATATATATATCTTTAAATATTAAGAATAATAATAAATAATATAATAATTCTTTTTAATGTTGAGTGCATCTATTAGTGAGCGTGTGTGTATATATATATATGTATATATTCCAACAATATACTTGTACCGTCAAGACTATGGCGATAATAAGACTCGATAGGTGGCGCTATGGTGCAGTAAATAACATTTTTTTTATATTAAAAGTACTAAGTAAAAGTAAAGTAGCAGCCTGTAAGTGCCCACTGCAGGGCAAAAGCCTCCTCCTCAAATATCTGAGAGGGTGTAGGAGTCGGGAATGGCCAGCCACGCTGTGCCATTGCGGGTTGGCGGGCTTCAAATATGCAGGTTTCCTCACGATGTTTTTCTTCACCGCCGAGGTCGTGGTAAATTCAACACTTAAAGTTGCTATTAACAATTTTAGTGGTGCGGGCACCGGGGATCGAACCCAGGTCACTTGCGCTCTATGAAACTAATGTGTGCGCCCTGACCACTAGGCAGATAGGCTAGAGGTAATGTGAGCGGCACGGAGCTACAAAGGTAATAAATGACTAATATTCACTATAATATATGTAAATTTAGAGCTAAAAATGTTAAACCGATACTTAGCATTTTGGTAGAGCTATTAATTAATTTTATTTCTCATATGCCACCTACCGGCAAGAGTAGAACAACTGCTTCCGGGCCACCTAGGCTATACATAAATATAATCATTGCCTATGCTAAAAGGTTATAAATAAAATGGAACCTCTGTGACCACAAATTTTCACCGACAAAGCATTTAGCTTCTAGCTATTTGTTCCATTACACCGATAGTGTCCGGGGCGGTCTCGCGTGTACATTTTGTGAGGAAAATATAGAAAGGCTTAAGAATACGTAATCTTCTATGAATGTAAGAGATTAGGTGCACATCTTTAATTTTAAAAATATATTTTTTCTTTATTTTAAAAAGCAATTTTTTTTTATGAGAAAGTGGGCAAACTAGCGGCTTAGCTGATGGTAAGTGATTACCGTCACCCACTTACATCGGTAATATCAGAGGGGCTGCAGGGCCTTTAAGAATATTTGGGAGATGGGAGGGAGGATAAGAAAAGAGCATGAGGGACCGAACGAAATACAGAAGCACTATTTCCCACCGGTATTCCTACGAGTTCGTAGTCCTACTGTGGTCGAGCCGGTCCATTCGAGCAACAGCAAAAGCCACCGCTTGGCTCTATGGTCTTCGACTATGACACCAAGACATGCTATCATAATAAGCGGAGAGGATATTTTTTTTTCTTCACAAGCCTAGCAATGTGCTATTACTAAATATGCTCTTCTAATTGGGAGATTTGGCATAATCACCTCGCTTGGAAGGTGGTGGGGCGTCATGAGATTTCCAAGACTTTACAGGATTTAATTTTGCCGCTGAATATTATAAATTATGATACGTGGAAGACCACGACAGCGGAGTCGAAGTCAGACTTCATGGAATGTATTTCTTAATTTTTTTTATTTTCTAACATAATTATCTTTTAGCCTAATATAAGACACCTTGAACAACGTTTTGAAATTTGCTCAATACCCTAGGATATAATTTATATTTCCAAATTGGAAAAATGGTGATCACATGGAGCTGGGTATGGAGAAAATGGCAGGTGACAGCATCAGCTGAAAGCCAGGCGTTCGGAACGCAGCGCTTGCAACATCATTTCATCATCATCACAATGCGCAGTGTCATGACGAAAGTGCTTTTTGGTCATGACACTGCTGTGCGCAAATTTCCTTTTCGTTAATATTTTATTTGTTCGCGTGGTATTTTGACCAATACTCTGCGATCATTGTCTATCCTTTAGTTAAATAATAGATCATAATAAAAAAAAATCAAATAGTTTTTTTTCTTCTACATTGGAATTAAAATTTCACGTGTCAAGTATTTTTTTATTCTTTCGTTCTTTCCCAAAAAGATTTCCCTGTCGGAGAAGAAACAAATAAAATAAACTTGGAAGATATCCTCTTTAAAAAAAACATTATTTATAATGATATTGGTTTTTTTTTACATTGTAATTTTACGATACACCTCTTCGAAATAGCTTAGGAGCTATAAGCTCATTCGCAGGGATTAAAATCCTTTTATTTCTTAATATTTTAAAAAATAATACAATTTGTTTAATTTTTTTTTTAATTATTGACAGGAAGCTTTTGCGATATTTTCCTTATTCTGAATGACAGAGGCCATTATCTTGCCAGCGGGCGTAGAGACTCCGAATTTCTTCGCTGGTTCGAGAGGACGATCTTTTCCAGACCTTATTTACGTCTCCGGGTCCTAATAGTGAACTCACGTTTCATCACGAAACGTACTGCAAGAGATAGAAAAGTCAAACTTTACTATGAAATGTCTACTTACTTTTGTTCTTGTTCGTATTTTGCTCTAAACATTTGCCAAAAGTCGACAACGAAATAAAATTGGGTACATCTTTTTTAGCAAATTTTTAATGCTTCTAATGAATTTACAACCTCAACAAAACAAAATGCATATTCAAGGAATAAATTATTTCCTGAGACAGTTGGAATTATTCGTATCTCTGCCAAACCTGTAAGGATTTTAAGGCGCGAATCAGTATTGTGAGTATTTTGTAACATGCATGCAATATTCGTGTTCATTATTTGTTTCGAAGTTCTCTCTGGTTTATCAACATTCTCATATTTGATCACAATGCTTGTCAATGTCGTTATTAACGAGGTCTGGAAGTTAATTAACTTTCAGTACCTTGTTTGCTTTAAATTTCGATAGAAATTTATCAACCGACCTATTTTACATTTCATTTTTGTTTTAATAAATGTTAAATTGTATACTAAAATTTTGCAACATTTTTTTGTGCGTTGAGCTCGTAAAGAGAACTGTTACTCCGTCTTATGCCATGGGTGACGAAGTCCAGAATAAATGAATAACAATTTAAAGTAATCCAGAACTTAGAAGTATCTTAGAAGTATCCACCTCCGATAAATAACAATCTCAAAGAATTTAATTATTTAATGGGAAAGGGGGCAAACGAGCAATATATTCACCTAATGGTGAGTGATTACCATCGCCCACATATATCTGCAACACCAGAAGAGCTACAGGCGCGTTGCCGGCCTTTTAAGGGTATTGAGGGAGATGGGAGGGAGGATGAGGAGCGCGGTATCCTCCGGTTACCTCACTCACCGAACGAAACGCAGAAGCACAAGATGCCTCTACTTTACGCCGGTATCCTGCTAGGTCGTGGTATTAATCCGGTGGAGCCGGCCCATTCGAGCAGCTGCTAAAGTCTAAAACAAATGTGTGTTCACATTGTTAAAAGTAATCAATCAAAATGTCAAATGTACATGAAAATTGGTATATTAACATATCACAATTTCGTGAACGCCATTTAAATATTGTTGTGAATTAGTACAGATACATGATACTTAGTAGGAGTGGTTTACAGGAATATTAGTAAAGTATTAGCAAATATTAGTAAACAAAAGCAGACTGGAAAGGCTCACAGCTGGACCCAAAGGCTCTCCTCGAGCGTGGAGGTGGAAGAGCCAGGAAGGACCTGCCACGCTGCTCCAGTGGCGGGTTTCACATCCTCGAAAATGTTTCATCACAAGCTTTTCGTTTACCGCCGAGCACGGGTAAATACAGGACATAAAATAGCTATTAACAATTTTGGTCGTGCCGTCACCAGGGATAGGACCCAGGTTACTCGTGCTCTATGTAACTAAAGGGAGCGCCCTGGCCACTAGCCTATCACGGAATATTAGTAATGCAGGATGAATAAAAGTTAATGATAATACGACTGTTCTTTGTGCGATTCCAATTCTAATTCCTAGAAAGAGGATTTACTTACAACAGAGAGAAACAGACAACGCACAGATGAGTATGCAATTTTCCGAGAATTTCGGAACAGATCGGAGAGCTGCTAAAATATGCAGGAGCAATAAGCGATCGTTCTAGTATTAATGGAATTCCGGAAAGTTCCAAGAGGAAACTAGTAGTCAATTCACATAGCAACGAGAAAGTACGTACTCATTATAATATAGGTAGTGACATCTCGTATTCCATTCAATTATTAGTTCAAGTCGTTAGATTAAGCGCGCCCTACTTTAGGCAATATTGCGAGGATTTAAAAAAAATGTGTGTGGCTGAAACGTCTAAATATAATAAATGCCTCACCCAGAAAGAAGACTTTTTAGTATCCATCCATTCAAACATTATAGGTAATAAATAAAAAAAAACACAAGATTCTGTTACTTTAAATTTATAAAAAAACTAAAATTCTTCTCATAGATATCATGATTGATTTTGGATGTGGATGACGGGTACAGAATATCTCTATGAAAGTGATAATTTTGTGATTGTATTTATTTATTAGAGCATCTATAATATTACAGAGCGCGAGAGAAGGCTAAAATTGTGTTAGCAGATTAAAACCGAGAATGTTCGGAGAATGCCGGGTAGATATGGCATCAGGACGTCAAAGATCTTACTCCCGCCGTAACCACGTCGGGGATAAAAGAAGGAAAAGTAAAATAAACGCGATAAATACTACATTTCAAATGAAAATATTATTTTCGGATTTTATTGCGTTTCTATTTTGTTTTTATGTTACATATAACGACGGGACGGGTGCTGTAGGCTGGTAGGTAGGTTGGGGGGCTGAGGTGTTGAAAGGAGACTGTGAGGAGACGTGCTGGTGTCATTGGTAACTCGGGCTACCTTCAGCCTTTACTAATTTTAGTCCAATCTACGCAGAATGTGCTCACAGTATCATATCGATAGAATCCGTAAAGAATGGTTCAATTACAAATGTGTAACATTAGCTTAAATACAAGAAACCATTCCATTATTAATAGTTTCATTCCAACATTAAAATTAATTTTTCCCCGTATCACACAAATATAAATTAACTTTTCAGCGCAAACTGTCTTCATAAACATCAAACGGAGTTGCTTTGTGCCCTTGTGTTTCTCAAATTACAACAAACAAAGCATTTAGCTCCTAGCTATTTGTTCCATTACGCCAATAGTGTCCGGGGTGGGTGAGTATGGGCCTTTTGTAAGAAATGTGTAGGGTTGACAAGATATATGACCACTTGTCTTCATTTTAGGGTTGCGATCTTATCATAAGAGTTATTTGGTTATATTAATCAGTTTTTCCTCAAATAATTTAATTTTTTTTAAGGCTTTCGCATCGAATTTACTTTGCCTTACCTTACCTTAACAGTGTAAATAGTCCAATGCAGGATATGGCCTCTGACATAAGGGTGACTGTCCATAACCGCCACTCTAGGCAGTAAAATGCTGATCGCAGTACCAGACACATCGAATCACAGACTCCACAGCCAGTCTTTGGTTATTTGTTTAATAGTTTGATGATCATATTATTATATAACTCAAACTTCCTTCTTTCTTGACATACGATTTTAGGTCTAGGTTATTTAACCTGGCTATCGCAGCATCTTTATACATTGTGCTATAAATATATGGAAAATAGTATGCAATGAAGTGGTATAAAGGTGATATAATGCTGCCATCATACGATGTTGTAAAACATTTTATAGTAGTTTATAATTTTCTAATCAAAAACTAACTTATGCGCAATGCCTACAAAGTACATCATTAATACCTTTATCAAATAAACTATAGTATAGTAAAAAGTAAAGTAACAGCCCGTGAGTCTGTGAACAGCAAAAGCCGCCACGCTGCTCCAGTGCGGGTTGGCGGGCTTCTCATGTCTTCGGAATTTTTTTTTTACTTTATTTCTTAGACATGCATGTAAAGATGTTTTCCTTCCCCGCCGACCCTGATGTAAATATAGCACTTAAAATTGTTATAACAATTTTAGTGGTGCCAGCACCGGGGAATCGTATTCAGGTCACTCGCGCTCTATGAAACTTAACCGAGCGCCCTGGCCATTAGGCTAACGTGACTCTTATTTCTACATTAACTATATATCTTTTCGTATTAATAATCATTAAAATGTCTTAGTAATAGGAGTACATACATAAAACATAGATGGCCATAAAGTCAAGGCTCCTTTACCTTCGAACCGAAAGTTGCGAGTTTTTATATCATACAAATTTGTATCATGAATACAAATCTTTGTACACGAGTCATGGATATTTTGTTGCATGATTATTTATCTATGAATATCTATATTATCATCAGTCAGTTACCAAAACACAGAGAATCATAGTTTGGGCATTGAGGATGTGGGTGTCAGATATATTATATGTTTAAAAGATACAATCAGATTGAGAGCGACCTTCTTATACCAAAGGATAGAAATAAACATTACAGTTATAGCAAAAAGCTTCTCTTTTACTTAGTAAATACGTAACAAAATAATCTATAAAATAACATACTAATAACGACATGTTTCTAATAATTAAGGTACACGAAACTTATAAGATCATATTCCATTCAAAATTTTCATAATTTTCGTATGTTTCTCCATAACACTAATCAGCTCCGTAATTAACAAGTTCAGAAAGTTAATTAGCGTTTCGTACCATGTTTGGTTAACGCTTCGATCGTATTTAATTACAGAGCTGTATTTAGTTTTATGGTTACGTAGCTTCTTATAATATATAAATATAATTATTTGTGTATAAATACTTTCACCAGTCTTTAAATACCAGTATCTGTTCATATGATATTTTAAGCATAACTTTATTATGCTTAATAGTATATAATAATATATTAGTCTGCATAAGACAACTGCTGAGCCCAGGCCTTTCTTTGATTTGCTCATATTCATAAAGCTGTGCTCCAGCATGCATTTCTAAGCGGATTTGCACATACCCAATATGTTAGAAAGGTGGCATTGTGTGCTCAGCGCTGGTACTCGCATACGTACATCTCTAAACTGAGGGATTTTCACTTTAGCAATCAGCAGGGTGCACACTTGCAGTTGTGCAGAGTTAGTATACCTTTAGACCTTACGTGTATAGCAAATTAAAGTAGCATCCTGTTAATGTATCACAGCTGGGCTAAGACCTCCTCTAAAGGTTTGAGATGGTTTCGGAACTAGGAAGCGTTCGCCGCTTTGCACCAGTGCAGGTTGGCGAACTTATTATTTCTTCGAAATTATTCCTCTAACTATGAGTTTTCCTTCACTTCACCGAGTTAATTCTCCGTTCAGTTTTAATATTTTCTTTTAAAATTTAATGCTTACATTTCTGTACGCAATCAGTTCTGTAAGCGGAATCTTACAATTGAAAATACAATGACCTGTTAGACAATTTTGAAACATGAACATCTTGTGCATACAAAATTACGGAATGATCGTTCAATATTAATGAAGTTGTAGAACTTATGAAGAGCAAACTACCCACGAATTGGTATACCGAACGGGAAAGCAAACAAACGATAAAGTAAATCTGTAACTTATGTTGAATTTCAGCAAATTTCTATATCTCCTATAGGATGAAATATTATTATTATCCAATAGTGTAAATTTGGAATAAAGTTATTTTTCATGCTATTTGAATTTTTTTTGTTTCTTAAAATTCATTTTTGGCTCTAATAATGTTTATTGATTTTTTTCTTTACTGTTATAGCAAAGAGCCTTAGGAGGCAAAAATATTCTGCCGGTACCTAAACGGAAACTTTGGATTCTTAATTAAAGAGTTATATTTACAATAACCATAATCTGATAACTATAATAACCATTATTATGCAAAAATAAAAATTATTGCTTTTAAAGTCTGGTTGTGTTGTTTGTCATGTACCTCTGACCTTTCCTCTGGTCTTATTACATAAGCGTTACGTTGGAAAGCAAAGACGTGTGAGCGCCTCTGCGTTACACATACGGCACTATAATATCGCCTGCGCATAGTCCTTGAATATCTTTTCTTTGAGACATATCACTCAAAATACTGGCTAGATCCCCACTGCTTCAATTTCTACCTTATAAGTCTGTGTGAAGTCCACAGGTGGGCATAACTTTTCATTGCCGTTAGCCTTCTCATGAAAACGCTATTAAAACCTGGCAAGCTATAAGAAATGTTTGCTAATACTCACCATGCTAGGCAAACGGTTTGGTGAGCGAAGTGCCGGTATGACTAGAGATGCTGCCCGCGGTGTAGTCAGCGCTGTCCCGGTATGTTCGTAGTAGAGATGCTGCCCGCGGTTTAGTCAGCGCTGTGCCGGTATGTTCGTAGTAGAGATGCTGCCCGCGGTTTAGTCAGCGCTGTGCCGGTATGTTCGTAGTAGAGATGCTGCCCGCGGTTTAGTCAGCGCTGTGCCGATGTATTCGTACTAGAGATGGTCACCTGGTCCATGAACTGCAGGTAGCCACTTACCATTAGGTGGGCTCTTAGCTCGTTTTTCACATAAGCATACAGATACCAATGTAGTAGTGTCGTACTTCTAGACAAAGACCTCCTTTTTATGACCCGGCTCCAAAACCCTCACGACAAAGGTTCGGAAAACCACACTGCTAACGTTCGGGTTGGCGGACTTCACATGAATACTTAATATTGTTTATTATTTCCAATAAATAATAGTCTGACAATATTTTCCTTCTCCGCCAAGCACATAATAAATTCAGCATCTAAAATTCTTACCATTTCAATGGTGCCAGCACCGTGGACAATCGGGTATTACGAAATTAAAGCGATGGGTCTGAGCACTAGGCTACCATAGCTCTACTGTTAGTAACTAACATTAATCAACAAGTAGAAGTAAATGAAATAGATGAGTATGTAGTAGTAAATTCAATGACTTTAGTAAATTCTTAAAATTTACTGAAGCTAAGGAAACGAATTCTTAACAGACTTAATCTACTAAATGGACACGTAACTGACGGTCATTTTTGTTCCGAAAAACAAAAATTCTAGTTGAATTTTTCTAACATTAAAAATGTATAAATTCGTAAAAATTTAAAATCCTAGACGAACTTAGTTAATATGAAGATAGAGATAGAGTTAATAGGTAAAATAGTGCGATTACCATCTGATAATTTTATTGAAGTCAAGAGTCTCGAGACGTATTTTTTTCTATGGGAAAGCGACTCATCTAAAGGTAAGTGATTACAAATTTAGTATATGGCAGCAGCAGCAAAAGCCACTGCTTGGCTCGAACGCTCCGCAGAAGTATATATGTATAGAATATATTCTATGTTACAAGCAAATTATTGTACTAGTTAACAACAATGGATCAGTTATTGGATGTTTAATTTTATTAAAATCCTATCTCGGCTAAAGTCGCTCTAATTAGAGATACAATAACAAATTTTCATTATACCTTGCCTTGCCTTGCGCAATCAATTTCAAAACTTTCACTCAATTTTCACTTCGAACCTTAACGTAAAACAAAATGTGCCAACTAAAACTGTATAATTAATTATTTTGTAAAATTATGTTACGAAAGAAAGAGCCCAGTGATCAATACCTGGGTTCGATCCCCGGTGCCAACACCGCTAAAATGGTTAATAGCAGTTTTAAGTGCTGTATTTACCACGTCCTCAGCGGTGAAGGAAAACATCGAGAGGTAACCTGCATGTCTAAGAAATAATAAATAAATAAATATTATTTAGAGGATATGTGAAACCTGTCAACCCGCACCGGCCCAGGGAGGCGGGCCCTTCCCGGCTCCAAAACCCTCACAGATATTTGAGAAGGAGGCCTTTCCCCAGCAGCGGGCATTTACAGGTTGCCACTTTACTTTTTGAAGTTCTACTCCTTTTGAATGAAATGAAAAATGATGAACTTTCACGGGAAGAAAGGGGGTGGCAGTTCTCTCTCCTTATGAGAGGCCTATATCCTGCAATTGACTATTTACTGGCTGTTAAGGTAAGGTAAGGTAAAGGTCGTAAGAGGCGACTTAAGGAAACCCCTTGAAAATAGCAATGGCTACCAATAGATGGCGGTATAACCATCTCGAAAAATATCTGACTGAAAATGACTATGACGGGCAGTGGCGTCTAAGACGCGAGTTGTCCGGTACTGCGATTGCCAATACGCTTGCCAAGCGTGACGATTATGGCAAATCCTCCTTATGGGGAAGATCTACGTTCTGCGGTGACTGGTAAGGTTAAAATAAGGTAAGGTGAGGAGTTTTAGTGTCGAGTGTTGTGCCATTGGGGATGATTATTGTGGTGAAGGGGCATATTGTGGATTAAGTAGTGCGCCTACTTTTTAGAAGGGGGTGGTTCTTCTCTACGAATTAGGTAATCATTTATAATTTTTTGAGCGTAATGTTGCGAAATAACTTTTTTCTAACATCTTTAAACTAATGGATCTCTACAAAGTAACGCCCAATTTCATCAACAACACCAAGTTGTGTAGTTAGAGGTTTAATTCCACTTTAACATTTCTTTGCCATCCTGTGTTACTGTCGGTGTGCTCTCTTAAGATATTTCTTTGTACTGTAATCTGATTATTAAATTTTTTACACGGAAAACTTTCCCCGAGTTCAAGTTATTTCCATACCACATTTAGTTGAAATCGATTAAGTGGTTTTGGCTTGAGAATGGAACATCCAGATAAACAGAGTTACTTTGGCATTTATAATAGTGGTAGATAGTATAAAACTATGGATATAACTCTGGTCGAGAAATTTTAATTTTTCCTATATTTTAATTCATAATCGTCTTTGAACGCCGTTTTAATAAACATAACCCAATAACACAACTGAATGACTACAGAAAGTTTGCGTAGCTCTGGAAAAAAACATTGCATTAAAATTTCACACCAACCTAACTTCGGTCTTAACGAACGGAACAATGCGGTGAACATATGGTGGTTCCGTCTCCGTTCATTCCTTCGTTCGCTCGCATGCGTACATTCAGTCAGAATTCAGAGCGGCAGTAGTTCTTTTTGCGATGCTCAGTTTCTATTCATTTAAATGTAGTAATGAGCTCAGAGTTTTCGCTTCCCAACAATAACAAAAGAACAACGGGACGTGAGCGTTTCCAGGGGTATTTTTCGCGCTGACAATTAAAATATTTTTCGAGACAAAAATAAACACTGAATTTACATTCAGTGGATGTTTTGGTTAAACAATAGCATATGATGTTGAATTTTTAAAACCTCTAAATTATTAATTTCTTTACACATTTTTCTTATACCATCTACTCATTCTGTGTTCCACCAACATTTCAATTAACATAACTGACTAAGTTAACTATAATTATGACATAAGTTGCTTTTACTTAGATAAATCAAACTACGTTAATATATACTTTGTGAACTTTGAAACTAAAATAGTATAATTGTATTTATAATTACTACTATTTATTAGGTAGATAAGGGGTGGCCTTATCTGTTTCTACCGCTATTCAAGCTGTAAGACTTTCCATTTTATTCCTATTTGACCTCAATCTCACTTAATGGAAGGCGAAGATGAGGCCAAGGATGGTACACGTTTGGCTAGAAGGTGTCTGTTCACTTTGGCGTCCTTCCTTCCTCAGGGGTGACAAGGTATCTGTAACCTTTCTTCTATTGAAGTTGTTTGCAGGTGTCCATGGCAGTAACCACTCATCATCAGGTGGAATATTCACACGTTTAACAATCCGATGAGCAAATAAAATAGTCAATAATAATAATAATAATAATAGGCAGTGCAACACGATACCGCTCGCATTGTCCGCCGGTTTCTTTCCCTTTCTCCCTAACTCTCGGCCGTCTGGTCTCCCCTGCTGGGGGCTCCCATCTGCTTGGGTTTTAATTATCTATTTAATTTTATTATATATATAATTTATAAAATATTATTTATATTATGGTATTTATTTATACAACCCAACCAGATGAGTAAATAAAGAAATACCCCAAGAAAAATAATAATAATAGGCCCTGCCGAGGGCATCTGTCTGGTTGGATTTTATTTATTTATTACTCTTTATGTCACGTCATAAAAATTTAAAGCTTTGTTTTCAAAGACCAGAACTCTATGCTCTGTAAGGTTCTATCACTCAGGCTACCAAAGCGCTGTGTCTGTCATAGTCTTTCCATTTGACAAGACAGCGTACTCACTCGTAGCCTCTGGGCTTCTAATGAGCTTCCGCAAACCAATTGTCGTCTCTCCAGGAGAAACAGTGACGTTTGCTCAAGATTTGCCCTCGGAGATTACCATGGAATTTTCAATATTTTTCTCTTAGTCTCATATTACGTCACATGCGGGAAGAAAGGTTGCATACGATACTTTATTTTTCAAACGTAAGGTTAAAAAAAAGACGAAATAAGTTCAAATCTCCAAAATATGGAAATAATGATATTATCCTTTTTCTTTTTCAAATACTCTACGTTAAATTAAAACAAATATACTAGTTAAAGAAGAGCCACGGGCTGAATAAGCGTACAATAACTTCTCATACAAATTTAACAAGTGTTAAATTTGTTACACGTGTAAAGAATCGAAATGTCAAATATCGTTACGCTAACGTTGTAACTCCTATATACATAAGTAAAAAGTAAAGTAGCAGTCTGTAAGTGCCCACTCCTGGGCAAAGGCCTCTTTCTCAAATATCTCAGAGGGTTTTGGAGCCGGGAAGGGCCCACCATGCTGCTTCAGTACTGGTTGGCGAGTTTCACATATCCTCGAAATAATAATGTGTCCACTAGGCTACCACGGTACTGTCCTATATACATACTTAAATTTTTAGTATCGTATTTTTGGTTATTTTATTTATATTAAATAAACACCGGCTTAAAATTTATAGAAGTGGCAACGAGCGTTAAAGACATACCTAGTTTGAAGAAAGTAGCAACTCCCAGTATGATCCACACGTAGTTCATCTTTTGTAGATGTCTGAAAAAAAAATTAAATAAAAATTAAAAAAAAAATCCGGTGACTAATAATGTAAATAAGTCCTTGTAATTTTAAACGAACATTCTTTCACTCAATTTTCTAAACTTGTTCCAAATTTGTTGTGATTTCTTGAAATGTATTTATGTGAAAGGGGCCAAACGAGCAAGCGGCTCACCCGATGGTATGTGATTACAATCTGCCACGTACATCTGCAACATCACAGGAGCTACAGGACGGCAACGCACCTTTAAGGATATTTGGGGGGTAGGAAGGAGAATCGGGATGGGGGAAGAGGGGTTGGGCCTCCAGTAACTTCACTCACAAACCGAAATGAAGAAGAACAAGATACCTCTACTTCATACCGGTATTCGGCGAGGACGTGATACTACCCTGTACAAGAATATTTGTTTCGTCATCCGACTTTCATTCATCTCTCCACATGTCCCAACCAGCTCAGCATCCCTTTCTCAATTCGTGTCACTACACCGTATAATATATAATGTCCAAAAAAAAGGAAACACTCACTTAAAATATGAGATGTGTGAAATATTATTATTAAACTTAATATCCTCGTACAGAAGAAGAACCTTCTGAAATATGCCAAATTTCAAGACGCGCGAAAGGTATGGACATGTAGAAAAACGTTTGCTTCATATTAACTTCTAAAGCACTATTGAACTTTGAAAGTGTTCTGTATTCAGTTAATTTGTATATCAAAATTCAGGTAATATGTGTGGTATCGGCGTAAGATTCTGCTATTCCTTTCTTCCCATGAGTGTCATAAGAGGTGAATAAGGGAAAAGCTTTGAAAATAGCAAGGGCTGCTGATAAATAACTGCATAACCATCTTGAAAGATACTAGACTAAAATGAGGCAGACCGATGATGGGTGGCATGTCTAAAGGCGTAAATACCCTTTAGGTTTTGGGTTAAATACTCTCTACTCGCTTGTAAATGTGATAAAAAAAACTAAATGTAATGATAATATGTTAAAGTGTGCGGAGTTCGAGTATCCATGGTTTCTGTATCTAATTTAAATGCATGTTCATATTTTTCATTTTGGTAAAATTACAATATGTAAGTAAAAAAGTTTAAAAGGCTGGCGGTCTGTTTGCAGCGTCCAGACGAGGTCACTTAATAATATTGTATTGTCATCAGATTTATATAGTGCACCAAAGTTTAGGTCGATCAGGTAAGTGGAATTAAAATAAATATCTTAATTTCATTTAACTGATCGACTTAAGTGAGCTGGGACTGCTGGTTGAGATTAGACTGATGAAGAATTATTTAAATTACTTCTTTGATCACTATTAAAATCACTAAGCACAGTTTTTATAATTAACTTTGGTTCGATTTGATACGACAATAGTTTTGCATACCCACACACACCAACTTACGAATGTATGAAAACAAATCAGCTAACCAAACATACTGCAATACAAACCAAACACCCCTCTAAAGCATATCAAATATTGCGAACAATTTTTCACGTCACGTTATCGGACTTTTTAATCGAAACTGTAAACAAGTTGTAGATTGGAACAGCATGTTTTGCGCTGAACAGTTCCGACCCAAATATGTCATAACGAGTGTGGGCCACGACTGCCGCCTATCGTAGCACCGGGCAAAATATAATTTTCGAGCAGGAAACTTTCGACTGCACTTTTAGACATTTCAGGGCTTTAAATTTAGGATTTAATTTTGTAGAACAGTGCAGTAAAATTGTACTGAGCAATATTTATTTTTAAGGTAAAGGGGGCAAACGTGCAAGCGCCTCACCTGATGGTAAGGTTAGCAACGACGTACAACTGCAACACCGGAGATGCTGCAGGAGCGTTGCTAGGCGAAGGGAGGACGATGCAAGGGGACGGGGAGTGGGTCTTCGATTACCTCACTCGCTGAGCGAAACAGAAGCACATAGTGCCTCTACTACGCCCCTATTCTGCGAGGTCGTGGTACTACCTCCGGTCGAGCCGGCCCATACGTGAAAGCAGCAAATGCTCTCTAGAGCGTATATTCTGGCATAGTCAGATGGACAGACGGATCAGACATTTTAGTTCATTCAACCCACTTTTCACCAGAGCTTATTTGGGTCAACGTGATAGATATTGAGCGAGTAGCCGACAGTTTTGTACACTGTACAAAAGTGTCAGCGTGGTCTGATGGTGAATCTAGAAGGTGTGTAACGGAATCGCTACAAACTAAATGGCAACTAGTAAGCCTATGGAGTTTAGGTTCAATAGATTAGGCTTAACGAATCGTATTAATTTTACCTAATTAGGAGGAACATTCATCAGAAAAGGGGAAGAGAAAAGCGAGCGAGTTTAGTTAGTCAATACATAGTTTTATAATTTTTATAAAATTGTACCCCAATGGCATTTTAGATAACAATATTTGAGTAATTCGAATATTTTCGAACAACTTTCAACTTGTTTTCATACTGTCGCAACATAATGGTATTATTGGCATGTTTATAGATGTGGCATAATATATTTCACCTTCCTAAGTTTTCGAGTACTTCCATTCGAAACTTTAAAAACAGCTTACTATTCTCGCTTAATTTACGACAAGAATAATGTTATATATCCCCGAAGCTAAGTATATTTCTCGCCTTATTGAGTGTTGGAGACTCAAAAATTATTATACCTTAGGTTACTATCTGATTGTCGTCACAGGAGCGCGTATTCGCGAGCCTCTTTATAAAAAAAAGAGTGGCGAGCTCCAACTCCTCAATCGAGAAGAGACCCGATGTTGGCCACCGCAGTCGGTGCTACGGTATGCGAAAGCACTTCCGTGGTCTTGACAAATAAGGACGGATTTCTCATCACATAAAAAGTTACTATTTGTGCGATAAACAAATCAGGGTTAGTAGAGTAAATATGTGTTCTGATGATGCTAACGTCTCTTCTACACAATTCGATCCATCGTGTAATGCACAGTGATGTGGAGCAGCTTCCCTTCTGAGTGGGTACCGGTACTCCACTCATCAGCCGGCCTACCGAATCACCATAAAAGTCTAGGTCCAGCACAAGTTACTTAAAGGTTTGACTTTGGGTAAAATGTATTGGTTACAAAAAAATCCTGCAACATTAATTATTTAAAAAGTATAGTAACTTGTAAATGGCACAGCTAGGCAAAGGCCTTTTTCTCAAATATCGGAAAGGATTTTGGATCCGTGAAGTATCCCATACACAGCTCCATTGTAGTTGGCGGAATTTGCATGTCCTTAAAATAATATTTTTTATTATTTCTCAGACATGCAAGTTTCCTCACGATGTTTTTCTTCACCGCTGAGTAAGTGGTAAATCCAGTACTTTCCATTGCTATTAACAATTTTAGTAGTGCCGGGGATAAAACAGAGGCCACTCGCTGACGTCGTATATTACAAAAATAATTTCTAAGGTATTTATTACATTCCAGTACAATAATACAGAAATTGTAACGGCCTGCGATTGTGACTTGGTGCAATTTGCTGGTCTTGTACGATTATATTTAAATACGTTTTATATTGAAATTAACATTTTTTTAATATTCGATTATTCAATCCTTTAAGTACATTATTCGTAATTATGTTGTTCCAAAATTTCATACATATATTTGTTAATGTTTGCTATTTTTATGAAAAATTTTTGTTAAACCATGTGTGAAAATTAATAGTTACGCGTTGGAATAAGTTTGTCGTTAACGTCTGCCTGAGCTCACTTCAGGAAGTATTTTTTGACACTCGCTGGCTCACTAAATAGGGTGAGATCGTGTCGCCGTTTGGATAACAACTTGACGCAAATTCGTTTATCGCTTCTACTGCGGACCGACATTACACGCAGTGCTATCCGTCGGAAAACTCTTGCAAATTTATTCATGAGGTCTTGATCGCGTCGGAGATACGGCCCTCGGTTTTATTATCGTGTTTACGCCGATACGGGTTTACGATCCGATTAAGCGACGCTTTTGTTTTATGGTATCGGTGACGAAGTAATATTCGTTCAGGTTTCTATGAGTTCCGAAGATATTATGAATCATCAGTCTAATAAATTATATACCCGAGAGAGGCTAAGGGGATCAGCGTCTCTCACGAAGCTCAAGTTCGATCATTATGTGGAGGGCACATGTTATTGAGTCTTTCAAATCTTATGTGCGATTTGTATCGTTGACTGGGGCACTAAGACGACAATAGCCTCACGTTGTCCAGAATATGCTCTGGTAAAAAGTGGGTGGTAGAGTCTAAAATGGCAAGACAAATAACCATAACAGTATAGTACGTATGTACATATGTACATGAGATCTAATTTTTTGTTTATTGATAATAATTAAGGCGGTGAAAGAAATCCACCACCAACATCCGATACCTAACTTATCCCATGGAGGTCCTAAAGGAAATCCTTACGGATATTTTGTCTTAGACCATACTTGAAAAAAATCTCTCGTATAATTATATACATAAGTTACCTGGCACCTGGTACTACATTCGCTAATACCCCACTACCACTCCCAAAAATGAAATAAGCATTTGCTCAGCAGTGAACTATTAAAAGCTGATGACGATGATAATAATAACTATGCGTTTACAGACAGTCGTCATTTATCTAGTCCATTGTACATGTAGTTTTCGGGTCGGAAATTTTCAAAACAAAATGTCCAGCGATGTGGTAACAGTGAAAGAGCTTTCTAAACTACTATATTACTGACTAAATTATTTGTATATATAATTATAATAATACATATTTGTATGAACCAAGTTCAAACTCCTCAGTGCATTATTTATTTCAATAAGAGACTCAGACTTTCGACTGACTTTGAGTATCAGATAAGTATCGCCTGCAGATAAAACAATATTTGTAAAATTCTGCACTAAAAATGGCAGATCATTTATGTAAATAAGAAACAAAAATGGGTCTAAAATGGATCCCTGTGGTACCCCTATTCTCACAACAGAAGACCATTTACCAGAACTTTTAATTATTTTATTGTAATGAGACTCCAACCAATGAACAGCTTTCTCCCTTAATCTGTAATGTTTTTATTTAATAAGTAAAAATCTGTGATATATGCGATCAAATGCTTTAGATAAGTAATATAATACACCAATCGCACTTTGAGAGTCTTCCCAAGTACTTTCTTCCTGTGGGTATCGTAAAAGGGTAATTTCTCTCTGCAGTCTCTAGAAGCAAATCTGGTGACAAGGCTTGCTATCCGTTATGTCCTTTCACCCGGAGATGCGACAAGTGAAGATGGTGTTGGTAGGAGCGCAGTTGCTACGCTCAGTCGTGAAAATAACGAAGAATTAGGCTGACAGGCGTAAGAGCCCATAAAGAATGGCTTCACATGATCCAAATGACATCAGTATACACGCTTCTACACAGTACAGTAAAAAGTAAAATAGAAGCCTGTGTAAAAGTCTCCTCTTAGTAATTTTTGAAGCCTGGTAGAGTTCGCCACTTTACCGATCCGCTCGTCGCATGGGGATCATGACAAATTCTCCTAATGGGCGAGGCCTATGTCTTGCTGGCTGAATGCTCGCTGGACTTACTTCCAATGATCGCCATGAGATTTTTAAGATATAGCCATAAGATACCTACGGAAAGAAATGAGTTATCAGATTCCTAAATGAAAAGGTGTTTAATAAAAACATAAATTGTATTTTAAAAAACTGTGTTATTAGACATAACTAACCGGTAGCATTTATTAAAATTCTTACCTTCTTAAAGTGAATTTTGTAATTTAATTATTTATGAAAATAACTTCTAATGAAAACCACAACCGGTCGTATTTGACCGTAATAATGGCAAGGTTAAACATTAAATCGCTTCTTTTCTGCCTTCCCCTGGCCCGAGCAAGGTATTGAAAGTAATTTGTTTAAATTAGACACAGCCCACAGCCGGCATTAGCATTATGCAAACTACATCTTTTGCATGGAAGATCGAGATAATTTAATTTGTACGAAGTTTCTTTTTTAATTTTATTAATAATTTATTGCGAAAATTAACATTGTAGATTTATAATAAGGAAAAATTGATAATATATTGTTACATCATTACAATAAATAAAGAAGTTCTTTGATGTCAACGTTCTGTGAATATTATCAGGGACTTTATCTGTTAAGCTACAATAATTGCGTGTGACAACATTTCTCGATAACATTGTTACATGTTATTTTTAACATGGTTTCGTTTGTTCAAGTCATGCTTACCAATAAATGAAACGTATGATTTTATCGAGGAATAAACAAGATTTCTTTGTGAAATATTTTTATGACCGCGCATTTTCCCAGTGGTCTAATGTCTTCTCATTAAAATTTTGATTGAAACACAAAACGCCATGTGTTTAAGTTGCATATCTTAATAGGTTATCTAATCTGGTCAATTGTCTTCCAATAATCCATACGCGACATGCTAGCAGTAAAGCCTTGATCCAACTGTGGACTTACACAGGCTGTTATACAACATAGCTTGAAATGTGAGTAAACGTTTTGATGAATCAACTACATTTATACATATAATAAATAACAACTTGGATTGAAAGTGTGTATTAGGTATTTATTTGTCAGAGATGTACTGCTTTTAATCAAAAAAAATAACTTAGTTGTTTTTATTAAATATATTATCGATTTCAACCATAGGGACCAGTTCCGAAGTTGTCGCCTTTGCTGGGGATATTATAGTGCCGTAAGGTACCATAACCAAGCGGAAGGCTCCTTCTCTGCCTTCTGTCCCACTCTCTTACCTATATCTGTCGCTAAGTGTGATATTCATCAGTGCAACCACTGTTATGTTCTAGATTGAAGGCCATATCGAACCATCTTTATTCCAATCTGTAAGGCATTACATCTCAGACCACGGGGAAAAGAGCTGCAACGCATCTGTCACCTTCTTCGATTGAAGTGCTGTACCACTGCTACAGTAGTCAAATATCATAAGTTGAACTGTTAGTACCTTTGTCACCCTAATCCAATAACGAATTCAGTTGGGATTCGAACCCAGAATCAAGTACAGTAATTAAATATGCTTACTGGTGGTAACAACTAGGACATCACCTATACATAGATATTCGTACATAAAGTAACATTTGCCTTCAAACATCGACGTTTAATTCTTTGTATTAAGTACTAATATGACTAAGCTGCCAGAAATGTGAGCATGTCACACAAATATCAGCGAGACAAAATTTCATGAAAATAACTTATCTTTTTGAAACAAACGCGTACCTACGTCAAAAATATTGGCAGATGGCAATCCACGAAAAAAAAATGGGACTCTTTATTTGATAAATGTGCTTTCTCGGTAATACATGGTCTACTTTATCATTTGAAGATGAAACTAAAAGATTTTACAAGGAATACCTGTAGCGAATAAAGTTTTATATTGAACACTGATGTCAGTTACATAATATGCATACAGACATAATCTTTCACGTATGCCACCCAGAGGGGTAGACAGAGACTACGAACTACGGACTGGCACAATCTTGACACACCTCTCACGCCTCTTTCACATCCGTACGCGCATATGCTCGTGTACCATTATTACGAGTAGAAACTTTCAAAAAAATTCAAAAAATTATTTCTGCAGCAAAAACAATATCTGACAAAAACAGTATAGATAGATTGTTTAGGCTAAGTTAGCTGTGATATAATTAATTATTTTAAAATACATTAAAATAATACATATGTGTTGTATATAAGCTACTATATAAACGTGTAATAATAAATTTATATCTAAGGGATGTATGTGTTCAGGGCCTTAAATTCACGATGCGACTGCTTTACTATGATATCCACACTAGATAATAATCTGTATCATGGGTAAACTATTCGATAATATCTTTACCATATTAGGCAGCTTGTAAGTCAACGGCGGAGCCATAGACAAGATTTGCTGCGGGTCGCCGGGAAGGCTGATGCTCCCGACGTGCGCTTTCTTGCCAGGAAGGCGAGGGAAAGAAATGTCCTTACCCGAGGTGAGTCTGCTAAGAGCAGCTGGCGCTGGTGGGGTCGAGGATGTATCCGAAAGCGTTCCTGTGGCCCTGCCGACATCTTGCAAGGGCGGATCGTAGGGTTTTGGCCAGTGGAAGCTCGACATAACCTGTCTTAGCCCAGACAAGGGCGTATACGATTATTAAGTATTTGGACACGAAAAAAAAATTAAACGGAAAGTAAATGGCATCGTCGAATATCATTCATCTTAAAGAATTAAGAAAAAATTGCATAGAAGCTGGCTGAAAGTAATAAAATATTTTTTTTTTCAACAATATGTAATAGACTAACATTGAAAAAAGGAATTCAATTAACAATTGACGTAGCATTTTTTAAGCTGATGTTAGCAGTATTGGAGGGAAATAGTTACGCACCGTCAGATTTAGGACAAGCTTTTAGTAACATTTTATTTCCAGTGTTGGCTTAAAAGTTTTCCATTAGTGTCTATTTTTTTTTCTGATAGTGTAAAACATACCGCTTTTCTCCAAATTTACCCGAGACCTCACTATCAACATATGCTTTAGGCCAAAAAAGGGGTTGTTAAAACCCGTTTAGAAATGACCAAAATATATACGAAAATAAAAAATAAATGCTGTTCGTTACGTGTATCACTTAAGAACGGCTGGACCGACTTAGTATTTTTTTTTATTGTCGATAACAGTCCGAATGACGTTTTTACGGAAAGAAAATTTGGAAAAATTTCCCGGAAATTGTCAAATTCGGAAAAACTGTAAGTTTACCTTTTTTGAGGTCGTATAAAATTTAGATGTCGGTAACCAGTTGTTTCTTTTATGACCGTCTAGGTTTTTTTCATGTAAATAATATCATATTTATGTACCTACTACTACTACTAAAATAGTATCGCGTTTAACTTCAGCTGTAATAAATATAGGAATTCCCGTTTCTTATGGTTAAAATTAAGTCATCGCATATTTATTCTTTGTATTATCATATAGAAGGACCACAACACAACTTGTTGTCGGGAGAGCTTATGCCACGGCCCACGGGAAATTATGCTCTGTATGCTGATCATATTATGCAACATGATTTATTGCTACAAAATATGAATATGCTCAAAATTTTGTACGTTATTTTTATATTTGATAATAATTTATGGCACAAACAAGTGAACGTTGTGTAATAATTGTATGAAGTATTTTTATACGCCAGGGTAGCTTAGTGGTCAGGGAGCTCTCTTTAGTTCCATAGAGCGCGAGTGACCCGGGTTTGATACCCGGTGACGGCAACATTAAAATTGTTAACAGCAATTTAATGTGCTGCATTTACCAAGTGCTCGGCGATGAAGAAAAACTTAGTGAGGAAACCTGCTGAGAAATAATAAAAAATAATATTATTTCGTGGACATGTGAGTGTCCCGCCTACTCACACTGAAGCAGCGTGGCGGGCCCTTCCCGGCTCCAAAACCCTCTCAAATATTTGTGAAGGAGACCTTTCTCAACAGTGGGGAATTACAGGCTGCTACTTTACTTTTTTTAAATATCTGCTTCCGAATCAAGAGACCCGAGTTTGATCCCCTATAGAACTCGTAATCATTGCTCACCCCAAGGCCATTTTTCAAAACTTATTTCCGATCGGTATCGTTTGCCTAAACACTATGATGGCGACCATCTCGCCACACGTCACGTTGTTCCAAATAAGGTCCAGTGAAAGATTAAATAAAACAACTAATGTAAATATCTAGACCACTGACTACCACAAAATTAGGTATGTCGTCATGAAAGCATATATTATTATAAATTATTTATGTTAGCAATAACACAAAAACAATCTGTCTTGTTGTTCCGGCTACGTTTCTGTACGTAACAACAGATATATTATGATAAATGTTTAAAACATTCAACAACAGAACACATAATACTTTTTAAGATAGGCGGAATTAAAAATTTCGGTTATAAAATTGAAAGAGAATGGACGTTTTGTATACAGTTGGTACAATTTTAAGAGTAATAAAACAGAAACACGCGAATAGTTTGATATTTAGTACAGCTCCAGAATCTTCTCAGTTCTTTATTCCATTTACGATATAAACTCTTTATATCTTAAGGATAACTTCAATTTTCTTTATTCGAGCCATGACCCAGTGCCTCGCACTTCAAACAGCCTGAAGGTTAGTATTCCACAACATAGTGTTTCTTTACTTCTTCTTTTAACATTCAAGCTACACTTCCTTGGAACTCTCTCCCCGATGATATCAAGAAAGCACCGAACAAAAACTTTTTTAAAACCCTGCTCTGTCGTCACAATTTGAATGCAAATGCCATCTGAGATATTCCTCTCCGTATTTAATTTGTTTAAATGTTATGTGTTTATGTATAGTATAATATGTATGTAAATATATGATAAGGATTATGTATTTAATATTAATATTTAATTTTCCTTTTTCATGTTTATTTGAATTTCTGCACCTGCCAACATGCATTTTTTTTTCACCCAGGGTTGACTGGCAGAAAATGACAAAAGGTAATAAGTTCGCCCATTGTATACCTTAGTTTTAAGTAACACAATTAAGAGAAAATAAATAAATAAATGGTATCGAAACAAAGAACATTTGTACTAAATATAGAGCAATTTAAAATAAGTTATTACTTAATGATTAAAATAATTATGACTCAATCACTACACCATATCGACACAAAATTAGATTAACAAAACAACAATGTTTAATAATAGTAAAAACATAATTATGTGATTGCGCAATGCGAGTTGCTGATACAAATATTTGTAACAAAATTATTGTTACAAACGCCGCTCGGAATCAACGTGCTTAAGAAAATACAACGCTTCACGGGGTGTTAGAGGGAATATGCTATAGTTTTCTCCAAGTGCCAAGCTTACATACGATATGTGTCGAACATAGTATATTTTTTCCCCTTTTTTTAATGTGCTTATTAACAGTAGTGTACTTTTTCGCATATTTATATTTATCTCGAGTTCATTCCGATGACGGTAAAAGATTTTTTACACCTGTTGGAAAATAATAAAAAGATATTGAACAACGTTCATATTTACTTAATATTTCATTTAAAATTATTAATATTTTTTAAAAACTAGTATAAGTATACATAGATATAACGGTAAAAAGGACATGATTTGATTTTTTTATTAGGTAAGAGGTATATTTTAGTGATGTACAATTTACATGTAGTAATAACATAATAAGATTAATGTAGAATTAAATTATAGTAATGGTATCCAAAGTAAAGTTTTTTTATTTTACAAGAAATTGATGAGAAATTTTAAAACTAATCACGGGTGCTTTAAAGCACTCGAAACGTCGGGAACATAAAAACAAAAATTAAACGAGATAAAATCCGTAAATAATAGTTTAATTTCGAATGAATAGTATTCGCGTAAATACCATAAATCATTAAGAAATTTAAGATTTGATATTACACCGAAATCATTTATTTATCTTTATTGATAATAATAATTTTGTAATTTTAATATACTATAAAAAAGTAATTCTGTTATTTATTAATAAATTTTTATCTAAATAAACACAGAAATTAAATTCATATTAGAAATGGTAATTTTGATGACTCATCTAACCACATCTTCTAACATTCTCTACATACTGTGATTAAATTAAGGTATAAATTTTTTTTTTTTTTTTTTTTTTTTTTTTTTTTTTTTTTTTTTTTTTTTTTTTTTTTTTTTTTTTTTTTTTTTTTTTTTTTTTTTTTTTTTTTTTTTTTTTTTTTTTTTTTTTTTTTTTTTTTTTTTTTTTTTTTTTTTTTTTTTTTTTTTTTTTTTTTTTTTTTTTTTTTTTTTTTTTTTTTTTTTTTTTTTTTTTTTTTTTTTTTTTTTTTTTTTTTTTTTTTTTTTTTTTTTTTTTTTTTTTTTTTTTTTTTTTTTTTTTTTTTTTTTTTTTTTTTTTTTTTTTTTTTTTTTTTTTTTTTTTTTTTTTTTTTTTTTTTTTTTTTTTTTTTTTTTTTTTTTTTTTTTTTTTTTTTTTTTTTTTTTTTTTTTTTTTTTTTTTTTTTTTTTTTTTTTTTTTTTTTTTTTTTTTTTTTTTTTTTTTTTTTTTTTTTTTTTTTTTTTTTTTTTTTTTTTTTTTTTTTTTTTTTTTTTTTTTTTTTTTTTTTTTTTTTTTTTTTTTTTTTTTTTTTTTTTTTTTTTTTTTTTTTTTTTTTTTTTTTTTTTTTTTTTTTTTTTTTTTTTTTTTTTTTTTTTTTTTTTTTTTTTTTTTTTTTTTTTTTTTTTTTTTTTTTTTTTTTTTTTTTTTTTTTTTTTTTTTTTTTTTTTTTTTTTTTTTTTTTTTTTTTTTTTTTTTTTTTTTTTTTTTTTTTTTTTTTTTTTTTTTTTTTTTTTTTTTTTTTTTTTTTTTTTTTTTTTTTTTTTTTTTTTTTTTTTTTTTTTTTTTTTTTTTTTTTTTTTTTTTTTTTTTTTTTTTTTTTTTTTTTTTTTTTTTTTTTTTTTTTTTTTTTTTTTTTTTTTTTTTTTTTTTTTTTTTTTTTTTTTTTTTTTTTTTTTTTTTTTTTTTTTTTTTTTTTTTTTTTTTTTTTTTTTTTTTTTTTTTTTTTTTTTTTTTTTTTTTTTTTTTTTTTTTTTTTTTTTTTTTTTTTTTTTTTTTTTTTTTTTTTTTTTTTTTTTTTTTTTTTTTTTTTTTTTTTTTTTTTTTTTTTTTTTTTTTTTTTTTTTTTTTTTTTTTTTTTTTTTTTTTTTTTTTTTTTTTTTTTTTTTTTTTTTTTTTTTTTTTTTTTTTTTTTTTTTTTTTTTTTTTTTTTTTTTTTTTTTTTTTTTTTTTTTTTTTTTTTTTTTTTTTTTTTTTTTTTTTTTTTTTTTTTTTTTTTTTTTTTTTTTTTTTTTTTTTTTTTTTTTTTTTTTTTTTTTTTTTTTTTTTTTTTTTTTTTTTTTTTTTTTTTTTTTTTTTTTTTTTTTTTTTTTTTTTTTTTTTTTTTTTTTTTTTTTTTTTTTTTTTTTTTTTTTTTTTTTTTTTTTTTTTTTTTTTTTTTTTTTTTTTTTTTTTTTTTTTTTTTTTTTTTTTTTTTTTTTTTTTAAATCTCTATAAATTTAGGTAATAATTCAAACTTCAGGCAACATCAACTTTCTAAAACCGATGCCATGCCAAATAAGCTTAGTAGTTGCTAAGCAACGCCTTAACGAGTATGTGTCGAACATAGTATATTTTTTCCCCTTTTTTTAATGTGCTTATTAACAGTAGTGTACTTTTTCGCATATTTATATTTATCTCGAGTTCATTCTGATGACGGTAAAAGATTTTTTACACCTGTTGGAACATAATAAAAAGATATTGAACAACGTTCATATTTACTTAATATTTCATTCATTTCATTCATTTCATTCATTTCATTCATTTCATTCATTTCATTCATTTCATTCATTTCATTCATTTCATTCATTTCATTCATTTCATTCATTTCATTCATTTCATTCATTTCATTCATTTCATTCATTTCATTCATTTCATTTATTTCATTCATTTCATTCATTTCATTCATTTCATTCATTTCATTCATTTCATTCATTTCATTCATTTCATTCATTTCATTCATTTCATTCATTTCATTCATTTCATTCATTTCATTCATTTCATTCATTTCATTCATTTCATTCATTTCATTCATTTCATTCATTTCATTCATTTCATTCATTTCATTCATTTCATTCATTTCATTCATTTCATTCATTTCATTCATTTCATTCATTTCATTCATTTCATTCATTTCATTCATTTCATTCATTTCATTCATTTCATTCATTTCATTCATTTCATTCATTTCATTCATTTCATTCATTTCATTCATTTCATTCATTTCATTCATTTCATTCATTTCATTCATTTCATTCATTTCATTCATTTCATTCATTTCATTCATTTCATTCATTTCATTCATTTCATTCATTTCATTCATTTCATTCATTTCATTCATTTCATTCATTTCATTCATTTCATTCATTTCATTCATTTCATTCATTTCATTCATTTCATTCATTTCATTCATTTCATTCATTTCATTCATTTCATTCATTTCATTCATTTCATTCATTTCATTCATTTCATTCATTTCATTCATTTCATTCATTTCATTCATTTCATTCATTTCATTCATTTCATTCATTTCATTCATTTCATTCATTTCATTCATTTCATTCATTTCATTCATTTCATTCATTTCATTCATTTCATTCATTTCATTCATTTCATTCATTTCATTCATTTCATTCATTTCATTCATTTCATTCATTTCATTCATTTCATTCATTTCATTCATTTCATTCATTTCATTCATTTCATTCATTTCATTCATTTCATTCATTTCATTCATTTCATTCATTTCATTCATTTCATTCATTTCATTCATTTCATTCATTTCATTCATTTCATTCATTTCATTCATTTCATTCATTTCATTCATTTCATTCATTTCATTCATTTCATTCATTTCATTCATTTCATTCATTTCATTCATTTCATTCATTTCATTCATTTCATTCATTTCATTCATTTCATTCATTTCATTCATTTCATTCATTTCATTCATTTCATTCATTTCATTCATTTCATTCATTTCATTCATTTCATTCATTTCATTCATTTCATTCATTTCATTCATTTCATTAATTTCGTTAATTTCATTCATTTCATTCGTTTCATTTATTTCATTCATTTCATTCATTTCATTCATTGCATTCATTTCATTCATTTCATTCATTTCATTCATTGCATTCATTTCATTCATTTCATTCATTTCATTCATTTCATTCATTTCATTCATTTCATTCATTTCATTCATTTCATTCATTTCATTCATTTCATTCATTTCATTCATTTCATTCATTTCATTCATTTCATTCATTTCATTCATTTCATTCATTTCATTCATTTCATTCATTTCATTCATTTCATTCATTTCATTCATTTCATTCATTTCATTAATTTCGTTAATTTCATTAATTTCATCCATTTCATCCATTTCATCCATTTCATTCATTTCATCCATTTCATCCATTTCATTCATTTCATTCATTTTCACTCTTAATATTCATGCCAACGATACAAAGCATACATAAATTTCGGGAAACTCATTGGTAGTGAGTCATCCATATATGGAATCGAACTCGAGCCTTGGGAGGCATATTCCCTAACCACTACGGCTACTGTGGTGATATTTAAACTTAATAAAACATTTCTTATTTTCATTATACATTTCATTGATAATCTAAAACCGTACAAACTGCTTAAAGTGGCTGTAAAGCCCCCAGTCGTTGGAATCTAAAAAATAAACCATAAATCCGTACATAATAGTTTCATTTCAAATCCTTGAATATAAAATTAAATTCTAAATTTAAATATCTATGTAAATTTGCTTGATGAACATTTTTGCGATCACTAGATTTACTTAGAAATCCTCCAAAAGTTACATCATTAAAATCTCAGTAGGACGCAAAAGTTTTGATTCGTAATTCCTGAAATCATTACCAAGTTCCTGCGAAACTTAAATCGACTTGCCATGTACTGGAGTACAAAGTTATATCTGCTGTTGACAAGGCATCGCTTTATACAAGACACGTCTTTAAAAGTTTGTGCAGTAGGATACATAATCGATTTCGGGCAGTGCTAAATAACCCTAAAGAGAGGTGCTTCGTAGAAAAGTGACATTGACAAATACCCACCGGACTAATGATTTGTAAAACGTCGTCGGTTAAGTTCCATCGGACTGGCCTCAGAGAAATGTTGAGTAAATGTTGATTTATCTTAAGAAATATTTCACTTCTGAAATGACAATCGTTTACATTTCTTACACAATTATGAGTATCATGAGCCGTGGTAGCCTAGTGGTCAGGACGCTCACTTTAGTTTCATAGAGCGCGAGTGACCTGGGTTCGATCCCCGATGCCGGCACCACTAAACATTGTTAATAGCAATTTTAAGTGCTGTATTTACCACGTTCTCGGCGGTGAAGGAAAACATCGTGAGGAAACTTGCATGTCTGAGAAATAATAAAAATATAATTTCGAGGACATGTGAAGCCCGCCAACCCGCACTAGAGCAGCGTGGCGGGCCCTTCCTGGCTCCTAAACCCCCTTTGATACTCGTATTCGAGAAGGAGGCCTTTGCCCAGCAGTGGACACTTACAGGCTGCTACTATACTTATGAGAATCATTAGCACTCTCTAACCTAACCAATCGGCTATAGTGGTTATAATAGTATAATGCAATATTTGCGGTGTGGTGTTGGCGTAAGAATTTACCATCCCCTTTCTTCCCGTGGGTATTGTAAGAGGCGACTAGGGGAAAAGCCTTGAAAATTACAATGGCTACCGACAGGTATCTGGTACTGCGATCACCAATCCGCCAGCCGAGCGTGGCGATTGGGGCCAGCAGATCGTACTTCCTATGGGAGAGGCCCGATGCAAAGGACGATTTATTTTTTTATATTTTACTCGATGCCAATATCATAGAGTAAAATCATAATTTAAAAACAAATATTCTCCGAAAATTCCGAAAATACATTTTAATGACTTTTGATCATTTGAGCATCATACGTATATGTTATTATGAACAGACGTAATAACATTTCCATATCTCATCTTAAGTAAATATTTGATTTTGCGCCGGGGATTACATTTGCGAATGTCTAGGCTTCATACGCTGCCGTAAGGCCGGGTTTATACTTATGCGTTTAATAATCTTAATTCAGAGCAGAAATTGCACTTTAATATTCTGCCCATGTACACTGTCACAACGCTGGCCAGCGGGTTGGTGTGGATAGTGTTGTAACCTACACTAGTGATGCTGCTCCATACTGCTGGTATATGCTTCTTCTCTTTCTTCTTTATATGACTCTCTTATAAGAACGATTTGCCATAATTTAGACGGTGAGCAAGCAGATTTAAAGTCATAGTAACAGACAACTTAACCATCTGTCATTTTTGGGCTGGCATTTTGTAGTGGTGTATTCCGCTATTGGTAATACACCAGGTTTTCCAGGAGTCACCCTCGCTCGATGGTAGTATTTACAAGTGGCCACTACAAGGTGCAGCTAATTAAAACCTACCTAACCCATATTACTTTTTATACATTAAGCTGATCAGGTGTATTTTGTGATGTCTAAAGAGTTGTAAGGAGGTATTCGTCAAACCAACACACGAGCCTCTAGCGGCCGAATGAAACTTTATTGAGACGATACCGGAACTGCGCTCACCAGCTCGTTTGCCGAACCCGGTATGTGTTGACAAAACCTTCCAATAACCTAATGGGTTAGGGTGCGGACTGCGAAACATGACGTCGCAGGTTCGAGCCCACTATACGACTATTGTCGTGAACCACTCAAAATACAAGCTCTAATGCTTAGTTGGAGGGTTAACAGGAATATTAGTAATGTTAGTTAAATAGCATTGCTAGTATACTTTTAAAAAAAAATAAAAATGAATGCCACTTGTCTTCACGCAGTGGACTAATATAGGCTGGTCTAGTGTAGTGAAAGTGTTTTTTTTTTATATACAGCCTTTATAATAAATTTCAGCAGTTCTGTGAATGACGAGCAACTTTGGTTTATTTTGTCTAAATTACCTAATCAATTTAGCTCTATCGAGTTCAGCTTTATAAGAAAACCAAACTTTTCGTTATCTGAGTCATCAGTTTGGCGCAATGACTAAGCGATTGGCTCACGACACTGAGATCCGCCATTTTGATTACAGCGTAAGAACAATATTTGGGATGGTTACGCTGATACCACATGGCAACTTATATAACTATGTCACTCATCATCATGATCATCATTTCAGCCTATATAACAAGTCTACTGCTGACCATAGACCTCTCCCAAAGATTGTCACAAAGCTCGGTCCTGAGCCACCTGCATCCATCACCTTCCCGCAACACTGCGCAGGTCGTCACTCCATCTTGTGGGGGGTCGTCCCACACTGCGTTTGCTTAAACGTGACTGCTACTCGAGAACCTTTTATCTCCATGTCATTAATAACCGGCAAATGCATTGAACTTACCGTGGTTCCGTACTATGCGTATACATAATCGTTAATACCTATCTAACTCTAACATCTGGATTTTAACGGTAAAATATAATGGATAGATTGTACCATCTATATGATTATATTTTAATTTTTGTGAAATACCTTTTAACCTATATTTATTTTAAGACCCTTATCATGAGTTTTATGTGTCACAATATTAATGTATTATTAAACTGTATTTAAAATTGTTTATACGTCTGCACCGAGCATAAACTTTAAAAGGGAAATCAGCACATATTACGTTCGCAATTTCAGAAATCGTGTCGTGTTAAATTTTAGTTCTGTTAACCATCGTCTGGTGCGGCAAATATCATGCAAAACTAGATTAAAATTAATACTAGTTCCGAAGTTTTAAAACAAAAACACCTTTGTGTCCTAATTATAATAATTTGCCTGCTATTCTTGTGTGAGAAATTATTTTTCATCTTATGAGACTAAAATAAAGATATATATATAGGCGGGAATATATATATACATAAACGTGGTCGCCAGTTACAGTTACAGTTACAGGTAGACAGATTTCTGTTTGGCACAACTCAGCGCAGCCAAACGCACTTTTCGCCTCTTGGAGATAGAACGAGACAGGTGGGAATAAAGTCGCCGTTTTTCCTCCCGGTGTCTGCCATGAGAAACCATCAGCATGAGGAGGGCTTTTGGGATCTCGCAATCGTAGCCTCTATTTTTGACTATGATAGCCCCCAGCATCCCCGCGATACTACCTCAATCAATCGAGACCTAGGTCATAGACCTACTGGGCACAAACAGAGTAGTGAAATAGGTTGAGATACATTCTTCACGCTATCGTGTAGTTTAGTGATGAGCGTACTTCACTGTTAAACTTGTCTAGTGTCTTGTGTACGAATATTAAACACAGTACAGAAAAAAAAACAAATTTTAAAAATAGCTCAAACTCGTATCTATAGTAATGTATAGTAGCAGCCTGTAAGCGCCCACTGTTGGGAAAATGCCTCTTACTCAAATACAAGTATCAGTGAGGGTTTAGGAGTCGGGAAAGGCCCACCACGCTGCTCCAGTCCGGGTTGGCAGGCTTCACATATCCTCGATATAATATTTTTAACAATTTTAGTGGTGCCGGCTGCTGGAGATCGAGCCCAGATCACTCGCGCTCTTTGAAACTAAAGCAAGCGCGCTGACCTCTAGACGCTACCACGGCTTAGGCTTCACGGTATATTTAAAATTACATCTTATTTTTCAATTCTGTCAACGCATCTGTATTATAATTTCATCTAGGATTAATATAAGAATCTGCAAGTAACTTTGAGTCCCTCACGCCTAAAAGTATGTATCTGTTTAACTGTTTTCAAGCTTTAACATTCAACAAGGGCAGCGGCAGAATATCAGCGCTGCAGCTACTCTGCTGCAGCATAATGCTGAGTCGAATGCCCTTTCGGTGCTATAATCCAACATATTGTATTATCTGTTATTTCTTTGTTGTGTTTTAGCATCGAATAAACATTGTTTCTTTCTTCTTCTTTTATTCTAGATATCCTTCGCAGCGAATCTCGACACTCATTAAAGAGAAGTTAGAATTTTGATACCGAAACGTCATTTCACCGACCTTTCGCCGACAATATGCTTCGCGGACACATCTGTGTCATCACGGTATGCGGTCCCCAGGCACATAAATGCAACTACGACCTTTTCAATAGCAACAATTTTAATATACCCGACAGCGGAGATCCATCCCCGTTCTATGAAATTAAAGCGCACATATTCACGCCTTGTTCCCAACGGGGTAGGCAGAGACAATCTTCTTCCACTTGCTACGGTCCTGACATACGTCTTTTGCTTCTCCCACTTTCATCAAATCTTCGCATGCATACTCGTCGGTTTAGAGTTTAATGTTTACTCAAACATAACTTCTAAATTCCTTTGTCTCTTCGACTAGCTTCGCTAAACACAGAATGCTTATCAGCCGTGTGTTATCTCGGTTACTGAGGCAAACTGTTCGCAATATGTGGTCGCATAAACTGTGTCATGGCACAGAGTTAATAATGGTAATACATACATATATTTAGAATAAGGAAAACTCCTCTGTGTTGTTATATAATAATAAGCCTGTCCTAACTATAGTTTCTTTACGTTTTTTTTTATGTTTTGTTGAATCTATTATAATTTTGTTAAAGGAGCAAGGGTGGAGGCAACACGGGTCCTAAGGTTAGATTGTCTAAAACTGGAGTCTTTTCTGCGTATATTGAAATCGTGCATTAAACAGACACCATATTTAAAAGCATGCAAAAAAAATAATCACACACTCTCCTGTCCCAATCTCGATAACTAGGTTAGATACATGCCTATATATATGTAAGTATTTACCATAAAAATATTTGCCCCAATTGAGATTCGAACTAGCAACCTTGAGCTTCGAAGGCAGGGTCATCAGGCTATCGTGTCTAATTTTTTATTTATTTTATTTTATTCTTATGGAGAGAGTGGAGAAACGTCATGATCTAGTGTATTTGGAAAAAGTCACGTCATTTGAATAGGTATGACTAACCAGCTAACCTTCAACCTAGTGGTAAGTGGCTAGTGCAGACTTGAACACCTAAATAATTATTCCTTCACCTCTAATTATCTGTTTATCCTTAAACACTTACTTTTCCTTGCGTCGTATGGCTCTTATATTATTTATTCTTTACTCTTTATGTACCTGTATATGTATGGGTATATATTGTGTATTTATTTAGATATATCTGTATATGTTAGAGTATATATATATATCTGTATATTTATTATGTTATATTTTCACTTCTTAGTAACTTGCGTACACCCTTAACCCTTTCTCACTGATCATTATTTTCTGCAGAATGGTTGCCTGGTAGAGATCGCTTCTAAGCGTTAAGGCCGCCAATTGTACCTTTGTGTATTTTATGTTTCTTTTTATTTATTTTTTTCCTATTTTTGCTAATTGGTGTACAATAAAGTGTATTTCATTTCATTTCATTTCACCTGTAAACAATTTCAATCGTTAGAGGTTAAAGATGCATAGTCACTTCTAGTCCTTCCCTAAGATGGAATGCCTCACAGTGCGTAATTATAATAGCTCTCTTTACCATTCAAACCGAACCACAAACGATGGGCTGCAAAACTTGGTAAATGGGGGGTACCTACGCAGACAGCTTCCAGGCGTAAAAGGAGTCCACTTAGTGAAATATATTATCAGAGAGCAAACTACACAGGTTCGTATCGCGTGACTTCAATACATCAAGATTCTTTTTGAGATTCACGTGAGAAACTTTCCGATGACTCGGCGCGTCTGATTAATTGAGAACTGTCATCTCCTTGCTCAAAGGAACTCTTTCATTCGGAACTTTTGTTCCTTCGAGGTAACCGTTCCAGTATATAATAGCTGCCTCGTCCTATGGAAAGTTGAACTACTTTCATTTTAACTGCCTTAATATCAACACAACATAGACTACGAACAGGAAAGCGGTATATAGCCTTCTTCATATTAACTTTTATTAACTCTAAAACTTAAGAAAAGGGTCCTTAAGTTTTAGAGTTAATAAACATTACATGCCTCCAATAGTCAAACAAGTCCTATATATAACGTTTAAAATTAATTATTTTCCTGCGAAAGAAAAACATCAAAACCATATTAGTTTTTGCAACAGTTTCATTTTAACCAACTGTCATTTATGTCAAATGAAATGAAAATTCTTAATTCTTCGACGTAAGAAAGATAATTTCATTTGTCAAATGTTAAATCTTATTATTATTATTCTTACAATCTGCCACAGATTGTTTGGTAGATTGTAAAAAATAATAGTGAGGCTCCTCTGACGGAGAAGAAACAGGCGAAAGAAACTCCGTAGATATCGTCTTTTTTCTTCAACAATTATAATGTATATTATAAAATTAAAGGTATGGTCTCATAGTCAACTGAAAGAATGCTACAAGAATATAGTGTTCCACTAAATTAAAGCACAAGTGCACTGCAAACTCGTGCCGACCAGCCTCGACAAGCAGCACCTGTTCACAAATATGACGCAAATGCAAACATCGCCCTCCTCAGCCGTATTAAAGGGAAGTAGTATGTGAAACGTTGTCAGATATTCTGACTGAACTCAATCTAGAATTTAGGATTAAGGTTATAAAGTAGTGTTAAAAAAGATGGCAGAACATTGTTCTTGGAAAATCACAGTGTCTGTCAGTTGACACAATATCCACCGCGAAAATTTTAGGCCAAAGATACGCAAGCTAGCTTTTGACAATTACAGGTGGTAAAAACAGAGAGAATATAAAGAGAGAGAAAGAAATACTTTGACAGTAGAAATGATTTCCATTAATCTGAATAGTTCCATCTGCAAAAATGATTTTAATAATTGATACAAATATAGTACGATATTATTTTAAATGGCACTCATATACACTTGTTTAAAAGGGTTCTGCTAAACTATTTTAAAAGGGTTGTGGGTATTTTTAATTACGTATTTGCAAAACATTAAAATTAAATCTCTATCTGTAAAGGAAATAGTGTTTTTTTTTTGTTTTCATCTATAAATTAAATCCTTTAACCGTAAATACCCACTTCTTAGCAAAGGCCTCCTTCTCTGGCGATATGTGAGAGGGTTTTGGAGCCGGAAATGAGCTGCCTCGCTCCTCCGTTGCGGGTTGGCGGACTTCACCTGTCCTCGAAAATTTTTTTTTTTTATTATTTCTCAGACATGCAGGTAAGGATGTGTTCCTTCCCCGCCGAGCATGCTGTAAATATAGCAATCAAAATTGCTATTTTAGTGGTGCAGGCAACGGCGAATCGAATTCAGGTCACTTTCGCTCTGTGAAACTGTCCACGAAGTAATATTTCGCCCTAACCATTAGACTACCACGGCACGCAGTTCAATGATCTCTGATCTAAATATGAATCCAATTCATATAACTTTCCGATAAGTCTTGACGTGATGAACAATAGACATTATATTATTATGATAAGGGAAGGAATAAGTATACGAAAATTGTGCCGTAATATAAACAATTAAACATTGTAATATTTTTTATTAGACGATTATGTTCAAAATATTTTATAATTTTATTGTATTTTTAAATCCTTTTATAGGTTATTTAGAATATAACAACGAATAATTGTTTAATGAAAAATCTTACACGATATTGCTATTAACTTTTTCCAGAAAATAACGTTATTTTATATTTAAAAACTAGGACAATTATAAAATGTTAAACATTCAAATAAAATTGAGTCTCAAACAGAAAGTGGCTAGGCGACAAGAAAACTCAATTACAACTTTTAAAACTTTTTAATAAAGTTCATGAATAATAAATCAAATTACGTTTTGTTGTATCTCCTCTAAGTATTTACAACATTTTGCTACTGGAATGATTAAAAATACTTTATTAAAATAGTTTTTTTTATTGGACAGTCTGAGTCACACCGTAAGAACCATAGTAGCCTAGTGCTGCAGGGAGCTCTTTTTTATTTCATAGAGCGTGAGTAGCCAGGGTTTGAACCACGGTGCCGGCACCACTTGGATTGTAAACAGCAATTATAAGTGTTAAATTTATCACGTGCTCGGCGTTGAAGGAAAACATCGTAAGGAAACCTACATGGACTTGTGAAATCAGCTTACCCGCATCGGAGCGGTGTGGCGGACCCTTCTCTGCTCCAAAACTCTCTCAAATATTTGAGCAGGAGGCCTTTTCTCAGCAGTTGACATTTACCAGCTGCTACTTTATTATAAAATCTGTCAAATCTCTTTTTGGATGAAATATATTCTACATATTTTATTTATCACGTTCAAATCTCTTTTTTGGGCTAGTTTGGCCAATAAAAGCGATAATGTAAACTTTATCAAGTTTTTTTAAAGTTACATAACGCGTAAGGTGTGACCCAAGAGCAACAATTAGGCACTGTTTCGGAGATATTCTTGACGTCAAGCCGAGTGATATTAAGATGACTCTTAAGAATATTTTTAACATTTATTTCAGAATCACAGCGGAGCTCTACAAAGTGATACTTGAAGCTGTTCAAAGGCTGTCTTATTAAGTCATTCATGACGGCAGCGTGAGTAAAAATATTAGGATCATCTTTCATCTTGTTTTGTATGTCATCATGTCATGTCATCTTTAATAAATTCTCTGTGAAAATCTCCCAATACGCAGATATGTCATATTTTAAAGGTAGATTTCAAAGAGTTCATAACCACATTATTTTCGGTTTACGAGATTATGACCTTTTGTGTAACGAGTAGCAGTTATCCATCATACATTTTCACACGATTATGAGGACGTTTAAGATTTTAACGGATGATTATGGTTAAAAGTCGATAAAGTGCTTTAGGCGATGTAACGAAACATGCTAAAATAAACTACTATAATATACTGTGTAATAACATGTAATATAAAACAAATAATTCATCAGTTATATTGCACTCATTTCAGCCTATCATAAGTCCACTGCTGAACATAGATCTCCCTCAAAGGTAATCACATAGCACGGTACTGTGCCATCAACTTTACGCAACACTGTGCAGTTCATCTGTCTTCTTCATTTCTTCCCTAACGGTTATCAGTTCTGCGAGCTACGTTGCCGGCCCAACGCCACTTCAGCATGATGATTCTATCGGCTACGTCGGTTACCCCAGTTCTGCTGCGGATATCATTGTTCCAGACTCTATCACACATTAAAGCACGGAGCATAGCTCTTTTCCTCATACATCATGCAGTGGAAGACCACGTCTCGTACGTAGTGTTAGTTTCACTGGCTGTTTGCCACATTATAATATTTATGGTATGAAAAAAAAATTATTTATGAGTTCAAATCTAAACGCTGACACGGACAAAATGTTATTTACATTAAAAGTGTTATCGATATGTATATTTTTTTGTAAATAAAACGTAAGAATATAATTTTTAGATACGAATCTTATAAGTGTTTATTGTCTAAATATATTCCAATATATTGACATTCAAAGCTTTCAAGTACGTCGTTACTTTGAGATCCAAGTGTTAAACTATAGACTTCTCGAGATCTACATTTATAAATTTATTGACTACTTTCTTTGAACTTCTACAGTAATTTAACGAAATTATTTCTTCATAAACGAAAATATTTCATCCCAGACTTTCATTATTCATAGACTTTCAAATGTAGTAAGAAAAAAGAACTATTTTTAAAATATGTTGGAAAAATTACTTTGCACAATTCCGCATGAAAAAAAAATCAATTAAAGCCGAAGAGAAGAAGAGCACCAAAACCATCACCGATACAAGCTCTACACTCGACACCAGGTTATATATACCACCAACATTTATTACGCGACACGTGGTTCGTCTTGCAAGAAGGCAACTTGCTTGCTTTTACTATCTTGAAAAATATTTCCCTGCAGCCAAGCACCAGTGCAATCACTGTTGTGTTTCGGTTGGAAGGGTATGAAGGGCCCGTATAACGTTACCATCAGTAGAACTCATATAACGTTAATATTTTATATTATAACAACGAAACAAAACTTTATTTTTTTATGGGAAAGGCGGCAAACGAGCAAGCGTTTCACCTGATGGTAAGTGATTACCGTCGCCCATGTACATCTGCAACACCAGAAGTGCTGTAGGTGAGTTGCCGGCCTTTAAAGGTATTTGGGAGATGAAAGGGAGGATAAGGAGGGGGTGGGGAGGGGGAGTGGGCCTCCGGATACCTTACTCACCGATCGAAACGCAGAAACATAAGATGTCTCTACTGCACGCCGGTATTCTGCGAGGCCGTGGTAGCAACCCGGTCGAGCCGGCCCATTCAAGCAGCAGCAAAAGCCGGCGCTTAGCTCTACCACGTTTAAAGACTTTTAACTAAACTGAACATACTACCTATATTAACAAATTTCAGAGTGATTGGCATGTAAGTCTCGGGAGAGCTTTCGGTGGCATTTCATTTAGTTACAATAGTCAAGAAATTTAACTACAGCTCCAGCGAAGCAGTATATGCAGTAATGCACCACACAAATATCCACATTCCTATACAAATATCAATTCTGTGTGTAATTGTTTAGATTGTTCCTTACTTGGTGATTTTCATTATTGAAAGGGATTTTTTCCTTTTAACTTTTCCCTATAAATACATTTACGAAAATATTATGTATGTGGGTAAAGATGAATCCGATTTTCTCAAATTTCTCAAAGAATAGTTAAGATAACTTATTATTTGATTGGTAATGCAATTCACGAAAATATTATGTATGTGCATAAATATGAATCTCAAAGAACAGTGACAGGCTGTATTTACAATTGAGAAATAATTAAAAAAGTAGAACTTCCAAAGAGTAGTTTATGTAAAGTTAAAAAATCTACTATAAAATATACTTGTTATAGATTGAACGAAATTCTTCAACGTCAGAGGAACCTAATTACGAAACAGCGGTCGATTAAAAACTAAATACTATTGACACAAATGGAGCTGTGGTAGCTAATCGGTCAGAACGTTTAGTATAATTTAATAATGCACGCGGGATCTGGGTTCGGATATCGGAACCGGCATCACTAAAACCGGTAATTACAATTTGAACTACAGCGTTTACCAATAAACTCTAACGACCATATACTTAATTGGACAAAACGTTTATTTTAGTCATTTCAACTCACTTTTTATCAAAGCTCATTAGAAATGACGTGATGGATGTTAGTGTACAGGTTAAAGATAAAAATCGTACTTGAGTTTCGAAAAACTCTCATCGGTACGAGCCCTGTGGATAAGGAAACGAACTCGGCTCTCCTGATTTCAAGGTAGATCCACTCGGCCATCGAGACTAAGTTTTATATATGAATTATGTATTATTAAACTTGTCGCGATGGGTTTTTCTTTTAATCTACCCAATAATAAAGGCATTCGATTATTTTAATTTTCAAATCAAATAACTTTCATTTTAATTAATTTGTTTTGTATTATGTACATGTTAATGCTATATAAATCTATGTAGATATTCGGTAATGTTATTTACCTGAACGTGTGATCCCATGGGAAATGTCGGAAGTCAGTTAGCGATTCATTTCAAACTGACAAATATTAACACAGTCGACTTCCCAGCGGGGATGATGATGTTAGGTAATGTTATATGAGGTAAGGTTTATAATTTAATAGATTCACATGATTACTAAAAATGGTTAACTTTATGGCTATGTTATGGCTAAGTTACTATCGGTTTAGTTACACTATGTTAATTATTTTGATTGTCCATGGAAAAAGGCCTTTAATTTTTATGATATTCTAAGGATGAAAATATAAAAAAAAATCTGTAAAGAGGCTGCGCCAGTTTCTTCTCTGACAGAGGATCCTTATTACGTAACGGTGTTAGAGTTTAATAATTAAAATTGATGTTTGCCATATAAGTAACTTTACTATTTATGCACGAAGAAAAATCATTTTCATTCCATTTTAATGGCAAGTCTTCACGGAATCGAACAAATTAAAAAATTTGCGAAGTTCTCAAAATATTCGGTCAATGTTAATAAAATTATACTTGTATTTCTTTCACGTAAAAGATTGCAATGAATACGATTTCTTGAGATGCTATAAAAATAAGGAAATAACCAGTTTCTCACAAAATTCTGTCTTGTGGTTCGGGCGCTCGCTATAGTTGCATAGAGCGCAATTGACCCGGGTTCGATCCCCGGTGCTGAAACAACTAAAATTGTTAATAAAATTATAAGTTTTAAATTTAATACGTATTCGGCGGTGAAGGAAAACATCGGGAAGAAATTAGCTAAAATGTCTGAAAAGTATTTTTTCAAGGACACGTGAAGTCCGCATTGGAGCAGCGTGGCGGACCCTTTCCGGCTTCAAAACCCTCTCAGATATTCGAAAGAGCCCTTGACCAGCAGTGGGCATTTACAGGCAGCTTTACTTTTCTGTCGTCGTCTTTAATACTTTATTATAGTATATGAAATATACTCGTAAATTGCATAATTTGCTGATGCCGAGCGGTACACGGACGAGAAAACTCAATTTAACTTCGAAGGTTTTATGTCAAGTTCATGAATTAAAAATTACGCAGAGGCTCATCATGGTCCCGCAGATATTTGGAATATTTACGACTCTTTAAAATTCAGCTTTCAACAAACTTTTTAATTAATCAAAATAATACAATTTCGTTAAACTCCTCAATTGAACTACGTAAAGTTGAATTGTTCTATCTTCAGATAAGTGTTGGCACATTTACCATTATACTGTACTAATTTGCATTATTTTATAAAACTCATCTATATTTTTCGTTTTGCACCATATTCGGTGCATATGAAATAGGTTACATCGCAATATTACTTTATTTAATGCAAAAAATACTTTTCACAAAACAAAACGTCAGAAAGGCAACAATATTATACTCAGAGAGTATTTCATCTCGGCTCGAATACAGAAAAATTTATCTTCGTACCTCGTTAAAAACGGTGAAGAAGCAATGATGGATTTATAAATGTGGAAAATTACAGATACAATGAACACTATAGGAAAATAAACATATTTAAATGTATACAAAATATTTGTACTACGAATGTTAAAAACGGTTAATTTATTTTTAGTACTGCAACAGGGTGACAAACAAACACACAGTCCACCTCATTCAAGCAACTTCAATCGTAGGTGGAGATAGATGTGTTAGAACCCTAAGGACTGAGATGGAATGAGATGAAATGGGCTTCACGCCCTGTTCTATAACGGTTCTGCATTCCTTTCGAAACTAAAACGCAACAGTGATTGCACCGCTGATTGCCACCAGATATAGGTAAGATAGTTATACGTATCCAGAGGACTCCTAGGCAGAGAAGACAACCACCTGTATCGCTGAATTCAGAACAGAATTTACCACGTGTTCAGCAGTAAATGAAAACATTGTCAAGGAGCAGGAAACCTGCATACGAAGAAAATTATAAATATACGCAATTTCGAGAACTTGTGAAGTCCATCAACGCCAACTGGAGCAGCGTGGTGGACATTTCCGGGCTTCGAAACCATCTCCCAGTGTTAATATGAAACGTTGACCAACGTATACAGGCTGCTTCCAAACATTTTTAAAATGAAATAAAATTCAAATATAGATACAATATTTTGCACAAACCGATTATAAAATATATAGAACACTAAAATGAGATGTATAAAAAATTTACCACTATTAAGATATAAATCCACAACCCTCAGCTATAAAGTAACGCTCAGTAACAACTACGTTACGCCAGTAACAGTGTTTTGATGAAGCTGAATTGGTCCCGCCGGAGGCATCGTTTAAATTTCTGACATTTGAAGATTCGATAAGCGCCTATAGACAGCCCTCGTGGGAGTAACAACGTGAAACCCGACATTACCCGTGTTTAATATCAGAATAGAAGTTTATAATCGAATTTAACTTGGATTTAAATCATTTGACATTTAGCTTGAATTCTTCTGTTCAAGGCTTTCAGATTTATTAAGACAGTCATACTTAATGCATTAATGAATTCGCGACTAGGAACAAAACTAAAGATAACCTAAGGACAATAATTGAGTAAATGAATCGACCTTGCACACTTCTCACGGGTGGTAGAGCCAAGCAGTGGTTGTTGCTGCTGCCCGAATGGGCCAGCTCTAGCGGGGTAGTACCACGGTCTCGCAGAATACCGGCGTGAAGCAGAGGCATAAGCTTTTGCGTTTCGTTGTGAGGGGGTATTCCAGGCTTATCCCATAGTCAAATTTTAAAGCACTCACGGTATGTGATGGAGGAATCTCTCACTTACACTTACGAATTTAGGTTTTTTTTTAACTTCAGCACGCTATTTTATTTATATATAACCGGTGAGTACACTCATATACCTATATTAAATAGTTGGCATAGTTTATTACTAAACAACGTTCTTTACAATCCTGTCCATCCCAAGATTGTAATAAGACCGTCCATTGTACTATCTCTTATGTTAATTTTTTTATGTTTTTCTTCATTACGTTTTTTTTGGACGTTTTTCTTTGGTATGCATAGTTAGCATATAAAGCCGGCTTCGCACGGGACTGAGTTTTGTGACAGTCTTTGGGGTAGGTGTATGTTCAGCAGTCGACTTGTGATAGGCTGAAAATTAAAAAGAAATAAAAAAGCATGCATTTATATTTATTGTTATTATATTATATTGCAGCTTATAGACACGCTAATTCATAGGCTTACGAACAGCGACTGTAAAATTTTATTTGTTATGTGATTTTTATATTGGGGTTCTATTCTGGTATATTCCAGTACTTTCCGTTGATTAAATGTGTCGCAAGTTTTTTTTAATTTCGTTTTATGGTACCCATCGCTTCATTACCTTTTGCGTTTTTATCACGTTGCTGGTTCAGCCCCGGGTTTTTCCTGGAAAAAATGTATCGCAGTTTTTAAGTTGCGTTCATTGATTTCGAAAAGTGAAAACCACGTAAAGGTCGGCTCAGTCGTTTCTCGAACGGTGCCTGAAATACAGATGAGCAAATAAATAGACCAAAATTTCAGGGAAAAACCTAAGTTCGGAAAAAGGCTTTAAGCTTTTTAACGAGCACACAGTTATTTTGATGGTTATTGATCACTGGCTATATTGGACTCAGTCAATCATATCTGCCACCCTAACTGGAATATAGAAATATAGTCACGTCTTAGTTCAAAGACTGCCAGTCATCTGTGATTGATTCCCAGCATTCGGCATAACGTTGATTTTTGTTTTTCTTTTTCACTTGTTTTCTGTGAGGGTAGGCCTTTTCTGCTTAAGATTTTGAGCATCAATGTTTCTTTAGGGGGCAAACGAGCTAGAGGTTCATCTGATGGTATGTGATTACCGGTGCCTGTGTTTTTACGTTAGTGGTTTAGTGGTCAGTGGTTTTACATTGTCCAAAGGTCAACAGTAAAAGTAGTGTTATTGAGACTGTTTTCATTTTCCAGTTAACCGTTAGTCCACAGTTTTGATGATCAATATTTTTCAACCCGGAGCACAACGGTTGTTACGCTGATGTTCTCCGGTGGAAATGAGTAAGTATGTGAGGTCCGATCCAGGACTTCTGACTAGGACCCACATGACTTTTAGTCAGAAAAGGAAGCTACGACTTATTAAACCACGTATCTGTTTATAACAAAGGTAAGATACGTGTTGTGTCCCCTTTAACACATATGTAAAATAGATTTAAACAAAAATTTTAGTGTTTGTTCGGCTATAAATTTCCAACGAATATAATCTACTTACCTTATCGAATTTTGTAATGAGCGTTTCAAAGTGTCTTGAAAGTGGCCATAAAACTTTATCGTTATCTTTTGATATTATTACTTAAGGTATAATGCTTTTCTGATACAATGGCTTCATAACTTATCCAATTATATTCTGGTATTTTAATTTGCATTGCGGGCTGGTATAGATTCTGATACTTATAAAGTCGAGGATTTTATTCGGAAACTATGATTATTTCTTCTTATCATATACCAAATTTAACTTAGCCTCCCCCTAGACTTTAACCTAGATTAAACCCTATATTACTGATTTTGAAATGAGATGATGAACTGACTTCGGTAACCCACTTTTCACGTCAAATCTATTTTTCTCTTTCTCTATTAATCGCATAAATGCAATACGATCATCACATTATAAGCAGTGTAAGTTTTAAGAGAACGGACAGACATCAAGATATAAATTCAACTTCAACTGTCGAAACTTAGAACGAGACGTCGGTTGTTGTTATGCCGGGCTGGTTTCCGCAACTTTACGACTGTGCGTATATTCAAATTCTTTTAGCGTATGTTATAACGTTAGTTTTTCGTCTGAGACGATTGTTGAAGCTTCGTTGACGGGGATAGGAATTTTTAAAAAGTATTGATTTTTTATTAATTTTATTAGTAAGCGTTTCATATCAAATTAGTATCATACAGTTAAAGACATTTTCCTCATGGACATACGATCTAAAATGAATTGCGCTAAATCCATAGGCTCTGTATATATCAAACAGAAAATAATACTTCTATCTTCTAATATTCTAAAAGCTTCAATCCTCTTACATTGAAACACAGTGTAATATTATTGCTGGTTGAAGCCTTTAGTATTTTATTGCCGGCTTTATTTTTGCAATCTTGGAGGAGGACTCTTTAAAGTTATTGACTATTTTGTATGTCTATTTTCCGAGTAGAAACAATTTCTACAATAGCCCAAATTGTTATATTTATTCTGCTGTTTACTTTATGCTTTTGTTTTTGATAAACTTAATTTTTATAATACTATTATTACTATATGCTAAAGCCCGCTGAACGAACATAGAAATCACCAGCAAGCCGGCACACACTACTCGTACTTGCAAGGTTTGCCACATTCTCGACTTTTTCACACCGATTAATGAGGTTCGCAATAAATGTTCACCAGCAGTCGCCTTAGCCTCGTTAGTACTTAGTAAAAAAAGATGGCTCACTGCATTAAAAAGGGCGATTCAATGTAGTCATAATCAGTAGTAAAAATTTTATATTTTTTTTATTTAGTTTCAATTGTTAAGCCAACCAACTCCAAACTCTTACATTATTAAACTTTGATGGTTTTGTTTTAAAAAGCTCTTCCGTTTCTTATTTACTTTGTCAGCTGGATAAGAGAACAAAAGCAATTGAATTAAAATTACACATTTTTTAAGTATTCCGCCATCCGCAGACCATAAGATTTATCTGGTATTACTCTTAGTCAAATTATACGGCATCCAGTTCTGGATGAGGGGTAGATAGGGGAGCAGCAGGCTCTCCTTCGCCGTGTCTATTTAACGGCACTAGACGCACAGGCACTATATTTAACGGCACTAGACGCACAGGCACTATACTCAACGGCACTAGACGCAACGGCACTAGACGCACAGGCACTATACTCATCGGCACCAGACGCACAGGCACTATATTTAACGGCACCAGACGCACAGGCACTATATTTAACGGCACTAGACGCACAGGCACTATACTCAACGGCACTAGACGCACCGGCACTATACTCAACGGCACTAGACGCACAGGCACTATACTCAACGGCACTAGACGCACCGGCACTATACTCAACGGCACTAGACGCACCGGCACTATACTCAACGGCACTAGACGCACAGGCACTATATTTAACGGCACCAGACGCAACGGCACTATACTCATCGGCACTAGACGCACAGGCACTATATTTAACGGCACTAGACGCACAGGCACTATACTCTACGGCACTAGACGCACCAGCACTATACTCATCGGCACTAGACGCAACGGCACTAGACGCACAGGCACTATATTTAACGGCACTAGACGCAACGGCACTAGACGCACAGGCACTATATTTAACGGCACTAGACGCACAGGCACTATATTTAACGGCACCAGACGCAACGGCACTAGACGCACAGGCACTATATTCTACGGCACTAGACGCACAGGCACTATACTCAACGGCACTAGACGCACAGGCACTATACTCAACGGCACTAGACGCACAGGCACTATACTCTACGGCACTAGACGCACAGGCACTATATTTAACGGCACTAGACGCACAGGCACTATACTCTACGGCACTAGACGCACAGGCACTATACTCTACGGCACTAGACGCACAGGCACTATATTTAACGGCACTAGACGCACAGGCACTATATTTAACGGCACTAGACGCACCGGCACTATACTCAACGGCACCAGACGCAACGGCACCAGACGCACCGGCACTATACTCTACGGCACTAGACGCACAGGCACTATATTTAACGGCACCAGACGCACAGGCACTATACTCATCGGCACTAGACGCACCGGCACTATACTCATCGGCACTAGACGCACAGGCACTATATTTAACGGCACCAGACGCAACGGCACCAGACGCACCAGCACTATACTCATCGGCACTAGACGCAACGGCACCAGACGCAACGGCACTATACTCATCGGCACTAGACGCAACGGCACTAGACGCAACGGCACTATACTCATCGGCACCAGACGCACAGGCACTATATTTAACGGCACTAGACGCACAGGCACTATATTTAACGGCACTAGACGCACAGGCACTATATTTAACGGCACCAGACGCAACGGCACCAGACGCACAGGCACTATATTTAACGGCACTAGACGCACAGGCACTATATTTAACGGCACTAGACGCACAGGCACTATACTCTACGGCACTAGACGCACCGGCACTATACTCAACGGCACTAGACGCAACGGCACTAGACGCACAGGCACTATACTCAACGGCACTAGACGCACAGGCACTATACTCAACGGCACTAGACGCACAGGCACTATACTCTACGGCACTAGACGCACAGGCACTATACTCAACGGCACTAGACGCACAGGCACTATACTCAACGGCACTAGACGCAACGGCACTATACTCAACGGCACTAGACGCACCGGCACTATACTCAACGGCACTAGACGCAACGGCACTAGACGCACAGGCACTATACTCAACGGCACTAGACGCACAGGCACTATACTCAACGGCACTAGACGCACCGGCACTATACTCAACGGCACTAGACGCAACGGCACTATACTCTACGGCACTAGACGCACAGGCACTATACTCTACGGCACTAGACGCACCGGCACTATACTCAACGGCACTAGACGCACAGGCACTATACTCAACGGCACTATACGCACAGGCACTATACCTACGGCACCAGACGCACAGGCACTATATTTAACGGCACTAGACGCACAGGCACTATATTTAACGGCACTAGACGCACCGGCACTATACTCAACGGCACTAGACGCACAGGCACTATACTCTACGGCACTAGACGCACTGGCACTATATTTAACGGCACTAGACGCACAGGCACTATATTTAACGGCACTAGACGCACAGGCACTATATTTAACGGCACTAGACGCACAGGCACTATATTTAACGGCACTAGACGCACAGGCACTATATTTAACGGCACTATACTCAACGGCACTATACTCACCGGCACTATACTCAACGGCACTAGACGCACAGGCACTATACTCTACGGCACTAGACGCACAGGCACTATACTCAACGGCACTAGACGCACCGGCACTATACTCAACGGCACTAGACGCACAGGCACCATACTCAACGGCACCAGACGCACAGGCACTATACCTACGGCACCAGACGCACAGGCACTATATTTAACGGCACTAGACGCACAGGCACTATATTTAACGGCACTAGACGCAACGGCACTATACTCATCGGCACTAGACGCACCGGCACTATACTCAACGGCACTAGACGCACAGGCACTATATTTAACGGCACTAGACGCACAGGCACTATATTTAACGGCACTAGACGCACAGGCACTATATTTAACGGCACTAGACGCACAGGCACCATATTTAACGGCACTAGACGCACAGGCACTATACTCTACGGCACTAGACGCAACGGCACTAGACGCACAGGCACTATACTCAACGGCACTAGACGCACAGGCACTATACTCTACGGCACTAGACGCACAGGCACTATACCTACGGCACTAGACGCACAGGCACTATACTCAACGGCACCAGACGCACAGGCACTATACCTACGGCACTAGACGCACAGGCACTATACTCTACGGCACCAGACGCACAGGCACTATACCTACGGCACTAGACGCAACGGCACTAGACGCACAGGCACTATACCTACGGCACCAGACGCAACGGCACTATACTCTACGGCACTAGACGCACAGGCACTATACTCTACGGCACCAGACGCACCGGCACCAGACGCACAGGCACTATATTTAACGGCACCAGACGCAACGGCACCAGACGCACAGGCACCATATTTAACGGCACCAGACGCACCGGCACTAGACGCAACGGCACTATACTCATCGGCACCAGACGCACAGGCACTATACCTACGGCACTAGACGCACCGGCACCAGACGCAACGGCACCAGACGCACAGGCACCATATTTAACGGCACCAGACGCACAGGCACTATACTCTACGGCACTAGACGCAACGGCACCAGACGCACAGGCACTATATTTAACGGCACTAGACGCAACGGCACTAGACGCAACGGCACCAGACGCACCAGCACTATACTCATCGGCACTAGACGCAACGGCACCAGACGCACAGGCACTATATTTAACGGCACCAGACGCACCGGCACTATACTCTACGGCACTAGACGCAACGGCACCAGACGCACAGGCACTATATTTAACGGCACCAGACGCAACGGCACCAGACGCAACGGCACCAGACGCACCGGCACCATACTCAACGGCACCAGACGCACAGGCACCATATTTAACGGCACTAGACGCACAGGCACCATATTTAACGGCACCAGACGCAACGGCACTAGACGCACAGGCACTATATTTAACGGCACTAGACGCAACGGCACTAGACGCACAGGCACTATACTCTACGGCACCAGACGCAACGGCACTAGACGCACGGGCACTATACTCAACGGCACCAGACGCAACGGCACCAGACGCAACGGCACCAGACGCAACGGCACTATACTCAGCGGCACTAGACGCACAGGCACCATACTCAACGGCACCAGACGCAACGGCACCAGACGCACAGGCACTATACCTACGGCACCAGACGCACAGGCACCATACTCTACGGCACCAGACGCACAGGCACTATACCTACGGCACCAGACGCAACGGCACTAGACGCACCGGCACCATACTCAACGGCACCAGACGCACAGGCACTATACCTACGGCACTAGACGCAACGGCACCAGACGCAACGGCACCAGACGCAACGGCACCAGACGCACCGGCACTAGACGCAACGGCACTATACTCTACGGCACCAGACGCAACGGCACCAGACGCACCGGCACTATACTCAACGGCACCAGACGCACAGGCACTATATTTAACGGCACCAGACGCTACGGCACTAGACGCACCGGCACTAGACGCACAGGCACTATACTCAACGGCACTAGACGCACAGGCACTATACTCTACGGCACTAGACGCACAGGCACTATATTTAACGGCACTAGACGCACAGGCACTATACTCTACGGCACTAGACGCACAGGCACTATACTCAACGGCACCTTGCACCGTAGACGCTGCTACCCCTCATCGGTCTGTTTATTTTTGATCAGGTATTTTTCCAGATTACTATCCCACTATCAGTCGGAAGCTATTACATTATCAAAGTTTTTTTCTCTTAGTCAGCTACAGCTTTTACGACACTCACAGGAAGAAAGAGGGTGGCAGCTTCTTATGCCACACTGTATTTTTTTTTAATTTCTACTAACTTAACGTTAAATCATGGCAATGAATTGTTTGCTACGGCTTAATTAAAAATATATTCATGTGTTTCTTCACAAGCTCCCTAATGTTTTATACTACTTATGGTCGACAGTTCAAAAATAAATCAAAAGAAATGAACAAACCATATTTTACCAGACGACATAAATATCCTAATATCATATAGTTTATGACATTTAATTTAATGTCGTACATTCGCATCCAACCTGTATAAGGCATTTAGTGGCGTGGTAGAATAGACAACATGTATATTACGCGGTAGAAATAGAGAAACCAAGCTAACCTTTGTAATGACTAATCTTATTAATAGTCCACGAGGGGCAATCTCTTACTGGAAACATTTGCAACGAACCGCAGAGTTTATGGGTTGTCGGTAGTCGATGGATGCAAATGGACCATTGTCCGCTTCTTTGTATCACGTGGGAGAAAGATTTGCAACACCTACCAGTCACTGAAGGCATTCTGGTTATGTCGGGATCAATATTCAAGTTGCCGGACCGACTCAAAGCACCACGGCTTAGATTTACGCTGTTGGCTCGATAACCTTTACAGCTTCGGCGCCAATGCACGCGAACAGATGGCTCGCAAGTGAAAGTAATAGAAGAGCAACAACGTTGCCTTGTTGATACTACTCTGGCAGCTACTGTGCTGTGCTCTGTTCCCTCTTAATGAAAAGGACTGTCGACAATACGACTATTATAAGGAGGTATGCGTTGAGTTACTATTGATAACGGTGATCCTGCTGATCTCTATTTCCAAGGCTTATATTAAACAATTGACTTACTACCGACACGTGTTAACTACCTAGTATCGGTACTAAGTCAATTATTTAAAATCCGATACTTGTTTCGCCTATGTTTTTGCGGTGTTTTTCTATGCTACGAAGTAATGGACACATTTGTGGGACGGTAGGTAATTTACTGTTTGAATTTTTGGATACGGCTGTATGCGAAATAATTTTTTGTAATATCATTTAACTAATGGATTTCCCCAAAGTAACGTCTGATTATATAAATTAAGGCGGAGCCAACTGAGCAAAGCGCGCCCAACGCCACGGAGCACGCCACCGAAGTCCCTGTGCTCGCAATGCCTGGCTCTGAGGGCCAAGAGCAGGGCGAACCGGGGAGTGAGGAAGCGAGGCGCGCTGCGCGAAGGCGCACCCCTACCATGGAGGAGCCCCAGGAGGAGAAACGCCCTTTGAGGGCGTACTGCAGCCGCCGGAATCACCGTCACCGGAGAGGAAGGCCGGGGTGCCTATTTCATGTGAAGATGCACAGAATTAGCCCAGAGGAGCTCAAGAAGCTCTATAGTATTAATGAGCTCCTCTACATGCCAGGCGTCACCATCGAAGCCTGGCAGGGCAGGAAGGCCCAGCGCAGTGCCACAGTATGCCAGGGGTTCGGACACTCCTCGGCCAACTGCCACAGGCCTTACAAATGCGTACGCTGTGCAGGGGAACACCCGGCAGCGGATCGCCCTATGCCCAGAGATGGGCAACCGAAGTGCGCCAACTGCGCGAAGGCGCACCCCTACCATGGAGGAGCCCCAGGAGGAGAAACGCCCTTTGAGGGCGTACTGCAGCCGCCGGAATCACCGTCACCGGAGAGGAAGGAGCAAGAACAAGAAGATAGGGGTGACATGACGACGTCGCCGATAGGCAACACCCCGCCGAGGAGAACGTCGAGGCGGGTGGGAGTCGACGCAATACGCGTCACTCGGCCCGGTCGACAGCGGATCAACATCCGCCGGAAAGGGAAAGGGCAGGCGTGGTGAGGGTAGACACCCCCCACTCCCACCCCGCCCCGCGAACCTGACCCGGAGCCGGGGCAGGAAGCCCCACACCTCCCCGCCCCTAGCGGAAGCGTACGACGCACAGGCCGGGGCGAGGGCCCGACCGGGGACGTCGACTGCCACTGAGCATACGGCGACGTCGTATGCAAATATGGCGGCGACCCCGCAACGTCCGCGGAGCCCGCCGGCGCCCATGCAAGAGGGCTTACCGGCGAAGGGTGACGCGAAATACCCGCCCATCGTGGTCGAGTGCATGCCAGACTGGGCAACGCACTTCAGGAAACTGAATGCGTTGCTCGGACACGCACCGAATGCGAGACCCTTTGGGAAGGGGGTTCGATTCCGCCCCCAAGGGGAGAAGGAATACCGCGTCATCCAGCGGTACCTTGTAGAGAGGAGCAAGACAGACTCCACCCTCGCATGGTACTGCTACGCGCCGGTGGCAGAGTTGCCCACTAAAGTGGGACTACGCGGGTTGCCAGCGGACACGAAACCTACGGACATAGAGGAGGCCCTGAAGGCGTTGGGCTTCCCCGTAACATACGTCAGAGGCATCCCGCCAAGGAGAGGAAGGCCGGGGTGCCTATTTCATGTGAAGATGCACAGAATTAGCCCAGAGGAGCTCAAGAAGCTCTATAGTATTAATGAGCTCCTCTACATGCCAGGCGTCACCATCGAAGCCTGGCAGGGCAGGAAGGCCCAGCGCAGTGCCACAGTATGCCAGGGGTTCGGACACTCCTCGGCCAACTGCCACAGGCCTTACAAATGCGTACGCTGTGCAGGGGAACACCCGGCAGCGGATCGCCCTATGCCCAGAGATGGGCAACCGAAGTGCGCCAACTGCGCGAAGGCGCACACGGCCAATGACCGGAGGTGCGCTGTAATACAGCGCATCGCAAGGAGAAGGGGGGTGAAGATCCCGCCCCCCATACCTGCACAGCCGACGCTGCGAAGCCAGGAGGCCAGACGCCCAGGGCAGGGAGCAGCAAAGGTGAAGTCCCAGGTGCCACCGCAACAACAGCAGCGGGCACTGGACAAGGCACCAGAGGTGGTACGACCAGCACCACCAGCACCACCTCAACCAGAGAGGAGGCATATGACGGGGGCCACACTGGCACCCCCGGCCAATGACCCCACGGAGAGGGGCGCACCTGCTGCCCCCCCCAGAAAAAGAAGAGGGAAGAGGAAGAAGAGGAGGAAGGAGCCGGCCGCGTCCGAGGCTAGAGGCACCTCAACCCCCATTCCCCCCTACGTTGCCACCATGCAGAAGAAGCAGCAACAAGGGCCTGTAGCAGTGGCCACAGCATCCAGGAATGTACCTCAGCATGCGCAGGTGCATAACAACGCGAAGAGCGCACAACCCTCGAAGGGGAGGACCGAGACCTCCCCTCCACAACCTACCCACATGCCGACGACCATCGAGGCTGCACTTGCGCAACTGGTCACCGTCGTGATGAAGATCCTTGGCGACGTCTTAGCGGCGATGACCACGGGAGCTGACCCCCTATCTGCCATCTTGACGGCACTGGCCCGACTGACACTCGCCAGGAATGGCTGAATTACGGGCCATGTATTGGAACGCTGGCGGCATCAGGAACCAAGCCGCCAGCTTAAGGACACTCATCCAGCAGCACGATGTCCAGGTCGTGCTGCTGGGTGAGACGAAGCTCAGGCCCGAGCAGCCATTCAAGATCCCCAACTTCTTCGTGTATCGACGCGATGAGATCTCTCCTGAAAACATAGCGTACAGAGGCGTCGCGGTGTTAGTAAGGAGGGATCTGATCCACGAGGAGGTTGAGCTGGCCGAGTACCAGACAACCCGGACCATCGGAGTTCGCTTGAGAACGGCCGGGAGGGAGTTGCGTATATACGCTGCGTACCGTCCCCCCGGTACCCCCTTTTGCCCCCCGGACATCCGAACGGTACTGGAAGGGAGCTGCCCAGCCATTATTGCGGGAGACTTGAACGCGAAACATCCCGCATGGGGGTCGAAGACCATAACCCCCCCAGGCAGGCAGCTGTACGAAGATGCGGAGAGCGGGGGATATGAGGTGTTAGGGCCAGATGAGCCGACACATACCCCCGTTCAATCGCACTGCCGTCCGGATGTACTGGACATTGTGATATGCAAAGGCATATCGAGCCTGGTTCAGGTGGAGGTGCTGAACGATGTGGATACTCAGCACCTCCCATACTAGTAACCATGAACACCTCGGTTGACTCCGTAGTGCCCAGAGGGCCCAGCAGAAGAACCAACTGGGAGGCCTATCAGAGGGCACTAAAGAATATGGACTACGGCGCACCGATCTCCACAAGTAACGACGTAGAGGAGGCCGCGCAGTATCTAACATCGATGATACAAAATGCGTATAGCGCGGCCACTGTGGAGATCGGTAGGACACGCCGTAGGGAAGAGCTCCCAGTTGGGATAACAAACAAGCTGAAGAGGAAGCGGGCGCTGAGGAAACTCTGGGCTCGCACTCGTTGTCCCACAATTAAAAGGAAACTCAATCAGCTCACGGAGGAGCTGTCGGAGGAAATTAAAGCCCACAGGGGGGAGGAGTGGGACCGAAGGGTGGAAGAAGCGTCGGAAAAGCCGGCCTCACTCCATCTCCTCTGCCGACAGCTCAACAGGACACCAACTCCGGTATGCCCACTTGTGGACAACGAGGGCGCAGACACTACGGAGCAAAGGATCGGGCAGAGATGCTCGCCGAGCACCTGGAGGGCAATTCCAAGCGAACGTTGCCGAACACACCCTCGCTGATCATTATGCAACAGTCGAGCGCCGCGTACAGGAATACCTCATGACGCCGGCAACAGCACTGCGAGGAGGACTTCATCTCCCCAGCAGAAACCAGAAAGCAGCCGCACACCTTCCGCTGAGGAAAGCGCCGGGTCATGAGGGTATAACCACCATGGCCATAAGGCAGCTACCCAGGAAAGGAGTAGTAGCGATCACCCGTCTTTACAACGCGGTGATCAGGACGGGACACTTCCCCAGGGTGGAAGCGGGGAAAATTATCGTGTTGCCGAAGGCTGGGAAAGACAGGAAACGCCCATCCAGCTATCGGCCGATAACGCTGCTGCCGTACCTAGCAAAACTATTTGAAAGGCTCCTGCTGCGGAGGATCAAGCCCTGCATCGAACTGAGAGAGGAGCAGTTTGGTTTCCGCAGCGGGCACTCGACAACATCGCAGCTGGCCCGTGTGCTACATTACCTCGCGACCGAATCACATCGCGGTCGCGTATGTGTCGGAGTCCTTCTGGATATGGAGAAGGCCTTCGACAGGGTTTGGCACACGGGTCTGATCTATAAGCTGATCGAGCACACCACCCTGCCGCCGTCGCTGGTACGGTTGGTAGCGTCATTTTTGAAGGAGAGGAAATTCTATGTATCGGTCGAGGGAGCTGAGTCGGCAACACGATCCATAGAAGCAGGTGTCCCGCAGGGTAGCTGCCTCTCACCCCATCTGTACGCGGTATTCACGAACGATATCCCCACACTGGAAGGTCGCGTCCAGGAGTGGGAGGACGACGTAATGCTCGCACTGTACGCTGATGACAGCGCTTACTTCACATCCTCACGTCGGGTTGAGATCGCTGCAAGGAGAATGCAGCGACTACTCGACCTGCTTCCGGAATGGCTTGATAAGTGGAAGATGGCGGTCAATGTCGGGAAGACGACCGCCATAGCCATTAATCGCCGAGTACGCGTACCACCCCCCCTCCAGCTAAGAGGAGAAGAGGTGGCGTGGAGCAATACTATTACCTATCTTGGTTGCAAGATAGACCGCGCCCTTCGCATGTCTCCCCAGATCGACAACGTCGTAAGGCATGCAAGGGCTGCGAGAGCAAAACTTTATCCAATACTTACATCTAAGCTAACAACGCGCACCAAGATAGGTATATATAAAACCTATATTCGCTCGCGCTCACATATGCGGCGCCGGCGTGGTACGCGCTTACTTCGGCGACGCAGCGGAAACGGTTGCAGGCGCAGCAGAGTCTGGCTCTCAGGATGATCGTGGAGCTGGCCGATACGTCAGGAATGACGTAATATCCAAAGGGCTCCGCGTGGAGTCCTTAGAAGACTTTGTGGTCCGTTTGTCGCGACGACTGTTCGATCGAGCAGACAACGGGCCACACGAACATCTGCACAATCTGGCACCCCTCCACGCGCGCCCTCCTGAAGGGCGGCCACTCCCACGCGAAATCCTGCCACCATCAACGCCGCCTGGCCGAAGGGGGGCCAGGGACGAGCGTTAGCCCGACCACGCCTAGGCGTGAGGATGAAGGATAAGGAGATACACACCAACTATACCCACGACATAGTGGACCCAGGACCGGGGGAGCCGTTGCCCCCCGAGATGACGCCCGGGCAAAGAGGGTTACCTCGAGGCCCGCAACCTGCCGATCAAGGGCAGAAGATACAGTACGAGCAAAGCGCTGTCCTCTTTTATATCTATTAATTGTTGTCTTATTTAAACTATTTGTTATAACGTTGTCTAGTATAATAAAAAAAAACCAAAATTCAGTATCATCCCCGGTGCCGGCACCACTAAAATTGTTAATAGCAATTTCAGGTGCTAGTTTACTATGTGCTCAGTGGTGAGGGAAAATATTGGGAGGAAACCTGCATGTCTTAGAAACAATAAAAAAAAAATTTCGAGGCTATGTGAAGCCCGGTAACCTGCAATGGGAGGCGTTGCGGGCCCTCCCCGGCTTCAAACCCCTCACAGATATTTGAGATGCGAGGCCTGCAATGGCACTTTTTTATGGAAAAGGCGACAAACGAGCAAGCGGTTCACGTGATGGTAAGTGATGAGGAGGGGGATGGGGAGGGGGAGTGGGCCTCCGGTTACGTCACTCACCGAACGAAACGCACAAGATGCCTATACTTCCAACCAACCCGATCGAGCAGGCCCATGCAGGCAGCAAAAGCCGCCGTTTGGCTCTACCACGCTTAATTACAACACCCCCACCACCACTCACAGGCTGCTACTTTACTTTACTTTAATATAATGTTATTCGATAACGAAGTAAAATTGAATTCAACAGACGATTGACAAAGCGCGAGTGATCGAGACCTGGCTGTGCCAGTTTATTGCTGCAGCTTCGAATATCGAAGTTTTTAACTAAGCTTTAGGCGCAAATTTAATTACTGGTCCACCGGCGAAATGTTTTTTTTTTAAATTCACGTATGGATGAATAGTTATTAACTAGTAGTCCACGTTGCGGCCAAAAGTGGGACCGAGTACAAATTATTTTTATTACTAGTATACAATTTATATAAAAATTTGTGTGTATATGGAAATCTCGATTTGTATACCATCGAAAACAGCAAGAGACTTGAAAATGAATCTAGACATGCACTGTCTCACTACATGCTGTATCTGTGTTAAGTTTCATCCAAATTGGATAACTCGTTTCAGGACAAGATAAAAATAAAAAGTGAAAAGGCATACTTGCCTTGGTCAGTTATTTACAAACATTTTTGTTATGACAAATTTGAGCAACTAAGTAGCTCTGTGGATAGCGCATCACGCAGTCACAATGTCTGGGTTCTAATACTAAACAAAACCAACGTTGATTTTTCGCATAAGTTTTTGGTTATCAAAAATCTATGTATTTTAATCACTCTATTGACTTTGATTACATCTTTGATACAGAGGGGTGAGTATTTTTGTAATAGGACTTATATTAACGGCGTTTACAAACAAATTTTACGATTTTATCCCGTTTTATTTTACAACAATATTGCTAACTTATTATCAGGCACAGTTGGACCAGGTTTGAACAAACTTAATGCCAACTTCTTATTACGTGGTACGACAATTTTATTATTTCATAATGAAACGACTTCCGCATCGTTATTTTAAGGTTTATTGTCAGATCTTCACTATATTTACACGATACCTTACATCATATATTTCATATGTTAAGATGAAATAATAATTATTGAAATCCGTTCAAAGAGGCCCGATTAATCGGTGAACATACTTTGAAACTATAACCGAATTGACAACCTGTTCTTTTTTTAGGGTCGATTAAGAAAAAATCAATCATTAGTTCCTTGACAAAAGCCTTCTAAACTTTTTGCTGAGTACGTATTCAATTTAGAAAAAAGGTCGGGTACTTTCAGCGTCGTTTTAAAGTATCAATCTATTTGAACGAAATCTATTTAGTGTTTCTTAAATTTTCTTCAATGCTAAATTTAAAATAAATTTTGTATTTGCTTTTTTTTATTATTCTACAGTTTACCTCATTTTAAACTAGAAGCGGTTTTTCATATTCTACTCCAATTTTTAATTTCTACTGCTGGACTTTGGCCTATATTAATAAAACGGGTTTAAAGTAATGAATTAGTTCTTAATACATTTAACGTTGTTATTCTGCCAGCAGGTATTTAGATTTTCGTTCTCAAAATGCAACCACCATATGAGATAATATTGTAAAAGATTACAACAGAAATAAATATAGCAGAAATGATATCCACCTCAACTATAAATTAGATGACCAGAGAAAAGTAAAAAAATTCGTACAACAAATCTTTTGTTCAAATCAAATGAAACAATTGAAACACTACAATTAATGAGAGCACAAGAACTGGAAATTGAACAATTATTACTAAAGTACAGCCTATATTAATTAACAACAACATGGAACCTTACATTCGATTTCATTGCACTGCTAAGGTACAATACCCACTTCAAATAAAGGCGAAATGCGTCAAGGGAATAAACTTAAACAATAACTCCTTGCTTGTTATATTGTAGAATTATAGCCGAGTTGTATTGTAAAATGAATGATCCAATATAACTCTTTATCGCAAATACACCGGACAACAATACTCCATTGTCTCTTCTCTCGTTAGGTCTTTTGATATAGCTCGGCGTTTTGTTGTCGATTCGCTATTCTCGTGTGCGTTCTTTTGTTTAGCTATTTAGATTTTACATCATTCATAGGAGTATGCAGAGATTTTTTATGTGGTAGCGCCAAGCGGCGGCTTTTGTTGCTGCTCGAATGGGCCAGCTCGACCGGGTTGGTACCACGGCCTCGCAGAATACAGGCGTAAAGTAGAGAGATCTTATGTTTCTGCGTTTCGATCGGTGAGTAAGGTATCCGGAGGCACACTCCACCTCCCCATTCCCCCTCCTCGTACTCCATTCCATCTCTCAAAAACCCTAAAGGCCGGCTACGCACCTGCAGCACCTCTGGTGTTGCAGATGCATGGGCGACGGAAATCTCTTACCATCAGGTGAACCGCTAGATAGTTTGGCGCTTTTCCCATAAAAAAAATAACGGATTTTCATTTAGCGGTATTCAGTGTAGCCAAACTTTCAGCGAGATAGGCAGTGTCGAGTGTCGTGAGATTTTCAAGTATTTTTTCTTAGTCGCCACTTACGATACAGTGCACTAAATATTTATTTGGCCTGCAAATAATTGTTCTTCTGTGGGTCTTCATATATATGTGTTTAATTATGTAAATAACATTATAATTGAAGCATCATAAAAAACGCTTGTCCTTTACGATACTTTCATAATGGATGCAGCATATTTTATCGAATGTTTTATCTTCATATCTCCAGAGCCGGCGTTGAATGAATGAGGGATCCACAGAGTATAAACTTGCAGAGGTAAAGTTTTTCTGTTTTTGTTGCAACATTCTTTAACTTTAACGTTCATAAAAATGATTGATTGGATCGTCGTGTAAAAAATGAAATGTTTAAAAGAACAGTAGTGCTTCAAAGTCATAAAGTCAACAAACCATCAGTTTACCTTAAGATGATCTCTTTTTTTTATGGGAAAGGCGACAAACGAGCGAGCGGTTCACTTGATGGTAAGTGATTACCGTCGCCCATTTACATTTGCAACACCAGAGGTGCTGCAGGTGCGTTGCTGGCTTTTAAGGGTATTTGGGAGATGGGAGGGAGGTTGAGGAGCGGTATTGGGAGGGGGAGGTGGGCCTCCGGTTACCTCACTCACCGAACGAAACGCAGAAGCACAAGATGCCTCTACTTCACGTCGGTATTTTGCGAGGCCGTGATACCAATCCGGTCGAGCCGGCCCGAAAAGTTGCAAAAGCCGCCGTTTGGCTATACCACGTACAAAAATCTCTACAATAGATGCTCTTTGTATTATATTGATGTCGCATTATATAATTATTCCTTCCCGTGTCATAATAAAAGAATGTATATTATTTTAACACGTCAAGACTTAAATGAATTCGTATTTTTTTTTGTTAGAAATTAAGACACAAACACACAGGCAGTTCATACAAAATATGGTTCCAAAAATTCAAACACATTCTGTATGTTCGCAATGAGATTACTCTGACTGGGAATAAACTCTGTATGTATCATATATAGTTTTTGTTATATGTTTTCATGCAATAATTTTTGATAACTATAACAATTAAAAACAGATTGGGAGGGGTCATAACATTTTTATACAATATTTGATTATAAAATGTTAAATGATATTAATATGACCTTTGAGATCCCATTTTGTTGAAAAAATGTGTACCCCATTTTCTCATGAACTAGTTACTGACTCTCTAGAGTCTAGTTACTAGACTGCATAGGCATAGAGTCTAGGCCTATTAAGCTTTCTTAAAAAAAAATCTCTTAAACATATTCAAGCCCTCACATAAGACGTCCAACTTATAAAGATGAAATAATAAAAAAAATCTGCAGCACGATTGCTCTGTGAAATGGAGTAAGAGTCATAATGTGTAAAGGGATGGAACTTGGGCCCAGTCAACAAATAGCTATTGTTTAGCGTCCCCCTTGGTTTTGCGGCTCTAATGTTTCTCGCTAATGGCTGTATTACGGACGGGTTTAAGTGCAATGCGTCTAGTTTTATTCTCGGTTTATTTGAAGTAGCGCCGACCGCGTGTGGATGCTTTCAACAATCAATGAAACTACGACGTAAGCTTCCAACGTGGGGGACTTGTCAAATTATTTGTGTTTAAATGGTGCCTAAAATGTCTCTAGTAGTTGTGTAGGTAAGTGTGTGTGTGGCAAATATGTGTGTGTGTGTGTGTACATATTATCTGCAATGTACGAACGTTTTGTATATCAAATTTGTGATGTTAATTGAATAGGGCGTTATTTTACTGAAACCCATTATTTGAAAGTTACTTCACAGATTTCCGTACGCAAAATAAACATATTATTATTGGTCTGGTCACAGCACCACCACTGCACTGATTAAGGTTACTGACGATGTAAGAAAAGCGATGGATGAGCAGAAACTCACAGTGGTGGCGCTTGTTGACTTTTCAAATGCTTTTAATACAGTTGATCATGATATCCTTCTCTCAATCCTTACATTTCTTCGATTTTCATCCCCGGCCTTGGAATGGTTTTCATCCTATCTTCGCGGTCGCCAGCAATCAGTCCGATTAGGACAGCAGCTATCTGCATGGGCTGATCTAGAGTCTGGTGTACCGCAAGGCGGTATACTTTCTCCAATAATGTTTTCTTTATTTATAAATTCTATCACATCAGTTGTCGACTGTTCGTACCATCTGTATGCTGATGATCTTCAGCTCTATATTCACTCTAGCATTAAGGATTTAAACAATGCTATTAAAAGTCTTAATGATAATCTCGATGCCATCAGAGATTGGTCACACAGATACGGAGTCTCTGTCAATCCATCAAAATGTAAAGTGATGGTTATGGGTAGTGCAAGAATGCTCGCAAGGGTGGATTATGGAAGTCTTGCTCCTGTTCTCTACAACGGCCTTATCATCCCATACTGTCATTCCATGAAAACCTTGTTTTACATCTGGACCACACTATGACTTGAATTTACACATCGGTGAAACCAGCCGTAAAGTCGTTGCCACTTTGCGCTCTCTTTATCGTCTCAAGAATTTCCTACCTTTAAAACCAAACTCTTGCTGGTCCATTCACTTATTCTACCCATTATCGACTATGCAGATGTGTGTTACCCAGATCCACCGCAATATCTTCTTACTAAACTGGAGCGCCTTCTCAATAACTGCATAAGATTTATTTTCGGTTTGCGTAAGTATGACCATATTTCCTTCTATCTTTCAAAGCTAAAATGGCTTACTATTCACCAAAGGCGTAGCTCCAGAATCTTATCAGTACTTTATTCCGTTTTAAACGATGCAAACTCTCCTTCGTATCTTAAGGATAACTTCAATTTTCTTTATTCGAGTCATAACCGAGTGCCTCGAACTTCAAACAGCTTGAAGGTTAGTGTTCCACAACATAGTACTGGTTTCTTTTCTTCTTCTTTCACCGTTCAAGCCACACTTCTCTGGAACGCTCTCCCCGATGATATCAAGAAAGCTCCGAACAAAAACTCCTTCAAAACCCTGCTCCGTCGTCACTATCTGAAGGCAAATGCCATCTAAGTATTTTCTCTCCTCATTTAATTTGTTTATGTATGTAATATATGTTTATGTATAGTGTATTATGTATGTTATATTATAAGTATGTAAGTATATTACAAAGGTTATATATTTAATATTTATATTTAATTTATATGTATTATTTATTTTGTACCTGCCAACATGTTTTCTTTCTCACCCAGGGTTGACTGGTAGAGAATGCCAAAAGGCATTAAGTCCGCCCATTGTATTCCTTTCTTTTTTTTTTAAGGGACACAATAAAGAATAAATAAATAAATAAATAAAATTATTAATTTTGAAGAGCAGAAAACCACCACCCTCTCCCACAAATACATACACTACTTCTTTCACACATGCTCTTTCACCACAACAATCACCCAAACAAACACTACACTCGACATTAGGTAATAAACCATGAACGTTTAAAAGAGGACCCGTGATTCGTCTCCCAACAAGGAATTATCAGAAGGAAGGACCTCTTCTATAAAAAAAAAAAAAGAAAAAAAAGGTGGACACAGGCCCTTCCCAATGGGCTGTTTTCACAAAGTCATATACCAAGACACCTCGAGTCACAATATCCTTGAAAGTATATGGCCGATAAAGTCCGTATGAAAGTCCTGACGTATTTTTCTATTTGGAGACTTACTGCCTGGATTATTACAAATAGCTCACTAAGTTAGTGATACGGTTCACGAAGGCTGCTTTTCTATTTGCAATCAGTCAATCGACACATTAGTATGTGGAGTACGTGTAGATTTTATCTTACTCCCTCGCCTTCGGGCCATTTACTTTTGTCCCAGCACACGCCGCTGAGTCATCAACCGGCGATAGAGCGCGTGACTTTCCCTGCAAATGAACTGTTCGAGTTATATTTTTGTTCAAGTCTCTGAAAAGGGAGCTTGTAAAATATCAAAAATTTGATAGACGATAATCCGGTCGATCTGCTCGAATTAAAAAAAAAATATTGTTGGTATTTGTAATTAATTAAAAAAATTATATTTTTTCTTTACTGCTGCGAGTTCCGTATTAAAACTCATTATTCTATATGTATATGGTATATTTGTATATATTTTATTTATGTATGTAAGTATGTATGATATGATGTATCTGAGTAAGTATATATTTTGATATTTATATCCCTTTACTTGTTTTTTCTCTTAGCTGTATCGCCTCTATTACGTATATATCTCTGCTTAGCCTAATGGTTGACTGGGAGAGAATCCCTCTAGGCATTAAATCCGCCATATATACCAATATCTGTGCATAAAGATTAAATAAATAAATAAATAAAATTCCTTAAGTTCAGCACTTAAAAAAATTAAATGTAAAAATTATTGTTAATAAATTTTTTAAAGGTACCGACGCCGGAAATCGAACTCAGGTTCTATCCACTGATGTACAATGAAATTTAAGCGAGTTTATATTTATAGATATTTTTCGTTTCAAGTAATGATGAGTTATAATGGTTAAGATGATAACCGGGGAAGAACCATGCTCCCGAAAGATAGCAGCATGATGCCACTATTATAATGCGTCATAGTAAATTGATAATTGTATGGGTTACAAATAATTGTTCCGGAGTATGTAAACTGTTTCTACGAAGAAGAAAAAAATACATCATTCATCAAAAAAGTACAGACAAATGTTAACCTTCTCTTTTTTAAAGACAGTTTAAAATAAAAATTTCAATGCTATTGTATTGAATTCGTGAGCTATTATTTCGCAGATGAAATTTCAACTCTAAAATGTATTAAATGTATTTTCCATCATTAAAATAAAATAAGTCAACAATATTAATTAAAAAAAAAAAACCTCCTGAGAAGAGACAGTGGTAGTGGAAATCTGCTAACAAGTGTGCCCTAATTGCACTCAGGAGCAGCTGTGTTCAACTTGAAAGCGCTTCGCTTCGTTAATTAGTCGGCTTGTTAGTAATCAAAGCATCTTGTTCCAGGTTCACTCCTACTGTTCGTTTGTAATCTCATGTTTTATGTATGGTTTTAACAAAACTGACACTATGACAAGACCTAATATAAATAAATAAACACACACGTCATTATCTGCTAGACATTTTTTTTATATTTCTTGCGTATGTATTCTGCAATGATATTATATTATTTTCAATTTAATTCACTTCACTTTTATTCCGATTACATGGAGTTTTTGCCCATACTCACAACGCAAAATTTCCAAAAAAATCCTAAAAATATCGAGCAACAAACAGATAGATTACTAGTATAAGGATGCAAAGTTGGCAGCTTTAAAAAATATTAATACACATTTGACATTGAATTGATTTTTTGTACGTGGCAAATAGAGGCTTTTGGTGCGGCTCGAATTTTTTTTTTTATTAAATAGGCAGCAAACGAGCTAGCGGTTCACCTGATGGTAAGTGATTATCATCGCCCACGTACATCTGCAACACCAGAGGTGCTGCAGGTGCGTTGCCGGCCTTTAAGGATATTTGGGAGATGAAAGGGAGGATGAAGAGGGGGATGGCGAGGGGGAAGGAGAGGGGGGTGGGGAGGGAGGGAAGGGGGATTGGGCCTCCGAATACCACACTCACCGAACGAAACGCAGAAGCACAAGATGCCTCTACTTCACGCCGGTATTCTGCGAGGCCGTTGTTGTGGTCGAGCCGGCCCAGTTCGAGCAGCAGCAAAAGCGGCCACGTAGCAAATAATATTGAACCAATTATCTCGTAAGGTCAGGCGGCTTGACAATGTCAGTACTCCCTCACAATTTAGACACATTAAATACATTTTTCTCAGAATTGGATCTAAAGATAAACGAGTAAACTCACAATGCACCTTCTGCCATGCAAGTAGTAATACAACATTAATTTTTTTTATTAACGCTTCGTAGGTGCCGGCATCGGGGATCGAACCCAGGTGAATCGCGTACTGTGAAATCGAAGCAAGCCACTAGACTACCATATAGAAGCCTACACTGACATAACATTTATACGAAAACAATTGATAATTCAACACAAATCCGCTTAAATTGCTCGGAATGCTTCGGTGATTCTACATCCATTATCGGGATTACAAGAAAAAAAAAATTATGGGCACAAAGTTTGTATTACAAAGGAAACGCAAAGCGTTGATAAGCATATTTCTTAATTTTATCAATATTAAAAATATGAAGCTGTATTCATTCTTTCCGCAAGCAAGTTAATCGTATAGTAAAGTAATTTTGTAATAAAACATAATATTTTCCAGCTTTTCCTCAATAATGCCTTCCTCACCAACACATGACGTAATCTGTTGACTGACAAGTGAGGATCTGGCGACGAAGCCATAGCGGAGAATCAATATGACTACGTCGAAACATTACAAATCCCACAGCTCGACGATACAAAAAGAGCGACACATGTACGAGTATGCTTTTACTTATTTTTGATAAGCCTAACGAAGTAAGTCGAGCCGTCTATGTGGGTTCCACCTTGTATAACGTCGTTGATCAAGTTCCCAGCTACAAAGCCACGGCAAAGCTGGTACCCGTTGGAGCTTCCTTGGTAGCCGATACTGCTGTGTCATTTCGAAATGCTACAAAACCTCTGCGGTACTTAAACAGCTTGCTTTCCATAAACGAGCCTACTAAAGCTGGTATGATATGCCTAGAAGGTTTGTCCATGCTCACCATGCTGGAGAGCGCAGAGCTGGTATCCGTAATAGGGGTGCTGCTCACCATCACTGGTATGTGATATTGAGTACGGTATAGAGGAATGGATTTCACCTATGCGACGGACGCCAGAGGCTCGTCTGTTAGGCAGCATGTTACTATGTAATAAACGAGTAAAAATTAATACAGGTTTAGCATCGCTTCGTTTATTGTTTTATAATAGAATACTAGAAATTCTACCTTTTAAGTAACATTACTAATATTCCTGTTAACCCTCCAACTAAGCATTATAGCTTGCATCTGGAGTGGTTCACGACAATAGTCGAATGGCGGGCTCGAACATACGACGTCATGTTTCGTCGTTCACACCCTAACCCATTAGGCTATAGGCGCTTGCATAGCATCGCTTCGTTTGTGTGGTAATGTCTTAAAGAACGGCATTATGTAAATTAGATGTCTGCTTGTCATTTCCAATCGATTGCTTTTCGTTTTGTTTTGATAGGCCTTGAATCAGAAATTACTTCCAATCTTAAATTATTTGTCGATAAACACGATAAACGTGATAAGTTGATTATGATTAGGTTTAAATGGCCGTTGTAATAAATATTTAATAGTTTTTCAAAATATGGGACAAAATAAATAAGGATAATAAATTTTACACATAACGAATATGTTTTAATATTGTGTATTTAAAAGTACAAAAAAAATATATTTATATGTCATCAGTTGTGAAATAGGAAACATCGAAAGAAAAATACAGATCAGTAGAAAGAGTGATTGGATTCAACATTTATTTGGTAATTAGATCTGGACAATTTTCACTAAATAATTCCATAGATTAGAAGCATCAAGGTTATCGTGACCGACAGAGAACGAAAGATTAATTGAAATTGGACGCACTCACATACTATTGATGAGAAACCAATGCGAAAGTGCCTGTGTTGCGTTTATGAAACTGATTGTCTTATAGCGGACTCGCCACTTGTCACTTTTTATCTCCCAGGGAGGTGAAAAGTGAATTGCGAAAACCCGGTTAGCTACACTAAGTCCTGCTAAATGTAATAACAGCGTATGTACATGTTCACTAGTGACGGTCGAGCTTTCCCGAAGATCACCACAGAGCTGGCTAGATATACTTCACCGAACCATGCGCTGGTTGTGTCTATATTGTGAGGGATGACTTTAAGCTTAGGTAATATTATTTTTATGGGAGAAGGGAGAAACGAGCCAGCGGCTCTGTTGATGGAAAGTGATTACCGACGCCCACGTACATCACCACGTTACCGGCCTTTAAAAACATCATGGGAGGGATGAGGCATAAGAGTAGAGAGGGGTGGGGAGGGCAAAGAGTGGGTCTCCAGTTACCTCACTCGTCGGAATTCTGCGAGGTCGTGGTGCTACCCCGGCCATTCGAGCAGCAGCAAATGCCGCCGCTTGGCTCTACCACGTTTATAAAAGTGCTCTACTAATAAACTGTTCTTACTTTAAGAAACAGTTATTTTGTAATTGAACACATTTTGCCTTAACAGATGCCTATACATAAATATTGGATATAAGCGCTCGGATTTAGCAAACAACAAAAGAGGAGAAAATATGACCGCGTCTGTCGAGCCACGATATTACAAAACGATATTTGGCATAGGAACATAAATTAAAATGACAACATAATAGTGTAGTGTAAACAAAATTATCTTTGCAACTACTATCTATTTTAGTTTGAAATATCCCATGACATGTTTCCAGAATAAAAACCTATTTGTTATGACATCTTAACTGGAGCCCTATTGCTAACCGTTCCACACCGTCTACCCGTCCGTCCGTTTATCCATCTGTCCAACCTATAAACGGCTGTATACTGAAATGTATTATTAATGCTAATAAAAATATTAATAAATAATACAAAAAGTAAAAATGAAGAGGGGCCTTACATCAAACGTGTTTTTCCAACGTTTTGTGTTTTCTAAATTGTAAAAACGATAATACACAAGTTTCAACTTTGATAAAATAATAGTGCAAGGTCAAATAAAAACTAATAAAAACCGGTCAAACTCACTAAGGATCCCGAATGAAGAACACATTTTTTGGTAAATACATAACATATAAATACAGATATGATGTGTGGTTGTATCGAGTACCCTTGGTCCGCAAGTCCGACTCGCACTTGGAAGGTTTATTTTGTTCTGTGAGAAGATGACGTTAAAATTAAAAGAATGGTAGTGTTCCATGGCGTTATAGTTACAAACGAGCTAACAGTATGTCTAACTGGAAGCGACTACCTATGGACACATTGCAAACAACTCTAGGATGACTACAGGTAGTGTTCCATGGCGTTATAGTGACAAACGAGCTAACAGTATGTCTAACTGGAAGCGACTACCTATGGACACATTGCAAACAACTCTAGGATGACTACAGGTAGTGTTCCATGGCGTTATAGTGACAAACGAGCTAACAGTATGTCTAACTGGAAGCGACTACCTATGGACACATTGCAAACAACTCTAGGATGACTACAGATGTGTTATCACCCATGAGGCCTAATATGGAATGCCTCAAAGCCTGTAATTGTATTAGTTCTCTTTACCCTGAGCGGTATTATTTTTGGACGTGATAGAGCCAAGTGGCGGCTTTATCTGCTACTCCAATGGCAGAGGCATCTTGTGCTACTCCGTTTCGTTTGGTGAGGTAACCGTAAGCACACTCCTTCTCCCATCCCTCCTCCTTATCTTTTCTCCTATCTTTTAAATATCCGTCAAAATCGGCAACGCCACCTGTAGGTCCTCTGGTGTTGCAGTTGTACGTGGGGGTAAGACCGTAATCACTTGCCATCAGATGAGCCGCTTACCAATTAAAAAAAAGACATGGAATAATATAGTGGTTATATATATATTTATTAAATTATTGTTAGGCGTATCTATTATTATATTTTTATTCTTTGTTCTGCAACAGCCAACTATTTTTCACCATTACAATCCAACAAAAATGCCACTTGGCATTAAGTCCGCCTATTAACCTTTAGTTTAAGGTCAACAATAAAAAATAAATAAATAAAAATGAAACCCTTTCAGCCGGAACACAACAAAGTTTACATTGCTCATTAGCGCTTGATATAGATTAGAGGGTGGTACGTTCCCAGATGGTTTTCATACAAAAAATGACGTTTCACCATGTAGTTATTAAAGGTAGCATTAAGCTGAGTGCGGTCTATTTGTCCAATGCGCCACGGCATATGTTACAATGGTAAACAATGGTAATTACTTAAAACAAAAATGTTTGTTTTATATCATATTTCTGCTAAATTGTTTCTTTTTTTTTTGCTACTTGTTATAACCTAGTTTATCCTTATTGTGCTTTGTTTTTTTTATTAATTTTAAATTTAGTTCTGTTTTAAATTACTTATTTTCAGGGTGTATTGTGGGCAATAATATTTTCTTTCTTTCTTTCTAGTTAGGTAGTAGTGATATTATCTCATTTACACCTTCCTTTCATACTTATCTTAAGAGTGTTATAAGCTTATGCATCACAGTTATCATTATCATTCGTTATTCCACTATGGTTAGGGGATATATTTCTGAGTTTGATCCCCTTTGAGGTAACTTATGTACAATTTACATCGTTAGCCTGAACTCTAATATGGCGACAGGCAGGTAGAAACAACGACCAAAATAAAATCTAATAATACAATAATAAGATCTCGAAATCACTTAAACGTATATACCTCTGATCACCCGAATAATGAGTACACATTGGGGTTATATTACGTAGATCGGAGCTTACAAGAATACCATTTTCTTACGAAACACTTGAATTGCAAATCACTCATTAATCAGTGACGTCAGCGATACCATCAAAACAAATTGTGGGGATTCTATATTTAACTCTACAACTACTTAACTTACAAATTAAATAGCACTTTGCACGAAATTTACTTTGAAATCGTTAAATGTATCAATTTCTATTCTATTTCAATTATAAAATATTTACTGGATGCTAGGCTCCTTGTCTGCCAAGAAGCTGTCCGGATAGGTACCATCCTTTATCCATTTCTGCCACCAATCTTCAGTGGAACCAAACTACTGTTTTGTTCCAGTAATTACATATAAATATTTCCAATAAAATTATGCTCTTTGTGCGTTTTAAAAGGATGATACCAATTGTGCGCTGCGTTCTTACTAATCCTACATTGTCTTATACCCTACAGCGATGCACAGTTAAACTTTTTTTTTAATGACGTAATTACTTTAGACCGTATATGTATGTTACAATCAAGTGAATTTTCTGATCCAAACAAACTCTAACTACTTGCTAGTGAAAAATAGTTTAGACTAGGAAAGAATACTTCGCTATTCAAAATCTGCGGTAAGATTCCAATGACTGGAAGCGATCGAAGTAAGGTGTTACTCTTAACTATTACGCGGAAACGTGAAACATTCTGACAAAACGACAGTACTTTCCAGAACTTTGAACTTTTGCCTGTCTCAGTTGACACTGCTTTTGACCGGTGACCTGTTTTAACTTATCGTCTTTTCCTCAAATAGTATAAAACAAAGTCGTTATCCTCATTTGTTTGTACGCTTGTAACTTCTAATTGGATATAAATGCAGATTTCCACCATTATTTAGAACATTTTTTTAGAGAGATTTGTATTCTCATTCACTTTAAGTTTATATATTACATATCGGTCACTGCGAAGCCGGCGTGTTTCGCTGGTTAATATAGACAATTAAATAACAATAGTGGTTTTTGTTTAATAATGACAAGTAGTTTATAGAAATTAAAGTATTATTTCATAGATTTTATCACCTCGTCCCCGTCAGTCCCTCCCTGACAACGTTTTAAATAATATTTTAATATCAATGTGTAATATTCGCGTAAATTCTATAAGAAATCGTTAGAAAGTTATTTTTTTCCTATATCAGTCTTAGCATAATTATGGCAGTCACTTTTGATTTTTATAAATTTACTTTTTATTACCTCAGAACATGCAGGAATATTATTTGAAAAAAAACACACTCCGTTCACATTTATTTGTAATGATGGAATTGAGTGAAATATAAAATCCGAACGCGAAGTAGAGACGAGAAAAAATACGACAGTCTCAATGTAAATAAGTACTTGAAGCTGAAATAAGTATCGATGAGGTTTGGATTTAATTGGAAAGTACGCTAAAGGTACTAACGATGTCATCGCTTCTTACAACCGATGTTTGTATGAAATCCTTTTGAACTTTTTATGTTTCGATTCTATCATTATTATCTTTCATTATTATTTCTCATTATCCCCTTTATGTATGCGTTATATATTTTGTTTCCTCATTGTCATTTCAATTCATACGACGATAACGCGACTCGCTTGTCGGCTTAACTGTTTACTGTTTACGAGTCCTGAGTTCTAAACCCATCCGGAGCCAATATTAATGCCAGTGACAGGCTTTAAAGTTTAGGTGTTCTTCTGACAGTGTATATTTTTGTGTGACTTTTGACAGTGGAACTTTTGCTGTGTGGGGGGGGGAGGGTGTAAGTGGTTCCATCACCCCATCAAATCCTAGAGTTGGTGATCTCAATACTGGTGCCCTCACCTTAGTAATGCTTCTCCTTATCTAAAAGTTTTAGATTTTATATTAGATTTTCTGAAATCAATTCAACGGCATATAATCTGTTAGTTGTTGATTGATGCTCTGTATTTAGAATCAAGGGGGAAATTTCCTCGTATCACCACGTGCAGTGTGTTACCCATTTCTTAATGTTTTATTTTTAATAATTAAATCTAAAGTATATGCTTATTTGGTTTCCCAAAAGCTGTTTTTTCTATATGTATAAAACGTTACCTCCTTCTGTAGGAATTTCTCGTGGGTCGGGGTCAGTCAGTTTTCTTCGTACATGAATTGAACAAGGACAAACACCTAAACACGGAACAATTATTTCTATTACATACAAATACAAGTCCCGCTTGCGAGAATCGAACCCGCGATCCCCTGCGTCTCGTTCAAACGCTTAGCCACTGCGCCACCGTGGTGCCGGTTTTCCAGCGAAATACCTAACATGCACTAACGTTTTTCCTGTAGAAACGTCTGAGTCCCTGGATTACACGAATCCATACATTGATTTCCCCCGAGAATGTCGCATAGTGCTTTATAGAGCCTCCCAAGCATCAGCACTTACTTAAATTGATCCTGTATGAATAGTTTATATTGTAGAGTGAAATTACGTGTCTCCATACATAGAATTTTTAATTAATGAATTAAAAACCAAAACAGTATATTGAAAAGCACAGTTGAATAGGTCACAAAGTTCAACAAATAAATATAAATTTAACTTAGCGAGTAATAAATAGAAAATTGTAATAAGTTGACTAAGTCTGAGCCTACCTCAACTTCTGTCCAGAAGCGTTCAGGGTCCGTGCCACCCTCTCAATTATTTCTACCGCCAATCAATAGTTCAACCACTGTTGCTTTAGTATTTGAAAGGTATAGAGATCAATTATTGGATCTATATCTATATCGGGAGAGGAAGACCTTGGCAAACATTTCATGATCAAATCGGAGCCGTTCTGAAGGCCAGGTCAAGAGTACTCTAAACTAACGAGCATGCATGCGAAGATTGATGAAAGTGGGAGAAGCGAAAGACGTATGTCAGGACCGTAGCAAGTGGAAGAAGATTGTCTCTGCCTGCCCCGTTGAGAACAAGGCGTGAATATATACATACATTCATATGTATCTATATGTGTGATGCCGTCTATCTTAGTGCTAATTTATGAAAACGCTTCTGTATTATTTTTTTATTGTAGAGGTTGGCAGGTACCCATGGGCTGTAGTGAGGACCGTGTGGCTGAATGGTTACTATACCCTGGTTGAAAATTGATTTTCGGGTCTGATTGTGTTGTGTTCGTACCTTGTCTCTAACCCTTCGATCGATCTTATCACATAAGTATAACATCGAATATAAGGCAAAAACGAGTGAGTCTCTATGTGTTTGCGCGTATATTGACTATAATATCTCCTGGGCAGTTGACAACTGCCGATAGTATTTGGAAGTTGTCACAATGGTCGAAATCGGCCAAGAGTACACCATTATGTGATGTAGTAACCAGTTAACATCAGCATGAAATGCACCATAATGAAGATTACAGTGACAATGATAACCTGGTTGGTTATTAATTTAAATATACATAGATTTTAACTATAGTTGCCAGAAAGTTCGCCATAGTAGTCACTAATAGGCTCCCAGGACACATCAACTCAACTGCTGCTCCTCTCCCCGGATGTATCAAAGCAAACCATCAATAGTTAAGGTTCTAACGAAAAAGAAGAAGAGTAAAGTTAAGTAACTTGCACAATTCTTTAATTAAAATCACCAGTAGTTGGATACTATTTCAATTTAGTAGGGTTATACTATACATGCAAAGAATTTCTATCCCACACGTGTGTGCATAGTTTTGTGAGTGTGTGAGTGTACGGCGCGTTTTCAAGTACAACAAAATATACTAGAAAAAATACTGTAGAATCAAAAAGAACATTGAAAATCAACGAAACCGAATAATAACGCGGTGATGTAAATAAGCACTCGTGGCTGGAAATCAATCGTATCGATGACGTTCGGTCTTAATTGGAGAGGGCGCTGGCAGCCGCTAACGACGTCATCGACCTTACGAGCCTACGTTTGTATGGAAGCCTTCCGTACCTTTTTGTTGAGTCACGAGATTTGTACTGAATTTCAATTTCTGTCTACCGTTTGAAGAATTCAATTATTTATGTCTTGAGACCTTGTTATGAATGTAGCTTAAGTTATTCTGTTCAATACAAATCGTTTTAACTAAAATCAATGTTATTTTGTCGAGTTTACGAAAAGGGTTATTATAATATAAAGGAATACATATATGGTTGTAAGACCTGGGAAAGAGTTCATAGCTCCCAAGTCGTTGAGCTTATACTGCTCTGTGTTACACAGTGTTCTCCTCATTCAGCATTCAGTCGTTGAGCTTATACTGCTCTGTGTTACACAGTGTTCTCCTCATTCAGCATTCAGTCGTTGAGCTTATACTGCTCTGTGTTACACAGTGTTCTCCTCATTCAGCATTCAGTCGTTGAGCTTATACTGCTCTGTGTTACACAGTGTTCTCCTCATTCAGCATTCAGTCGTTGAGCTTATACTGCTCTGTGTTACACAGTGTTCTCCTCATTCAGCATTCAGTCGTTGAGCTTATACTGCTCTGTGTTACACAGTGTTCTCCTCATTCAGCATTCAGTCGTTGAGCTTATACTGCTCTGTGTTACACAGTGTTCTCCTCATTCAGCATTCAGTCGTTGAGCTTATACTGCTCTGTGTTACACAGTGTTCTCCTCATTCAGCATTCAGTCGTTGAGCTTATACTGCTCTGTGTTACACAGTGTTCTCCTCATTCAGCATTCAGTCGTTGAGCTTATACTGCTCTGTGTTACACAGTGTTCTCCTCATTCAGCATTCAGTCGTTGAGCTTATACTGCTCTGTGTTACACAGTGTTCTCCTCATTCAGCATTCAGTCGTTGAGCTTATACTGCTCTGTGTTACACAGTGTTCTCCTCATTCAGCATTCAGTCGTTGAGCTTATACTGCTCTGTGTTACACAGTGTTCTCCTCATTCAGCATTCAGTCGTTGAGCTTATACTGCTCTGTGTTACACAGTGTTCTCCTCATTCAGCATTCAGTCGTTGAGCTTATACTGCTCTGTGTTACACAGTGTTCTCCTCATTCAGCATTCAGTCGTTGAGCTTATACTGCTCTGTGTTACACAGTGTTCTCCTCATTCAGCATTCAGTCGTTGAGCTTATACTGCTCTGTGTTACACAGTGTTCTCCTCATTCAGCATTCAGTCGTTGAGCTTATACTGCTCTGTGTTACACAGTGTTCTCCTCATTCAGCATTCAGTCGTTGAGCTTATACTGCTCTGTGTTACACAGTGTTCTCCTCATTCAGCATTCAGTCGTTGAGCTTATACTGCTCTGTGTTACACAGTGTTCTCCTCATTCAGCATTCAGTCGTTGAGCTTATACTGCTCTGTGTTACACAGTGTTCTCCTCATTCAGCATTCAGTCGTTGAGCTTATACTGCTCTGTGTTACACAGTGTTCTCCTCATTCAGCATTCAGTCGTTGAGCTTATACTGCTCTGTGTTACACAGTGTTCTCCTCATTCAGCATTCAGTCGTTGAGCTTATACTGCTCTGTGTTACACAGTGTTCTCCTCATTCAGCATTCAGTCGTTGAGCTTATACTGCTCTGTGTTACACAGTGTTCTCCTCATTCAGCATTCAGTCGTTGAGCTTATACTGCTCTGTGTTACACAGTGTTCTCCTCATTCAGCATTCAGTCGTTGAGCTTATACTGCTCTGTGTTACACAGTGTTCTCCTCATTCAGCATTCAGTCGTTGAGCTTATACTGCTCTGTGTTACACAGTGTTCTCCTCATTCAGCATTCAGTCGTTGAGCTTATACTGCTCTGTGTTACACAGTGTTCTCCTCATTCAGCATTCAGTCGTTGAGCTTATACTGCTCTGTGTTACACAGTGTTCTCCTCATTCAGCATTCAGTCGTTGAGCTTATACTGCTCTGTGTTACACAGTGTTCTCTCATTCAGCATTCAGTCGTTGAGCTTATACTGCTCTGTGTTACACAGTGTTCTCCTCATTCAGCATTCAGTCGTCGAGCTTGTACTGCTCTGTGTTACACAGTGTTTTCCTCATTCAGCATTCAGTCGTCGAGCTTGTACTGCTCTGTGTTACACAGTGTTTTCCTCATTCAGCATTCAGTCGTCGAGCTTGTACTGCTCTGTGTTACACAGTGTTCTCCTCATTCAGCATTCAGTCGTTGAGCTTATACTGCTCTGTGTTACACAGTGTTTTCCTCATTCAGCATTCAGTCGTTGAGCTTATACTGCTCTGTGTTACACAGTGTTTTCCTCATTCAGCATTCAGTCGTCGAGCTTGTACTGCTCTGTGTTACACAGTGTTTTCCTCATTCAGCATTCAGTCGTCGAGCTTGTACTGCTCTGTGTTACACAGTGTTTTCCTCATTCAGCATTCAGTCGTTGAGCTTATACTGCTCTGTGTTACACAGTGTTTTCCTCATTCAGCATTCAGTCGTTGAGCTTATACTGCTCTGTGTTACACAGTGTTTTCCTCATTCAGCATTCAGTCGTTGAGCTTATACTGCTCTGTGTTACACAGTGTTCTCCTCATTCAGCATTCAGTCGTTGAGCTTATACTGCTCTGTGTTACACAGTGTTCTCCTCATTCAGCATTCAGTCGTCGAGCTTGTACTGCTCTGTGTTACACAGTGTTTTCCTCATTCAGCATTCAGTCGTTGAGCTTATACTGCTCTGTGTTACACAGTGTTTTCCTCATACTGCATTCAGCCGTCGAAGTTGTACTGCTCCGTGTTACACAGTGATCTCCTCATTCAGCATTCAGTCGTTGAGCTTATACTGCTCTGTGTTACACAGTGTTCTCCTCATTCAGCATTCAGTCGTTGAGCTTATACTGCTCTGTGTTACACAGTGTTTTCCTCATTCAGCATTCAGTCGTCGAGCTTGTACTGCTCTGTGTTACACAGTGTTCTCTTCATTCACCATTCAGTCGTCGAGCTTGTACTGCTCTGTGTTACACAGTGTTCTCCTCATTCAGTATTCAGTCGTCGAGCTTATACTGCTCTGTGTTACACAGTGTTTTCCTCATTCACCATTCAATCGTCGAGCTTGTACTGCTCTGTGTTATACAGAGGTCACGTAATTGAGCTGTACCGCTGTGGGGATTGTATACTTGACCTGTTTCTTTGTACTTCGTTTTATTCTGTGTTGTACATTACGTTTTGTGTAATGTGTAATTAAACACCGAGCAAGTTGAATTTATTGCTCTGGCAAATTTTCTTATCTCTCGATAATCTCGTTCTGATTCCTAACTGTGCAATATTCATCCATTAGGGTAAGCAGTGATTACGTATTTCGACTAAGTGTAACGAACCGGCATTCCGCCCACTATACTCTCCTTATGTGCAATTTTACGTGCTTCATTTAATTTTTTATTAGACTACTGCTGGACATGTATAGAAGCTATAAGGCAAGCGGGTTGGCGATCCCATTATCAGACAAGTTTCACTTTAAAAGCTGCTGATCGTCACAGGTACAGAAAACTTATTTCTGAGATATATAAAGTGTTAGAGGCCACGAGAGCCGAATCTAATGTAACGTGGTGGAGCGAATAGTGCACAGCTACCACTAACTAACACTATCACTAGTTTAAGCCACGAGATTTCTGTCCGTTCGTCAATCCTCTTACTTGGTATATTTGTAACATCTAAATCTGATTTTCTTTTGAAATACTTTTTTGATATGTAGAGACAGTTTAAGCACTAAGTTTTGTTCACATAACTTGCATACTCTTAGACTACTTAGCTCTCGAAGAGGTTACTTGTAAAAATATTTCCCTTCGAATATTATTTTTATTCATAAGAGAATGCGGCAAATTCTTTAAGAGCTCTCACACAGACGGCTATAAATGGCGGTTTATTTTGAAAACATTCTTGGCATTGCACTAAAAGTCTTCACTTCTAAAGTTATTTTAAGTTAAATTCATTTTAATCAACTAAGCGTATAGTTTTAGCTCCTGGGAATATTTTTCTAAGCTGATATCGCTGCATGAGCTTTTTTATTACATTGCAGAAATTGAATAAAAAAGTTATTTAATATTATAAATAAAATAAAGCTATTTATATAATTCTTATTTAAAATCACGTAGATATAATTGATATTTTATATAGGTACCTCGATGTTTCCAGTAGGTACTAGTTTAGGGATTTTTTAACAGTAAACGCTTGGTTACTCTCTGCAGTGATATGAGACACGGATCTCCGCAGATCTGCTACCAAATACCAGAGAGGGTGCCAAAAGCTAACTGGTGACCCTGATTAGATTGCTAATCTTCCTAACCCTCTGTATATATATATGTACCTTGAGTATATAGGTACACCCGGCTCCCAGTGCTGAATAGGATCTACGGTTACGCAACCGACCACAACTCAGCCGGCCGAGGAGGGCAGAGATTATAGCGTCTCGCAACTTCCCCCAAAGTCCATCGACTTGGATCCGAAGTGGACTCGCTAAGTCCACTCGGCTTATGATGACTGAGTGAATTGAGTTTAAGGAAATATAAAAAAAAATCTCCAAATTTTAACATCACCTTATCACGGTCCACCCTACTTTATTTATTTATTTATTTATTTATTCTTTATTGTTAGCCTTACGCTTAAGGTTACAATGAGCGGACTTAATGCCAAGTGGCATTCTCTACCAGTCAACCCTTGTTATGGTGAAAGCTAGTTGGAAGGTACAAAACAAAGAATAAAAAAAAGCTTGCTTTCTAGCGGACGTGGCTCTTGCGAACGTCTGCTGGCTTAAAATCAACCCAACTATGTCAAACCCAAATCCCACAGACTCGTGATGAAGGTTTGAATGGTGAGGGTATCGACACTGCGCTCACTAACCCACCTTGGTGAGTATCTTCAATGCTTGGTAACTTTTGTAAGATAGTGGAATAGCAGAGACTGATAAATGAATATAAAACAATGCTCGAAGAAGTGGCACATCGATGATTTAACGAGCTCAGTTGTCGGAGGATCTGAAAATAGTATTCTACTGAAGTTATTGCCTGTGGGCATTGATCGAAAAATAAAGATTGATTTGCAAGAAACCTATTGATTTTTTTTTTTTTAATTTTAGCTAATATATGGGAACTTAAGATAAATTATGCAGTTAGGCTTTTATGAATATCTAAAAATTCCGTTTCATATTTTTTATTTTAATTAGCCAACATACAAGATAACTCAAGAAATGATTATTCCAAAGCACCAGGTACTCAGCGATGCTTAGAACAAAATTAAGCCAAAGTAAGCAAGCTCGAAAGTACTCGCACAGGACATTAGTTTGTCATTTAGTTCCCAGTATTTGTTGTCCAATAAATTTCAAGTTATCTGCTCCCCCGAGCGAAACTCCTGCATATCGTAATATTCGAAAACTTCATGCACCAGGAATAATTAACGTTCATTGCTGAAATTCCCTATTATTATAAACTGACAGATGTAGGCACTTAGAAAACAGAACTTTCAGAAAGCTCTTGATACAACAGGCAATTTGAAGATGTCCTTCTGGTCGATTTCAAACAGGGCGTAATTTCCAAATATTATATGTTTATGGATGGCTGGATGTTATATGTTGTACGGAACCGTGGTAGCTCAGTGGCCAGAGCGTTCGCTTTAGTTTCATAGATCGCTATTGACCTGACGCCGGCACCACTGATATTGTTAATAACGATATTAAATGCTGAATTTACTAAGTGCTCGGCGGTGAAGGAAAATATCGTGAGGAATCCTGCATGTCTGTGAAATATTGTTACGAGAACATGTTAAGTTCGCCAACCCGCATCGGAGCCCGGGCCGGACCCTTCTCGGCTCCTAATCTCCCCCCAGATATTTGAGAAGGAAGCCTTTGCCCAGCTGTGGACATTTACAGGGTGCCACTTTACTTTACTTTACTATATGTAGAAATACAACATTAACAAATTTAAATAAACAAACTTTTAAGCTGTTTAGAACTTCATCATCTGCGTCATCTTCGTTCTTTAAAGATTCTTCTTCGAAGTTTTGGTTTCCCAAGCGAAAATTAATTTCCGAATACACGCAATTTCAACCTCATATCGGCCATTCTTGCGTATATATGCTCTGTATGAAAGGTGTTTTGGAAAAATACTTAGATAAATAAAGAATTAATGTCTTTTTAACTAAAGAGTCAAGACTTGACTGAGTCAAGGTAATGACAACTCGGTGGCGTAGTGGCTAAAAGCGTTCGGCTGTGGCGCTGCAGGTCGCGAATGCGAGTCTCGCACGGGACAAGTATTTATGAATGAATTACAAACAATTGTTCCGGGTCTTGGTGTTTTTCCATGTAAAAGTTACGTACTGTTATATCCCCTCTGCGTATGGGATGAGCATGACCAAGGTGCAGCATCAGCACCTTATTATCGGTATATAACAGCGGTGGCACAGCCCACCGCAGTCCGACTCAATCCTTCATCCGGGGTACTTGTCCTTTATTTTCTTGTAATATTGTGTGTTAATTAAAGTTCCAGTTCGTGTAATAAACTTTTTAAAACCAATCTCAAGTATCCTGTATAACAAATGGTGGCAGCGCAAAGGGATTTTAAAAAATCCTTGACTCAAACCAGCACAATCTCACAGTGAATATAGTGAAGTGAAAACCGTGAAGGAAATCCATCGTCGCCAAGCCCGAACCTGCAAACTTCTCGTAGAAAACAACACCTTCATTGCTGAGCATCAGTATCATCATCACCACGCATCTCCAGCATACCGTATCCCGCAAGCCTTAAAGCAGCATGTTCCTGTTCGTCCTGTAAGTTAACTTACTTATATAAAGTCAACATTCGAATCACATTCGACTAAAGACAGTTGTCCGCAACGCCGCCGTCAGTTATCTCCTGCCCACACACGCATCACTGGCGCTTTACTAGGAAGAGATAAGGAGCCGTCGCAGTCGAAGACTTACATCATTTTTATGTACTGTTTAAACCCTACCTGTTATCACCTTGTCTTGTAACTTCACATAGTAATAAAGCTTTCTTTAACATAATAAATATTTCCGCATGATCAAAGCCAAAGACGAAGAACAAAAAACAGTTAAAATGTCAGACATTGACCTAAACATCTTAATTAAATTTATCGGCACATTTGACGGGTCTCGCGAAAAATTAACTCCATTTATAAATAACTGCCGCAACGCAATAAATTTAGCGTCATCTTCCCAGACGGATATACTCCTCAAATATATATTAAGCCGCCTCGAAGGCAAAGCCGAAACCGCGTGTGCAGTAAAAGAGTTCTCGAAATGGAACCAACTAGAAGACTTCCTAAAGACACAATTCGGTGATGTCAAACATTACGCATATTTACTTTCCGACCTACAGGAGTGCAAACAGGGTCGAAATGAAACCGTGAGTCAGTATAGCCTTAGAGTTGAATCTTGCCTGGCAAAACTTCTGACGGAGATAAACATTTCAATACCAACTAGGAAAAAGATGAATTAGCTGGTCGTGTGGCCGCCATGCAAGATCTCGCTCTTAACGTATTTACGATAGGTTTGCATCCACACCTATCTATGATAATTAGGTGTAGAGACCCTAGCACGTTAAACGAGGCTATCAATCTCGCCACGGCAGAAGAAAAATCGTCGGATAAGTACCAGGTATGCAGGTCAATCGAATCCTCTAAACTTTCCAAATACCGAACAGCGTCGTCAAAATACAACATTCTCAAGGCCAACATCTAACTTCAGTAACCAAAACCCTAGGCCAAAAAATAACAATAATAATAATGATCCATTTTGTAGGTATTGTAAGACAGTAGGTCATTCAATAGAGTACTGCAGGAAACGAGAGTACAATAACCGGAAATTTAATTACGCACAGAACATGAATCGATCCTCAAGTTCCAAATTATAATCGCCGTAACCAACAAATTAATGTCATCAATCCAATAGAATACGAGAATACGCCTAATTTAAACGACCAAACCTTCCTGTCAGGTATCGTGCGGGAAGATTAAATAGGAAAACGATACACTAAACAATCAAACCCTTGCAAACCCCACGAACTCTGCTAGACCTAAGTACACGCTGAATTCCACTGTATCCAGACCAACCTACAACCAGGGTAACCAGCCCCAATTTAAAGGTGGTCGTATCTCTGTTTCAAAGAGCACTTGCAACCTCGGTAACCAGCCCCAATTTAGAAGTGACTTCCACCCACTGTATCCAGACCAACCTACAACCAGGGTAACCAGCCCCAATTTAAAGGTGGTCGTATCTCTGTTTCAAAGAGCACTTGCAACCTCGGTAACCAGCCCCAATTTAGAAGTGACTCTCCACCCACTGTATCCAGGCCAACCTACAACCAGGGTAACCAGCCCCAATTTAAAGGTGGTCGTATCTAGTTTCAAAGAGCACTTGCAACCTCGGTAACCAGCCCCAATTTAGAAGTGACTCTCCACCCACTGTATCTAAGTTCACCCATAAACTCGGTGACCAACCAGATGAATCGAAGACGGACTCCAACCACAAAAGTATTTTTCCTATAAACTGCCCCTCATGCACGGCACCTGAATCACTAAGTAACGTATTAAAAACATATAACATCGCAACCAACCCCACAAAAAATTACCTTTTATTACAATACAAACTTCAGTTTCTTCAAAAACTTAAAGTTTTTAGTTGACAGTGGTGCATCCATTAGTCTTATAAAAGGGTTCCATCGAAAAGATGCCTGAAATTGTTAACCACATTGTCAGTTTTAGTGGAGTGACTAACAATCCAATGCTCTCACTGGGACATACATCTATAGCTTTCGAAACATTAAATAATCATTTCCATGTCGTTCCTAACCTTGACTTTCCCTACGACGGTATAATCGGTAACGACTTTCTTCGAAGTACAATTGTAAAATCGACTACTCTGAAAATATACTGACTGTCGACAATTTGAAGTTCAACGTAGAGTTTACTGACCCAACCTTTTCCATCCCCTCGACCGAACAAATAATCGAATGTTGTGTACTAAATCCAGACATTAAAGAAGGACTTATCCTTGACCAAAACCCAATCGACTCTCTCTTAATAGCAAACTGTGCGGTTAAAGTAAAACCAAACCGCAGGGTAAATATCTCAGTAGTGAATACATCCGAGTCTCCTATATATAGATTCCAAAACAAAATTCAAAATCTCACCTATAACGAAAATTGAACATCGAGAAATTCTACACACATTTTATCATGACTCTCCTGCCAATAATAATGCTTTATCTCGAACCGAAGAAGTGATAAACTTATTAAGAGTCTCTCATCTAAACTCTGAAGAGACCGATGCCTTATATAATCTCTGTTCCATTTACTCTGACATCTTTCATCTCCTCATGACAAATTAACATGCACGGAAGCTATCCAACATGATATTACTACTTCCTCTTCAGTCCCCATAAACACGAAATCCTATAGATTCCTGAAGTCCACAAGCAAGAGGTACAATCCCAGATTAATAAAATGCTTAACGAGGGAATCATAAAACATTCTACATCTCCATGGTCTTCCCAATCTGGATCGTTCCAAAAAACTGACGCATCAACACTCAAATGGCGGGTAGTAATAGACTACCGCAAACTAAATGATATCACTATCGGAGATTCCTATCCAATACCCAATATCTCCGAAATCCTAGACCATCTCGGTAAGTGTAAGTACTTCAGTACCTTAGACCTAGCGTCAGGGTTCCACCAAATCAAACTTTCAGAACAAGATGCCCCTAAATCCGCTTTTTCCGTACCTGAAGGACATTTTGAATTCACACGTATGGGCTTAAGAATGCCCCCGCTACCTTTCAGAGGCTAATGAACTCTGCACTGTCGGGCCTCCAAGGTATACAGTGTTTCGTCTACTTAGATGACATTGTAATCTATTCTTATGACCTCGACATTCACATGAAAAACCTTTCCAACGTTTTCGATAGACCTGCACATTTAATCTCAAACTGCAACCCGACAAGTGTGAGTTTCTCCGCAAAGAAGTTTCCTACCTGGGACACATCATCACGGATCAGGGTGTCAAACCCAACCCAGAAAAACTAATGCCGTAGAAAAATTTCCTATTCCTAAGTGTCCTAAGGACATAAAATCGTTCCTAGGACTGGTATCATATTATCGCCGTTTTATCCCTAATCTATCCAAAGTCGCTAAACCCTCACAAATCTTTTAAAAAGGATACCCTTTAACTGGACCAACGAATAACAATTATCATTCGAGAGTCTTAAGAAAGCTCTCATGTCGGCGCCTATTTTAGCCTATCCGGATTTCAACAAACCTTTCCTTCTGACATGTGACGCTTCAAACTATGCTATTTCTGCCATACTATCTCAAGGTCCAATAGGAAGCGACCGTCCAATCGCATATGCGTCCCGAACATTGCATAAAGCCGAATGTAATTATAGTGTTACGGAAAAGGAATGTTTGGCTATCATTTTGGCACTAAAACTTTCAGGCCTTATTTATATGGACGCAAATTCTCAATCGTAACCGATCACCGACCTCTCAAATGGTTGTTTAATTGCAAAGAACCTGGCTCTAAGCTCGTTAGGTGGAGACTTAAACTAGAAGAATTCGACTATGACGTAATTTATAAAAAGGAAAATCAATAGTAATGCTGACACCCTTTCGAGGTACCCAGTCCACCCTATTTTAAATGATCAACCTGAACCACAGCCATCGACATCGGGTTTGCCAAGGATCGCCTCGTACAAAATAACGATTCCCTAAAGGCAACCCCGACGACCTGATAACCCTCGAAGATTTGGGATTTGACCTTTAGGAGATCTGGTAGATCTCAGCCCGCTTATTCCTCTGTCTCCTTCCGACTTTCCGACACCACTGGATCCAACTCTTGAACCTCCGGATCCAACTCTTGAACCACCAGATCCAATCCCAGTTCCACCGAATCCGAACACACTAAGTCCAGATCCACCTCCAGATGCTCCATCTCCAACAGATGGAACATCCACGAACTCTCAAAAGGATTACTCGGAATTTTTAAAATCTTTCAACAAAAGGGAAATTTACAACACATACTTAAAAGAGCACAACGAGAGCATTCTTAGGAGTAAATGCAACACAATATTGATCCCAACATCTATTGACCTCGACGATGCAAATCCCTACATCCAGGATATCCTTCTTACGCCTGAAAATTCCATCCAAGAGGGCGAACGTGAACTCCACTCTTTCAACAAATACACCATAAACGATAAGACATTTTATTTCATGTTCACGAAAGTTTATTATTTCGACACGTGCCCTTATCCTGACATCTTCAAATCCCTGAAATCAGTCAGGGACGACATCCTCCTGACGGGCAATATCAATGAAATCGCCACAACAGATTTCAAAAATCCTTCGAGCAAAATTCATACACCAAGATATACAACATGCTTGTATATTTATTTAACAACACTAACATAACTATAAATGTCTATCACAACACAATCATCTATCCTGTCCCGACAGAGATACAAAAATCCTTAAAGAAAATCATGACATCCCTATCGCCGGTCATCTCGGATCAAATAGAATGTACGACAGGATTAAAGAGCGCTACCAATGGAAGAATATGCGCACAGAAATAGAAGATTATGTAAAAATTGCAAATTATGTCAGTCCAATAAGGCTCTTCGCAAAATTCACAAGGCTCCGATGCAAATCACTACTACCTCGACGCGTCCATTCGAAAGAGTCAGCCTGGACATTGTCGGACCTCTACCCGAAGCTGGCATCCAAAAATTGAAATATATCCTCACTCTTCAAGACGACCTAACGAAATTCTCCTTGCCTATCCCATATCTAACGCAACAGCAGAGGAATCCTGCGAATGTTTAGTCCACTTTATCTCCGTATTCGGTATCCCCAAATCCATACTTACTGACCGGGGAACAAATTTTACAGCTGAATTATTCAAAAGACATGTGAGTTCCTCAAAATTAGACAAATCTGGTCCTCTCCTACCACCCACAAACACAAGGTGCACTTGAGAGAAGCCATTCGACCCTTAAGGAATATTTGAAATCATATGTAAATGAAAACCAAACTGATTGGCATAAATTCGTTTATACTGCCATGTTAACCTACAACAGTTCTATCCATACCACAACTAGATTCACACCTTACGAACTTATTTTTGCCCATAAACCTTTTATACCTGACTCTATCTTCGAATTCCGCCCGATATCACATATCCTGAATATGTAAGAATGCTCCATCACCGCCTTAAAATATCCAGGAAAAGGCGCTACAAAACATCCAGCTATCTAAAGAAAGAGCAAAACCTACTACGACAAACATAGTCGCTCAATACAGTATAGAGTAGGAGATTACGTATATTTAAAAAATCATCTCAGACTTCGTAAAGCTCTATCCCCTCTCTGGAAAGGTCCTTATAAAATTGTAAGAGTCAACAACAACAACACTCTTAGTCTTCTTATAAATCGACGCCATGTCACTCATCACTTTGATGAAGTAAAACACGCGGCAAATGAAAACCAATAATTTTAGTAAAAACCTATTTGTATTATATTATTATTTTTTTTTCTTATTATTATTTACAATTACCTTTTACACATTTTTATACATTTAATTTGTATTATATTATCATTATTTTCTTTTCTCTCGTCATCTTTTCCTCGATGATTAAAAGTACATAAGTAAAGTAAGTTCAAATTATATTACAGAATCCTCGCTGTTCTCTGTAGCCCCGTACCTACCACCGACGCCAAACGATTTGTAGAATTCATCACCAAGAGTCCTGGTTTGCTCTTCGACCCTGTCGGCACCTTAAAAGCGGCTAATGATCAATTTCATGTAGTAATTCCTATCGATGTCTCAACTTACGACAAATACATAAAAGACATTCGTATCACTTTGGACTCTTTTCAATCCCAGTGCCAAAAGAATACAGGTATAAGCAATACCAAATGTTACAATATGCTACAACCGTTGTATTCCTTACATAACGACATTCTGCGTGACTTCAATTCTATATCACATATAATATCTAATAGCGTTTCCAAACGGTCAGCCTGGTTTGCCGGAGTAGGCACCGTATTCAAACACATATTTGGCACTATGGATGAAGATGACGCTAAACATTATAATGAGGCAATACAAACACTATATGATAACGAAAAGGTCCTTACAAACTCGATAAGAGAAAACATTATAATCTCCCGAGTCGCGATTTCAAATATGAACCAATCCTTGCAGCTATTAAATGAGAATCAAAATAAATTAAATGATGCATTCGAAAGAATATATACAGTAGTAAACAATATTACTAATGTAATACAAATAAATAATTTTCAAGCACATTTAAATTCTATCCTAAATGTACTACAATCTAATTTGTTAACTCTTTCATTTGAAATCGAAGATATCTTAAACTCTATTTTATTCGTTAAGGCTAATATATTACATCCATCGGTATTAACTCCGAAGCATTTATACGAAGATATAGTTAGTAACCTCAAGGTAATCCCTAAGTATAAGGATTTTCCAATTAATTTAGAATTAAACAATATTCATGTTTTACTCAATATAGCTGATTTAATATGTTACTACATCAACGGAAAACTTATTTTTGTAATTAAAATACCTTTAGTTGATGCCTTAGAATACAACATATATAAAAGTACACCTTTACCAACCCCTCAAGTAAACGATACTACTAATTCTTTTATAACCATTTTACCAACAGAAAATTATATAGCTATAAGCAAAGATAAATCCACTTTTACCTATATCAAAAGTTTAGATTCATGCAAGAATATTATTGTAACTAAAACTTACCTTTGTGAACTATCCGACATATATACTGTATCTAGAAACCCTTCTTGTGAAATAGACATCATAATGAAAGCCGTAACAACCTTACCTGTAAGTTGTGAATATAAAATCTTCTTTGGAGAAGTAGATATTTGGCATAAACTACATAATGAAAAGTGGATATTTGTACAATCAAAACCCGTCAAACTCTCTATTGAATGTGACAACAATGACGTCACAGAACACATTATATCCGGTACAGGTGTACTGAACATTCCAACGAATTGTATAGCTTATCATAAGAATTATAGATTTGTTAAGAAAAGTTCGCCATCTATTTCTATTCCTGTTTTAATTCCAACATTTAACATCCTCAACGACACATGTTGTAGTATTAATAACATAAAACTAACCTTACCCATTTCAAAGCTTCAAAACGCTAATCTAGACAACTTGAAAGATTTTGACTTTGTATCCAATCAGATCTTAAAGAATTTGGAGTCTGTTCAATCTCCAAGTAATTGGAATAGTCATGTAAGCTTTCCAATTTTAAGTGTATTTTCCTGTATTCTATGTCTAAGCTTAATTCTATTGTATTTCTGTAAAAAAGACCAGTACCTGGGAAAGTTATTCAGAAAAGCCGGAAAACCAACAACTAGTAGCGATCCAGAAGTAATATCGATTGGACCTCGCTTAAGAATCGATTAGTCTTAACGGAAACTTTTCTTTTTCCCATAAGTTTCCTTCTTAACGTGGGGGTTGTTATATCCCCTCTGCGTATGGGATGAGCATGACCAAGGTGCAGCATCAGCACCTTATTATCGGTATATAACAGCGGTGGCACAGCCCACCGCAGTCCGACTCAATCCTTCATCCGGGGTACTTGTCCTTTATTTTCTCTTGTAATATTGTGTGTTAATTAAAGTTCCAGTTCGTGTAATAAATCCTTTTTTTTAAAAACCAATCTCAAGTATCCCGTATAACAGTACGTAAATTAAAAATTATGATTTTTCATTTATTTTAAAATATGTTTCATCATATTTTGAAAAAAATAAGTTCAAACATGATTCGCTTTCGTATTTTCCCTTCTAGTATTAACTCAACAACAGATTTTTAATCATAAACACTTTTGAAGGTTTTCACATTTCCCAGGATATGCTTATGATCAGCAGGAAAACTCTCAATTACAACGTTAATTATGTTTAAAAAAGACAGTGCTATTGATCAAGTTCTGCTGACAGATTCGATTTGTTCAATCACATTTGAAAACTCTGAATAAAGTCGACTTTAAATCGTTCATTTGAATTCTATAGAAAATACGTGACTCGAATGTTTCAAACTTGTATCAGAATGATAAGAAAATTCAATATTGAATCTTCTTTACAGAAGAGAATTTCTTTAAAGAAATATTAATTCCTAAGCAGTAAAATGAAATGCTTGAACAGAAAAAAATATCTATGTAATGTCAACGATAGGGCTAATATAGTTTTATAATATTTGAAACAATTGACTCCTTTTTTTTCTCTCTGTTTCTCTTCTTTCTTCTCTATCTTTTTTCATCTTCTTTCAACTGTTCTATTGTGGCCTCTTCCATGGTGAGGTTTTTTAGTTATCACCTAACTAGGCTCCTCCTTTGGTGAAAAGTGTGTTGGGAGTGAATATTCCGTAGTAAGGAATATCTGTGTATTAGGTATACGATTGAAAGAACTTTTTGCATCTTATTAATGTTCTAAAGGATATACCTCTGTGAATATTCCGTAGTAAGGAATATCTGTGTATTAGGTATACGATTGAAAGAACTTTTTGCATCTTATTAATGTTCTAAAGGAAAAATTTGATGGCTATAGGAATATTTTCGTTGTACTTTTCTAGTTTAGTCTCCGTACAGAATTGTTCAAACATTTGCAAATAATACTCGAAAAACTGGATATTTTAATGAAGGAATTGGATTAAGAGTACTTAGAATTGCACAAAATGAAACTTTAATGTATGGATTTAATTTAATCATGTCAATGAATTATTTGAATTAAAGGGTATATAAACACTAACGTTGTAATTCGAACCATAAACTAAAAACTTTTGTGGTTTATTTTCTTTGAAAAGACCTCGAACAACACACAAAGTCTTTATAAGGTCACGTTCCAATTTCCAGTAACTGTCGCGGCCGTAGTTCAAGAGGTTTATTTTGCTTGAGTACGTGACTTTTGTCGCCATCGTGAAATTAATATTTTTTTTTTCGTTTATCCTTGCATGTGATATTTAAAAAGCCTTTTTTTTCCCCTTAAACGCTTCCTACGTCATCCACGGGAAGTAAAGTGACAATTTTTTACCCCGCCATCTTTAACTTTAGACAGGTAATACCTGATGGGTGAAAGTCTATGATGATTTCCTTCTTGATCTTAAAAATTGAACTAGGTAAGATGATGTGAGGAGGAATAAACAACTATTTTTCTCCAAAAGCCAACTCACTTTTACGTAATAATTATAATACCTTACAAACGAGACTCCGGCGACGACCAATGGTGGTGAAATATTCATCAGTATTTCTCAGCGTGCTGACTAAATCTTCCTAGAAATATATGCCGGCTGACAGGTTCTAGTCCGTAGATAAAAAAAATGTATGACAGTTTAAAAACCGATGCATTCTGGTTTGCAAGGTATTAAGAGCCAGTTTAATTATAGGCTGTGAGGGAATGCATCTTAATGCCCAGGGGAGACAACGCATTTGTAACAATAACCATAGCAGAGTTGCAGTAACCACGTTTTACACGTGGTAGAGCCAAGTAGCGGCTTTTGCTGCTGTTTGAATGGGCCGGCTTGACCGGGGTAGCACCACGGCCTGGCAGAATACCGGCGTGAACTAAAGGCGTCTTGTGTTTTTGCGTTTTCGTTCGGTGAGAGAGGTAACCGGAGGCTTGTCCTAATACACTCCCCTCCAACTCCTGCATTTTTAAAGGCTGACAACTCTCCTGCAACTCCTATGGTGATGCATCAGGTGGATTGTTATTTCGTTTTTCACTCCAAAGCAAAAATGTATATTATTGCACTTGCAATGGGCAAATTAAATATTATTATTAAAATAAAAATCGTGTGTGCGCTTGTGTAAGAAGTTATACTTCTCTAACGTAACAAAACAAAAATAACTAAAAATGTAATCCCGCGTGCCTGTACTCTTTGTTTGTAAAAATTTACATTAAATGCAATTGATAACGGTTTAATTAAATAAATTATCATTCACCACAAAATGTTCCTACATAAGAGTCGACAGATTCGAATGCATAAGGTTTGATTCTCCGTTGCGATTTTACACACTGGTATGACGTTCTAAGGATGACGTGTTCAGCTATCCATGTGATCAATAAAATGACTTCCCTTCTCTTGAGCTACAGTTTGAACATCGCATTATTTAGATTTTAATTATACCGGTTTAAGTGGAAGTCAATTAATATTCGAGTAGATACGATATCCTAACTAAACATTTACCTCGTTATAATTAAAACTTTATTTACTTAACTCTCCTCTTTACTGCTTCTTTGGTGCAAGTTTTCATAAGATTTTGACGAATTCAAATTGATTTGAAATAATTTTTATTTTCGAATCGTGAGACGTAGCGTTAAATAGTAAATACACTTTGATGTTCTTGATTTCGGCTAAATTTAAATGAATAAATTTAGATTCAAGAATAAGTTTACTGTACAAAAATTTATGGAATCTGCTCGTAAAATGCAACTAAGGAAAAGCCTTGAAAATCTCGTGACAATCCTCGGAAGCAAATTCGGTGTCGAGGCTCGCCAATAGTTACGTTCTGTCTCCATGAATTGTGGAAAAATAGGATCAAATGGATATCCAATTCCAAATATCTGCCTACCTCTTTTTAGGTTAAAGGCGTGAGTGCTTACAATCATACAGTACTTATACATATTCATCTTCCAGCGACAGACAGCACTATAACTAATATGTTATATATTATGTTAAGCAGCGATTTGTAATAAAAGAGTTGCCGAGTGGTGGAGTGGAGTGGTGGAGGATCTCTGAAGTTTTCTTTAGTACATTTTAGAAACTTTCCTTTAGTAGGCTCTCAAGTTGTGCTATCGGCTTTCTAATGCAGTAGTAAGAGTTTGTATGTCGGGGATTCGATTCCCGCATGGGGCAAAGCAATCTCCTACATACCAATTTATGTAAGTACAAGGTTTAACTAACCATTCTCGCATCGTAACAATAACACGGCGTGATCAGGGCGCCGATGGTAAGTATTTTACTCTCCAGGAACTTAATGATTTAAACTAGAAAGTCACAAATGAATTTATTATTGTTAATAAAATAAGAACAACTTTTTTGTGGGAATGTGGCAAACGTTCGAGCATTCCGGGCGTTCCTGATGGTAAGAGATTTACGATTTCTATGTACATCAGTAACACCGGCAGGTGCGTTGCCGGTCTTTAAGGAAATTTGGGGAGATGGAGTGGGCCTCCGGCTATCTCCATCGCCGAAAGATACGCAGAAACACAAAATGTATTTATTTAACGTCGGTATTCTGCGCGGACGGTCGAGCCGGCCTATTCGAAGCCACCGCACAAGTTGACAATTCTTGACGTGTTGAAATAATAGAAATTCTATTGTTGGGACACGCGAAGTACATAAGAGGTATAAATATCGTAACATGCTGACAATACCTGATCACAAAGACAGATAATATTTTGCGGGAAATTAATATTATATATATTTTTATATTTTTGTTATGTTAATTAAGTTTTCATTATGTGTTACTTGAGTTGTGGCTATGAATAAAGTACTTTCTTTCTTTCATTATGTGAATTAGTTACAATGTTATTAAATATAAATAGTGTTTAATAATGAAAAGCTAATGTGCACGCTACATTAACATGTAATACATCATCCAGTAAATGGGTTGCTCCCCACAACGTCTACTTATATCTGGGGCTCTTCCGCAAGAGCGGGTCTGTGAGCAAATTATCGCGCGTTTTGCATGTATACTCTTTATTTAAAGGCGGGTTTTTGGCAGGGATGCATCGCAAATATTAAGTAGCGAGCATCTCTCTGTTTACATATAACAAAAACTGCAAATTTCTAACGCTGTACAAGTAGCAGTCTGTAAATTCCTACTGTTAGGCAAAGGTCTTCTTCTCAAATATTTTTGAGGGTTTAGGAGACGTGAGGGGTCCGCCTCGAAGCTCCGGTTATTGTTAGCTGAATTCACATGCCCTGAGAATAATATTTTTTATTATTTCTCAGACATGCAGGGTTTCCTCGCAATATTTTCCTTCACCGCCGAGCACTATAAATTTAGCACTTAAAAATGCTATTTACAATTCATGTGATACCGACCCCGAGGTCACTCGCACAATATGAAACAAAAGCGAGCCCCCTGACCACTAGACCACCACCTACTCCATATATAATGTATAGAATTTAATAATGACATAAGATACCATGAGAGTCGAATAAGGAAAAGCCTTGACAATCTCTTGGCATCCAACTAAGATGAAGGTAAGAAAGATGGCGACTTAACCAGTTCAAAACTGCCAAGCCGAAAAAACATTGGTCGATGACAGGAGCAGCGTCTAAGGTGGTAAGGTCTGGCAATGCAATCGCCTATTCGCTAGCCAACCTTGGGGATAATGGCAGAGGACTTTCCCCTGCAGGGATTTCCTAATATGATGATTAATCAAAAATAAATCATAAAGTGGAAGGGGACGTTTTTTTAAAGAATAATAAATATTTAAAAATGAAAAACAAATGTTCACATGCATAAATGTTAAATTTATCGAACCAACATTTGTAAGTAAATATTTCTCTTCATCATGTGGAATCTATTTGCTTTGATCGTCAGTCTTACATTTATGTCGGCCTTTAACCTCCGCTTGATAGCTTAATGAATGTACTGAATTGAATTTCATCATACATTTTAGAATATTCCCTCACTTAGTTTGAATATCTCAACATTAGTTAACAACATTACATTTTCTTTAAAACGTATGCAGTGAAATGAAAAAATACGTGATTGATTTGGGGTTCGATTGCCAGCGCAGGCACTAATGGAGTTAATAACAATTTTAAGCGCTGAATTAACGACGTACCCGCGTGGTGAAGCAAAACATCTCGAGGAAACCTGCATGTCTGATTAATAATAAAAACATATAATTTTCATTATGTTCTATAATGAGGACATTTGCGTGGCTGACTCCTCCCGGTTCCAAATCTATCTCAAATATTTGAGACGAGGTTCCAAATAGGCTGCAACTATGGTTTACGTTTTAAAATCATTTAAGTTGTAATAGTTAATTTTAGTACTAATAATATATAATTGTTTGCGATCTTCAAATACAACTAAGCCTGTGCCTCTGTTGGTGCAGACTATACCAAGCAGTCGGTTTACACAGGTCGACAATGAAGAGCCAGACTGAGATAGGAAAGAAGATATACAATTTTATCATAAACATCATGCTTAAACATAGTTTGTTGAACAAGTTCGATAAAATTTGACTAATTACATAGATATAATAACTTAATTTTTTTTTATGTGATAATGAAATTAGACATGTACATTTATTTATATTGTTATTCTTGTTATTATTTTATTATATTTAACGTGGTAGAGCCAAGCGGCGGCTTTCGCTGCCGCAGGAATGGGCCGGCTCGTCCGGATAAGTACCACGGCCTCGCAGAATACCGGCGTGAAGTAGAGGCATCTTGTGCTTCTGCGTTTCGTGCGGTGAGTGAGGTAACCGGAGGCACTCTCCCCCCTCCACCCTTCCCAAATATGGTAGCGGTATATAATTTTGAGCTAACCCAGGAGGGTACCAGTACCTACGGTTCTGGAGAATCCCTCACTTCCGCATCCACGTTCAGGCTTTCCTACGCTACCTAATCGTGGATGCTCAGTCTGCCCCGCGTATTCTGAGGGGGGCAATATTCCGCTTTCTTTCTTTCCTACTCGAGGCAAACGCAGCAAGGAAACTATGGCATCCCCTACCGCGCTCGCCGTGGATTTCTGCAATATCAGGGGACTCCACTCGAACCTTAGCGCCGTTCATTACCATCTTGAAACGGCGAAGCCGGCCTTGCTTTTTCTTACAGAGACTCAGATATCGTCTCCGGCTGATACCTCTTATCTCTATTACCCGGGGTACAAACTGGAACACTCCTTTGTGCCCCGTGCCGGAGTTTGCGTATACGTCAGAGATGATATCTGTTCTCGACGCCTCGGTAGTCTTGAAGGTTTGGACCTATCTACCGTTTGGCTGCGCATCGACAGCGACGACCATCCGCGCGTCTATGCGTGCCTTTACAGGTCCCATAGCGGTAATACCGTAACTGACCGACTCATCGACCACATCCAAATGGCTACAGATTCCGTGCTACAACAGATCCCATCCGCAGAGATCGTGATTCTCGGCGATTTTAATGCCCACCACACCGATTGGCTCGGTTCTCGCATAACCGATCATGCGGGGAGATCTGTTCACGACTTTACATTAGCATATGGCCTGACACAACTGGTAACCTCGCCGACGCGGATCCCAGACGTGGAAGGTCATACACCTTCCCTGTTGGACCTTTCGCTGACCTCACACCCGGACGGATATTTGGTCTCAGTCGATGCCCCTCTTGGCTCGTCGGACCACTGTCTGATCCGGAGTGTAGTGTTTATCGCGCGCCGATCCCGAACGCGATCTGCGGGGTTCCGCCGTGTGTGGCACTATAGGTCGGCAGATTGGGATGGAATGCGGTCTTTTTGCTTCCTACCCATGGGGTCAGGTTTGCTTCTCGCTGGATGATCCCAACGTCGTTGCAGATTCTGTCACCGATGTGGTACTTCAGGAATGGAACTTTTATTCCGTTCTCTGCAGTGCCTGTCGGAGGTAAATCCCAGCCTTGGTTTAGTCGCACCTGCAAAATAGCGTCACGCCGAAAGCGGAAGTGCTACCAGGCCTGGGCCGATGCATCGGCGTCTCGGGATGCAAAACCAGTGCTCTTAAAACGAGTACAACTCTGCCTCCAGGTCCTTCAAAAGAGTTATCGCTGCGGCAAAGTTAAAGCACATTGGCAGAATTGGCGAGAGACTAGTTCGCCTCCCATCGGGATCCCGCGCATTCTGGTCTCTCGCCAAGGCTGTCCAGGGAATTTCTGTCAGCCATCTCTCCCATCTCTACACAAGGAGGATGATTCGCTGGCCCATACTGCAAAAGAGAAAGCCGATCTCTTGGGCCCTCTTTTGCATTCAACTCGACTCTTGATGACCGGGGAAACTCTCCACCTACCATCCCGTGGTGTAAGTGCTCCATGCCGGAAATTCAGTTTCTGCAGAGCTCAGTGCGAAAGGCACTCCGCTCCCTGGACATTCATAAGTCGAGTGGGCCGGACGGAATCCCTCCAATTGTGCTGAGGATGTGTGCCTCTGAGTTGGCACCGGTTCTCACGCGTCTTTTCTGGCACTCCTACTCTTCAGGCGTCGTCCCGGAATCTTGGAAGACAGCATTTGTGCATCCAATACCCAAAAAAGGCGACCGTTCTGATCCGTCCAACTACAAGCCTATTGCCATCACCCTTTGTTATCTAAAATAATGGAGTCACTCATCAACACCCAGCTCCTGAGGTACCTGGAGGAACACCAGCTCATCAGTGACCGACAGTACGGTTTCCGTCGCGGACGATCAGCTGGTGATCTTCTAGTTTACCTGACTCACCGATGGGCAGAAGCAGTTGAGTCTAAGGGGGAGGCTTTGGCGGTTAGTCTGGACGTAGCGAAAGCATTTGATAGGGTTTGGCATAAAGCGCTTCTTTCAAAGCTTCCATCTTACGGGGTTCCTGAGAGATTGTGCAACTGGGTCACCAGCTTCCTCACGGATCGGAGCATCAAGGTTGTTGTCGACGGTGCATGCTCGGACCCCAAACCCGTGAATGCTGGTGTTCCACAAGGCTGTGTGCTATCTCCCACTCTGTTCCTTCTGCATATCAACGACATGCTACAAATCAGTAGCATTCATTGCTATGCAGACGACAGCACGGGTGATGCCCTATATACAGGCCGTGCGAATATTTCTCGGGAACACGTCGACGAGTGCCGGAACAAACTTGTGTCTGAAGTCGAGACCTTGTTATTCAAAGTCTCGGATTGGGGTCGACGTAATTTGGTCCTATTCAACCCCAAAAGACACAGGTTTGCGCGTTCACCGCTAAAAGAATCCCTTTGTCGTTTCTCCTCTTTTGAGAACATTCCCTTATTGCCTCAGCCAGTATCAGAATCCTTGGCGTTGACATATCGAGCGACGTTCAGTTCCGTGGTCACTTGGAGGAAAGGCCAAATTGGCCTCCAAAAGCTTGGTGTGCTCTGTAGAGCGGGACAGTATTTCATGCCGGTCCACCGTTTGCAACTTTATAAGGCGCAAGTTCGGCCCCACATGGAATACTGTTCTCATCTCTGGGCAGGGGCACCCCAGTACCAACTCCTTCCATTTGACCGCATCCAACGTCGAGCGGCTCGAATTGTCGGCGACCAAGCTCTCTCTGATCGGCTTCATCCTTTGGCCTTGCGAAGAGATGTTGCTTATCTTTGCATTTTTTACAAAATTTTCCACGGGGAATGTTCTGAGGAACTGTTCGTATTGATCCCAGCTGCTGAGTTTCACCATCGTACATCGCGACTGAATTCGAAGTTCCATCGATACCACCTAGATGGTTGGCATTCCACCACAGTGCGTTTTAATCGAAGTTTTCTGCCACGCACTTCGACTTTGTGGAATCAGCTGTCGCCAGCAGTATTTCCGAATAGTTACGACTTAGGGACCTTCAAGAAAAGAGCTTATTCCTTCCTTAAAGGCCGGCAGCGCATCTGTAGCTCCTCTGGTGTTGTGGATGTTCGTGAGCGTCGGTGATCACTTACCATCAGGTGAGCCGCACGCTCGTTTGCCCCCTTCTTCTATAAAAAAAAAAAATTATACTTTGATAGTTGTTATAAATTTTGATTTTGACATCTGATCATCAATGTAATAATGTAATGTAATATACCTTATATAGCTATGTTTTGAAATTATATCATATTGTAAAATTTGTATGCCAATAAGTGGTAGATCATATAGGACATAAACAAAATGTTAACATCTATATCTATATAACAAGTATCACATATGATCAACAAATAAATATAAATATATAAATAAGGGTATCTCCCAAATTTAGCGTATTAGCTGTAATTGCCGATAGAATGTACACGAGAATATTGTTTACGTGCTCTATAAAAAATACACAACAACACCAGTTTTATTATTAAAAATTAAATAATTAATATAATGATTTCTTGTATTTACGCGAACAGCTCACATTTGAATTGATACTATTATTTACAGAAACGAACACCGATTCATGCCAAGGATGATTTGTGAGGGCATTGAAATCAAAAAAACAGGTTTCAATGGAGAAGATGGCTGAGTGCTACCACCGTATTGGGATATTAACAAAATTAGGGAATTAGGGAGTAATAAACAAAATTAAATCTAAAACCAAGCATACCACTACACGACCTCAAGATAGTGTGAGCACATTCTGCGTAGATCGGACCAAAATTATTAGTTAAAAGCTGAAGGTAGTCCGCGTGGATTATAACATCCGGATCTCTTCATCGTGACCACGGCTGCTGTAAAGCACTCGAAAAGTCTGTCAATAAAATTCGTAAAGAATAGTTTCATTACAAAATGGTAATAGTTGGTGATTTCATGGAAAAGTTTATTCATAATAATTTTCTACATACATTTTAGGTAGGCGCGCATTTATGCCACCAATTTCGCTACTGGATAGAGCACAATTTGTGACGTCACATACAGACGTTTATATGCCAGAGAGTGAAAAATACATGGAGCGGACTTTGCTCTGAAAATAAACTACTGAATACGGTAAACATGGAAACTTTTAATGCTTGAAGAAAATATGTTTTACTACGTTTACCTGTACGACGTTGCCTCTCGAGAATCTTTCTTCCACATCGTAATATAATAATAACAAAATGATAAATATTTCAATAAATACGTTTGGGCGATATACTATTATACTTGTTTATCTATATTATACTGTTATCATGTATAAAATCCATCAGTTTACACACGTACAAGTATCAGGAATTATTTACTATAATCAAGAAACGACAGAACTAACTTTGATCTCCGAAAGATGACGGAAGTGCTATCTCATCAAGAAAAATTACTTACTTTAGTTTTTTTTTAATTGGATTGAGTTGAAAAACGAGCTAACAGACCACCTGATGATTAGTGGCTGCTGTAGCTCATAGATTCCAGGACTTACGTTGTCACCCCCGAGGACTAAGATGGAACGCCCCAGAGTCCGTAATTATACTGACCCTCAATTTTTATTTTTATTTTTTTATTCGGAAAACATACAGTGATACATAGCTTGATAAATTGTAAATTGTTATAAATGCTACACACCATTTTAACTGTTTTCGCATATTGTAACTAGAAAGTTTATTCATTAAGTAATCATTAAGCTTATTTGCTACTTGCACATAATCAAATCACAACAATTAAGAAATCGCATCGAACCATTCCTTTGTAATATAAACTTTTAAAGCAATTGGGGAAAAGTTAAAAATATGAAAATCGGGAACGCCATCCAATCTATACCTTTCAAACCGGAACACAACAGTGGTATAGTAGTTAGAAATGGGTATGGGAGTGGTATTTATCCAGATAACTCCTAGACAAAGAAGGGTCCGAGAGCCGAGGAGCCGAGAAGAGTCTAAGTCTGTAATCATGCTAGTCCTTTGCGGGTTGGCCAACTTCACATGATACAAAACCGACTAGCTATATATTCATATACTAAATATAAAATAAATTCAATACTCAAAATTATCAAAATTACAATTCATTTTGCATTTACATGATGGGAGATACGCGGGCCAGCTAAATAATAATTACAGCATTAAAAAAAACAATTTATTATTGCCTTCTCTATAATTTAAACGTCTTTGACGTATTGTGCCTGGTTGAATTCCATACATAATTATTTCTGGCCGCAGTGCGATATATTCCCGAATCGAGGATGAAAATTAATGTACGCTAAACTGGGTCACGTAACTGAGTGTGTATGAGTGCTATTATTATTTGGAACTGCTATATTTACTGCTATATTTTATCTATAACACGTAATTGCTATAACTTTCATTCAGACATATAAACACGCATGAATGATTTCATCGAAGATAGATGATTGGTGCTGTGGACTCCAATTTTCTATACTTACCATACAAAACTCAATAGCATTATACTTCTAATTTAGAATATACTTATTCAAAGTGGTGGTTCTTTCTCGATTTCGTATACATGGTTAAAGAGATAAACGAAGTATATTTCTTAAGTCAAGGTGACAAATTAACACACGGTCTGTCTAATTTTAATTGAACACAACGTGACCAACACATAATTTTACACGTTTCTATAAAATTTAGGTTCAGCCTTGATATGGCGACATCTATTTCGACACATGATAAACTCAAGAATGGCAGATATTCATTCACGAAAATCTATTCTCTAGATGGCGCTACTGTGCATACGATCCACCAGGAAAGTGTCATACGTACTTCCGTGATGGAGCCAACCTATATAGGCTCACATCCCGTAAGAAAGTGGAAGACTATGGGCTACAGTGAGTATCTAAAATACCGTGGCGGTTTCTCTTGGTAAACTAATATAATAGGTAGTTATTATTATCTGCCCATACAGTCCTCTGTTCTTTGATTTCTCTATCGCAAAATATTGACAGACTTTCACAAATGAATACAAATATACTCCAAAAATGAATGCCTTTGAAGACGCCGTTGCTTCTCTAGAAATTTACGAGATGCTGCCTGAAATTAGACTGCCTTATTAAGTGTTTCTTAGTTTTAATTTTGCTGCTTCCTTTGAAACGTAAAAATTAAAACAATGGAATTTCTATGTGTTGCAACACGTCGGAGCATATTCATTTGCTTTTTCCTTTAAAATTTAGTTTTATGTACGAATTATGTTAAAAAAAAAAAACAATTTATTATTGCCTTCTCTATAATTTAAACGTCTTTGACGTATTGTGCCTGGTTGAATTCCATACATAATTATTTCTGGCCGCAGTGCGATATATTCCCGAATCGAGGATGAAAATTAATGTACGCTAAACTGGGTCACGTAACTGAGCGTGTATGAGTGCTATTATTATTTGGAACTGCTATATTTACTGCTATATTTTATCTATAACACGTAATTGCTATAACTTTCATTCAGACATATAAACACGCATGAATGATTTCATCGAAGATAGATGATTGGTGCTGTGGACTCCAATTTTCTATACTTACCATACAAAACTCAATAGCATTATACTTCTAATTTAGAATATACTTATTCAAAGTGGTGGTTCTTTCTCGATTTCGTATACATGGTTAAAGAGATAAACGAAGTATATTTCTTAAGTCAAGGTGACAAATTAACACACGGTCTGTCTAATTTTAATTGAACACAACGTGACCAACACATAATTTTACATGTTTCTATAAAATTTAGGTTCAGCCTTGATATGGCGACATCTATTTCGACACATGATAAACTCAAGAATGGCAGATATTCATTCACGAAAATCTATTCTCTAGATGGCGCTACTGTGCATACGATCCACCAGGAAAGTGTCATACGTACTTCCGTGATGGAGCCAACCTATATAGGCTCACATCCCGTAAGAAAGTGGAAGACTATGGGCTACAGTGAGTATCTAAAATACCGTGGCGGTTTCTCTTGGTAAACTAATATAATAGGTAGTTATTATTATCTGCCCATACAGTCCTCTGTTCTTTGATTTCTTTATCGCAAAATATTGACAGACTTTCACAAATGAATACAAATATACTCCAAAAATGAATGCCTTTGAAGACGCCGTTGCTTCTCTAGAAATTTACGAGATGCTGCCTGAAATTAGACTGCCTTATTAAGTGTTTCTTAGTTTTAATTTTGCTGCTTCCTTTGAAACGTAAAAATTAAAACAATGGAATTTCTATGTGTTGCAACACGTCGGAGCATATTCATTTGCTTTTTCCTTTAAAATTTAGTTTTATGTACGAATTATGTTAAAAAAAAAAACATGAACTCTTGTGCTGATTTGTTCGCCTATTTATACCTTGTCTGAGGAACCTTGTTTAATACTTTACTTCACTAGATCAGCCCATTTTACTTCAATGCTGAATGTACGCCTCTCCGAAGAAGCGCCAGCAAAAGACAAAAGAAGGAAGGCTTATATTTTCTGGAAGGTATGCCCATACTCACCAGGCTGGAGTTGATGAGCGCAGTGCTAGTACAACGCAGCTTCTTATCCCATATGCCAGGTTTGGCAAATTCGGATATACATCCGATTTGGCCATCATTCGGTCGCCAGAGCCTCGTGTTTTGGCTAGAAGAACGTGCATAAAGTTTGCAATTGGTGAGTGCTTTTACCCCCTTACTTGGCTCACAGATAACCACCAACATCTCCTGGACATGGTTGACACTATTAGTATTGAGTTTTACATTAAGAATAACACCACCCTTATCTAATCACGGCCTTTACCCCAACAGGGGTCCACATTTCATAAAACAACATAGATACTACCATAATTCACAATAGTAACATTAATTATAATAATTCTTCATTTTTAAGCTAAAACCTACTGACAAAAATTGTAATGTAAAACTTAAACGAAATATGGAATAAATGGCTTTATTATTATTATCTAATCACGGGTGTCGTAGAATACGACAAAGGGAAAATAATTATACCTGACGTCGCAGAGATATCCAAATGAAGTATTCACTTTATGAACATAATAATAGTAAAACAAAATAAACAAATAGGAATTCAATTGTTATGATACATCCTGTACGTTAAGAGAGTTTCAGTACAGTTAAAAATAATATATTTTTATAAGAGAAATTCATCATTATTTGTAAACTTTTAACTTATCGTACGAAAGGCGAATGAAAAATGACTATATGTATATATATAACAGAGCCCTGGTAATCAAGTGGTAAGGTTTGTTTTAGATTCATAAAGAGCGAGTGAATTTTAGTGGTGACCTCACTTTTATTCCGGCCCGTACTGGATCAGCGTGGCGGGCTCTACCTGACTCCAAAACCTTCTCAAATATTTGAGAAGGAGGCCTTTGCCCAGCAGTGTGCGATTACAGGCTACTAAACCTACATAAGTACGTTATGGGTGAAGAATGTCCTATTGTAACCTGAAATTATTTCATATTTTCTGCTTTATTCTGGGGGAAAAACGTAGTCGACGATTTTTTTTTGTACGTCACGTTTCACGTGCAGCGCGGACGATAAGGTAACGAATGTTATCAAATTTTGTTTGCTTTCCTGGAAAAAATCGTGTGAAGTTTACACTATTATTATTTATTTAAACTTTATTTGTATACATTTAGAAAAGCTATACAGAGGGCGGACTTAATGCCTTTTGGAATTCTCTGCCAGTTAGAAGTTGTACTAAACTGAACTAACTAATTAAACTGAAACCTTAAGATATTCTATGACCTAAATAAACATTTAAATTAAAAACACTATAGTTACATTTATCACAGCCATCCTTCTTTGCGGAATCTTGCACAATGATGAAAATCAGTGTTACACGTGTCTGCAACTTATACTTATACGCAGACCCTTTTGTTACCTCACCGAAGCGCAGACAACATTAATTAGACCTTAAAATATTTTCTTATTTATAAAGGTTATCATGGACATTAATATTTTCTGTCCACGTTTAGCAGCAAATGATGTTTCTATCCTTTTTTTCTATCATCGTATGAATTTAATTTCGTGAATTCTTCATTCATAGAGCACTCACCTACAGGACAGTCACAGTGCGAGGGTACCGGTGTACGTACCAACCCGCTTACTCAGCGGGGTAAGTAAGTATACCTTCCAAGAAATATATGCCGGCTTCTGGTTGCGCTTTCTTGGAGAACCCTATGTACGGTAGTAGACCAAAATAGGCTGTTGTAGTGTAATAGCGTTACGCAGGCGATGCCACGGGCAGTCGCTAGTTAGATGATGTTGATGTCCAGACCGATTTACGATACAGCTACAACTATTATCGACAGTTTTCGACTGCACCAAATACTAACATTTATTTATTTTTATTTTTATTTATTTATTTCGAAAGAAAACGTCACATTCCGCTGTAGGAATTTCTCCTGTGTCGCGGAGGCAGTTTACATAGATGAATTGAACATGGATATACACCCAGACCGGACAGAACTATTATTTGTAGTCCATACAGATACTATTCCCGTGAGGGAATTGAACCCGCGACCCAAAGCGCCGCAGCTAAACGCTTAGCCACTACTTCACCGAGCCGCCTAAAATAATAGTGCCTAAACAATAAATATAATAGTGCTTTAAGTATTCGCGAAGGGCTCCTTCGTTTTAGAGATGCCGTATCAGCTGACAACAACGCTTCAGAATCAGAACAAGAAACAAATCATGTACCGTGTCGCAAAAATATTGACTTCGACTGGGAAACGAATCCAGAGCCCATGGGCCAATATCCAGTTACGCTAACCATTAATCCACTCGATGCCGTTGTCAGTTTAGTCGTGTAGTTAATCTCAATAATAGTCCGCGCCACACATACGATCCCGCTGCGTATAGACAACTGGAATTGTTGTACAAGCGTCACAAAACTTTCGGCGCGCCACATGAAAACAGTATCCTGACCGATATAACGCAGTTCTCTCGGTCCCTATTTTTGTACGAGGAAATCAGTGGTTAACTCAATTTTTAAACTAATTTATTTGTTCACACTTTAATAGTCTCTGGTCACATGCTTCTTGTAGTGGTAAAAGATAATTGTCACTGTCGGAAAGGGATTTAGTTGTCTCAATATCATACGACGTCCGCTTATTAGTGATATTTAGATACAATAAAGAAAGGGCGGTAATAAAGAGATATAAAAAGTACACAACTTATGTACGCAGGTAAGAAGATATACTTTTTTAGCGTAACGAAACAAAAATAACTAAAATTTTTCTCCCGTGTGCCATTACTCTTTGTTTCTGAAAATAAATTGTAATGTGAACAAATAAAAATAATACATACCGACAGTTAACCTCAAATCTATAAAAATACCCTTAAAAAGTTTATACTATAAAACACCCACTTTTATTGCGAATACTTACAATAAATTATCATTCAATAATGAATATTCATATATATTTGAATAACCTTGAATATAGTTATCAGTTCTCACGAAAACTATGACAATTTCCAGCCAACTTTATGGTGTCGCTTTTGGGTGTCGGTATGCACGGGCATCGTAAAAATTCACTCTCATAATTTTTCCCAAACGCGCCAAAAGAAGTATAACTTCAAAAATAACCTACACTAAGTTCATATCGGTTCAGCTTTTTAAGCGTGACGGAACAACAAACGCACAAACACAGTCTGTAGCACCCTGGAATCCAAAGGCAAAGGATAGGAATACCCGAATTAACTATAACGACTAACGAAGCGTTCAGTTTAATGATTTAACCCCTAAATAAATTAAATGAATTATCAAATTATTCAGCAGCTATAAATATGCAAATTGATTTAAACTTGTCACACTTTTATATTAAAACAGAACAAGAATGAATGTATTCATGAATTATTTATGTTTTTAAATTTGTTTTAGTCAGTGTAGTACGACACAGTAAACAAAGCGCTAAAAGCCTAATGAATTGGGATGCAGACTGTGAAACATGACGTCTCGGGTTCGTGCCAGTTATTAGACTATTGTGGTTAACAGGAATATTTGTAATATTAATAGCGTTGCTTGTAACGTGTAAAATATAAGAATAACGTGTGATGGAAAGAAAATCTTCCATCACACTGAAAGTGATTTCAATTGTGGTTGAGCCAAGTGGCGGCTTTTGCTGCTGCTCGAATGGGCCGGGTCACAGCCTTACAGAATACCGGCGTGAAGTAGAGGCATCTTGTGCTTCTGCGTTTCGTACGGTTAGTAAGGTAACCGGAGGCCCACTCCACCTCCCCATGCCCCTCCTCATCCCCCCTTCTCCCAAATATCCTTAAAGGCCCGCAACGCACCTGCAGCAACTCTGGTGTTGCAGATGTACGTAGGCGACGGTAATCACTTTCCATCAGGTGAGCCGCATGCGCGTTTCCTATAAAAAAAAATAATCCAATCTCATGCCGCGGGTGCCTTAAAAGTAAATGAAGGAAATGCCAGAAAAACCTCGGCGGAAAAAGTCGAATGGCTGGAGTTGAGTGACTAAACGAGCAAGTCGTTTATGGGATGGTAATTATCCCGCTTGTACTTAAGATGCACACAGAATATTAAAAAGTTATTTATATTACCCTGGGATTAATAAATCTTAATTTCCCAGTAAAACAGAAAATTAGCCTGTAGGTCCCATCATGTAAACCTAATTTGAAAATCAGTGACAGATGCTAATATTTTGTTTATGTTTATTGAAAAGCTAGTAGAAGATTCATACAGTGCAATGATAAAGTTCATAATAATGATGTAGGTGATAAATAAGTCTTTTAATATTTACACCTTTCATAGCTTAAAGTCATTTACAGCTTTGCAGAAAATATTTCTGTTTTAACGACCTACATTACGACAGATAACTCTCTTAACTTAACTCACAGCTATTTCTTATTGTTTACAACGTTTGAGGTATATTATACGAAATAGTCACCGAGTTTTTCAATTACCTGTCATTTAATACATTGAGGTACGTTTTACAAAGTTTGTGACTATTTTTATGCGGCTGCAATTTCGCGTAATTCAAATGTTTCTATGTTTTAAGCGCAAAAACAGCGTTTCAATGCACTTCATTAACATGTTTTGAGAGTTACACAGAGAAAAATTATTCAAAAAACCTTTTGTATTCATGACATTTTCTTTAATGCTAAAACTGTCTACGAAAAAAAAACTACCTCTGAATCAAGAAACTACACGATCACAAAATTGTAAAATGAAAGCTAGATCTGTTTGAAAATATTCCAAAGAATGCTTAGGTTAAGGTGGGAAGGTTCAGTATCAATTATTTAATTTTTTTTACTGTTTATCTGTTTGTTCAATCATTTCGCGAAAACTGAAGATCTGACATAAACTATGAGTCGTACACATTAAATATTAGTAGTATCGGTACCAGAATTCGTATCCATACTCGTATCACTGGCGTATATGAAATTAAACCAAGCGCCTTGACCACTGAACTACTACCGACCACTACAGCTCATTTACAGTACTTTATAGGTGATTTCACATTTGATATCGAAGGTGGATACTTACTTAACGAAGTAAAAGCAACAGACAATTTTGCCTTTCAGTAGGATGATTGTCTTATTGCCAAGTTGTCATAAAAGTCTCCTTGACTTGTGAATTCCCTAAAATTGCTAGATCTGTGGCGAGCAGCAGCGTCTAATGTGCGAAGTATCTGGTACTGCACTCGACAATCCATCTGCCTCTGTGACTACACTTGGCAGGGGGATTTACTTACAAGTTGTAAAAGACGAAACAGAAACACCTGCTTTTAAACACACATCCCACCACCAGGGACCCCTTTTCTTGCCTAGGAGCCGTTTCACTAGATACCACTTTCTTGCCTTATTCTGCCACCAAGCAGCAGTGCTACCACTGTCATGTTCCCGTTTGAAGGGTATGGAGAGCCAGTACAGTTTCATACTGTGAGTTAGAGGTGACAATGCACCGGTAGTTTTATCTGTTTAAAGATGATTGCAGGTTGGAGGACAGCAGTCACCACTTAACATCATCACGTGAACTGTAAGCTCGTTTGTTACTCTCGAATTTTATTTGATATCTATGAGCGGTCTATTGACTACCCCCATTATTATATGCATATTAAAAAACCATATAAAAAAAGTACAAAAAGCGCGATGTATTTTTTTTTAAGATTCGTTCAGTAAGCAAATATTTTAATCTGTAGCCGCTGGTTACGATACAGACGCCTTACTTTACCTTCAAGTTTATGCAATTTGCTAACTTCTTCGTGAAAGTTTTAGGCAAAAACCGCAAGGTAATTTAAACTTGAGAGACTTGAATAGAGCGACAAAGATTAAACTTAATTTCGAGAATTAATATTTTTTATGAGAACTTGAGCTTTAAGAATCTTAACGAGATATCATTTTACGTTCCAAATCTATGCAACACAATGTATTTCACATTTTTTGGAAACTAAGATGGAAAGAAATTAGCAATGAAAAAAAAATTTTACTAAATTTTGTAGTGATTCAGGTCACGTTGTTGGGGTGAAAGACGATGTAGTGACACGAATTCAGAAATGGATGCTGAGCTGGTTTGGACATGTGGAGAGGATGAATGAAAGTAGGTTGAAGGAACAAAAATATGATACGAGTGTAAATGGTAGAGTCGGGAGAAGAAGACCTAGGCGAACATTTCACGATCAAATCGGAAACCAACGAACATGCATGCGAAGATTGATGAAAGTGGAAGAAGTGAAAGACGTATGTCAACACCGTAGCAAGTGGAAGAAGATTTTCTCCGCCTATCCCGTTGGGAACAAGGCGTGAATATGTACGTACATTCATACATAGTCATAGCTTAGAAATATTTACCGTTTGTTAAAAAGGTTTTTTATAGAGAAGACGGCAAACGAGCAAGCGGTTCACCTGATGGTAAGTGCTTACCGTCGCCCACATACATCTGCAACACCATAGATGCTGCAGGCGCGTTGCCGTGGTATCAATCCGGTCGGGCCGGCCCATTCGAGCAGCAGCAAAAGCCGGCGCTTGGCTCTACCACGCTTGACAAGTAAACATGCCACCTACTTTCTTGTCACTTCCACGTGCTATAGGGTTGTTTGTTAATATGAATCATTACTTTATAATTTTTGTATTGATCTGTAAACACATAATAATAAAAATTATTTATTTCTGTAAAAATGTACAGTAACACACAAGGAAAACTAATACTTAATATAAGGTTTTCACAAGGTTGTAAGTTCTCCACTTCCTAAAAAAGAGCAATTAAACGCTATAAATGTATTTTGGGTAACTAAAAAAACAACAAAAAAAAATACTAAAATGTGCTACAATAACATAGAGGTTTTGAAAACTGTTCCACTAACAGCAAAACTTTAGAAATTGTCTGAAACGAGGCGGGAACAATGTAACAATAATAAATTGCTTCCCACAGTTAACGGGCGCTTGAACTTCACGCTGATTCTTGTTATTTACGTTATAAATCAAATCTACACGCAGTAGACACGTTTTGTACAAATGAATGGCTTAAGGTTGAATGGGCGAAAGGTGTAAGTGTCTCCAAGCACCAATACAAACCACGTGGTACACTCTGCTGGAAAACTAACGAAGTTCTGGCGACCGAATGATGGCGGAATATCCATTCGAATTTACCGAATCCAAATCCCACGGACGAGTGAAGAGGAGCAGCATAACTAGTACTCTGGGAGGCCGAGTAAGGTTCAGTACGCTCCCACAGTGCGACGCTTATTTTTTTTTCTCAGAAATGCAGGTTTCGTCACAATGTTTTCCTACTGACAGTTTTTGCGATGCCAGCACCGGGGATTGAACCAAAGCCACAGACGCTCTTTGAAAATATACCTAGTGCCCTGTCCACAAGGCTACCGCGGCTCGTGAAGTAATCACATACATTTTATATATAATATATGAAACGTTACAAAATATAAAATAAGATATACAATTTCAACATAGAGCGGTTACGATCCAGCGTACAATATCTATGAAAAGCGTGATCTTAGTATATTCAATTTCCTGAAGCTTAAGTGAAATACAAAAGCGTCAAAGCGTTTTGTATATTTTAACTTTGTTTGGAATGGAATAAAAATCATAAAATTCTGTATTGCAACAGTGAGCGTTGTTAGATTACTTATTCAAAATTTAAGACTATTAAAGTAGTAAAAGTCCGTTAATATTGTGTGGTGTTAATCTTAGGGGATTACATATATACTATGCGCCATTTTGTGTTGAATGAATACCTGAAACCTGAATATACCATATCAAAGACGTTTCAAACCGTAGGTTGCATAAGAAGCGACGAAGTAAAATGCCAAAAGAAATCCAGTGTCTTTCGATATTATGGTGAAACTACCACTACAAATGAAATGAGAGAAGGAACGTGCCATACATTTCTCATAATGCCAACCTCACCTACATGTGGTGCACCCTGCTGGCAAACAAACGACGCTCTGGCTCTGGAGGCGAATGACGGCGAAATATCAGCATTTTCGAGCATTTAAATTTTTTTTTATCATCTTGTCATTTCGTGTGATTAACAGAAGAACTCGAAGATGAAGAAAGTACTTTATCCATTGCCACAACTCAAGTAACACATGATGAAAATTTAATTAACATAACAAAAACTAATAATATTTTATTGGGTTGCAGCAACAAAACGGCGTCCGACTCAGTCATAATGCTATAGTAATGCTAAATGAATAACCACAACTACTGCGCTGGTATGCTGTCGGCACCGTGGATATTTCTTTTTGTTTTTTCGCGAACAGTCGTCAGGCTTTTTGTAATACATTAGGTATATGACAGTAATCAAAACATAAATAACAAAAAAGTAATAATAGTAATACAAATGTCATTAATAAGTAATATACACAAGTCTAAGCAACATGCATGATATTACAAATTTACCATTTATATTAATTAATTTCTAAATCTTTACTCACTCAAAGTGCGTAGGTATGTAAACTGTTTTGTTATTGATGACATACTGATAAACACATGTACACAGAACATGGACCCAGTAACAATGGGATAAAATAATGTTTTCCGATGAGTCGCGATTCGGATTTAGGCCTGATACAAGAAGGGTGCGAGTGTACCGTCGGCCCGGAAATACTGAAAGGCTCAGGCAAATTCAGGAAGTTCATCCATACAGCGACTGTTCCTGGGTCCATGTTCTGCGTTCTCTACACCATTCATTTCGACGAGCGCGATTCCCGTGACGTATCGGTGGGCACCTAATTGGGCGTCAAGCTCGTAGGCCGTACTCATGCAGTCGATTTCGCACAGTTTGGGGACTTACATCAACACCGTTTGAATTTTGTAGCCTCAAACTGATCTCTCGTGCGGTTAACATCGGCTGGCGTCTTGCAGTCAGTTGTATGTACCGGTCTTGCCGAGTGGTTGTACTCCTTTTACGGCCTGAATGTTGTTCAGCGGATTCCCTTCTATTATTGTAGCGCTGCCAAAGACGACAAATAACACTTCTATGAATGCCAAAATGAAGAGATACCTGAGATTGATTACTTCCCGCTTGCAACATCCCTACAGCTCTTTGCATTTCATTTGCCGCCAAATGACGTGCGCTCCATGACGTAAAGAATATCTAACAATTCAATTTTGTCGCTAACTTTATTTAAATGGTTGGTAAAATTATAAAATCAAGACTAAACGTAGCAATAAAAACGCACTTAAATTCAAACAAATTCCCTTTCATTTAATTTTATGAAAAAAACAAAACATAATCGATTTTTTTAAGTGTACCTACGCACTTTGAGTGAGTAAAGATTTAGAAATTAATTAACATAAATGGTAAATTTGTAATATCATGCATGTTGCTTAGACTTTTTGATGTGTGTATATGTATATAAAAATTGAAAGTAAGTTGTTATAAAACAGTTAAACAGCACCAAGTATAAGAAATTATAAGATAATTCCATAGAAATAATTAATTAATATTAGAAGAAGATTAAATTTAATCATATATAAATAGAATTAGTCGGCGACATTATCACAGATAATCCAAATTGCGTTGGGAGTGAGATTAAAGAATTAAAAGTTGCCTGCAGTTTTCAATTACCAGAGTTCTCGAAATAGCTTTTATAAAATTACGCGGAATACCGCCGCGAATTGTCCGTAATTGAAAAATATGAAATGACGTTTATTTAAAGTTGTCTTTATTATTTGATTAATACAAATATAAGTTTTCTTCTCCATCGAAACCCACGTCAAAATTTAAAACTCAAATGCACACTGTGCATTTTTCACATAGAGTTTTTAACATAGAGTCGACTGGCCAACTTGGAAAAAATAAAATAAAAAAGACTGGCCCTTAACACACCTGCAACACCAGAGGTGCTGCAGGTGTACGTGGGCGACGGTAATCTCTGACCATCAGGTGAATCGCTAACTCGATTGCCGCCTTTCCCATAAAAAAAAATATCCATTTTCATTATTTATTACTAATGCAGATTTCTTATGATGTTTCCTTTTATTTACGAGCACGTAGAGAAACAATTAAAATAAAAATATTTCTTTCTCTTGTTTAAAAACATGAAAAGAGTCAACTGAACTGGCCATGCTTGACTACTGTGAAATTTAAGGCAAGTATTCTGCCTATGAAATATCTATTGCTAATATAAAATTTTGTTACTCTGTTATACCGGTGTGGTACATTTTTTCCAGTCGTTTGTTATGATTCACACGTGCAAGATAAAGCACGGTCGATTTCCTTTATTCAGTATGTTGAACATAATATTGTTTACAGACGGTAAACCTATGATCAACCAACATTATTAAGGAAAATATACGAGCGTTACTTCAAATGCGAATCTTACCTCTAACAGAGGTCTGGTAACCGGCTCATGATGCTTATGGAAAATCTATGCTAAACCCAAATCTAACATACTAGGACAGCACAACTATTGCGAGGGTTGCTGCACTTCGCCTACCAACCATCTTTGTCTCATCCGTGCATTGTAAGTATTGGTATTCTGATGAAAAAAATCTTACTAACTGTAAAATATCTTGGGATCCTTCATTTTCATTCATTCATTTCAGCCCACTACAAGTCCACTACTAAACATAGGCCTCCCCGAAAGATTTCCATGAAGCTCGGTTCTGAGCCACCTGCATCCATCGACTTCCCGCAACATTGCGCAGGTCGTCACTCCATCTCGACCCCCGTCGTCTCACACTGCATTTGCCAGTACGTGGCTGCCACTCGAGAACCTTTTTTCCCCAACGGTTTTCGGTATTGCGAGATATGTGGCCAGCCCATTGCCACTTCAGTTTGCTGATCTTTGCGACTATGTCGGTTACCCTAGTTCTGCTGCGAATATCATCATTGCAGACTATCACCCGGGAAACTCCGAGCATAGCCATTTCCATAGCGCGCTGAGCAACTTTGAGTTTCCTCATCCGGCCTACAGTGAAGGACCATGTCTCAGTTCCATATGTCTTCACTGGCAACATGCACTGGTTGTATACTTTGCTTTTGAGGTTTTGTGGTATACTCGACGAGAAGATATGGGATCCTTATTCATGGTTAATTTGCGAGATGCCGGTGGTCTGTTCGCACACTGCATTTGCCTAGCGTAACGATTACAGAAAATTAGTATATAAAAACGATTGATTCAAATTGTATATAATTTTTTTGGGGTACTTCTATATATACTCATCTGGTTGGGTTGTATATATAAAAACATATAGATACAAATAAATAACATAATATAAATAATATTTTATAAATTATAGATATAATAAAATTAAATAGATAATTAAAACCCAACCAAATGGAAGCCCCCGGCAGGGGAGACCAGACAGCCGAGGGTTAGGGAGAAAGGGAAAGAAACTGGCGGACAATGCGAGCAGTATCGAGTAGCACCGCCTTCTGCATTTGAGCTCGGAGCGGTCCGTCACGGATTCCCAGCCGCCTCAGATGTTCCGAGAGCCTGACTGGGATTAACCCATTCGCAGAGACGACGATCGGAATAATTTCGGTCGGCATACCGCCCCACATGTCGGTTACCCTAGTTCTGCTGCGAATATCATCATTGCAGACTATCACCCGGGAAACTCCGAGCATAGCCATTTCCATAGCGCGCTGAGCAACTTTGAGTTTCCTCATCCGGCCTACAGTGAAGGACCATGTCTCAGTTCCATATGTCTTCACTGGCAACATGCACTGGTTGTATACTTTGCTTTTGAGGTTTTGTGGTATACTCGACGAGAAGATATGGGATCCTTATTCATGGTTAATTTGCGAGATGCCGGTGGTCTGTTCGCACACTGCATTTACCTAGCGTAACGATTACAGAAAATTAGTATATAAAAACGATTGATTCAGATTGTATATAATTTTTTTGGGGTACTTCTATACATACTCATCTGGTTGGGTTGTATATATAAAAACATATAGATACAAATAAATAACATAATATAAATAATATTTTATAAATTATAGATATAATAAAATTAAATAGATAATTAAAACCCAACCAAATGGAAGCCCCCGGCAGGGGAGACCAGACAGCCGAGGGTTAGGGAGAAAGGGAAAGAAACTGGCGGACAATGCGAGCAGTATCGAGTAGCACCGCCTTCTGCATTTGAGCTCGGAGCGGTCCGTCACGGATTCCCAGCCGCCTCAGATGTTCCGAGAGGCTGACTGGGATTAACCCATTCGCAGAGACGACGATCGGAATAATTTCGGTCGGCATACCGCCCCACATGTCGGTTACCTCGTGAGCCAGGTCCAGAGTATATAATTTATTATTATTCTCTCATTTTTATGAGAAAGGGGTAAACGAGCAAGCGGCTCACCTCATGGTATGTGATTACCGTGACCCACGTACATCTGCAACAACAAAAGGAGCTACAGGTGCGTTGCGGTCTCTAAGGATGTTTGGGAGATGGGAGGGATAGTGGGGAAGGGGGTGAATCACCGAACGAAACACAGAAACACACAATGCCTCTACTTTAAGCTTGTTTTCTGCCTTACTGCGTTACAACCCTGTTGGAGCTCTACCACGTTCTAAAATTAATGTTAAAGTAGAATTTCTTTATCTTCACTTTAAGAGTTTATGATTAATTGATCTATACAGTATATGATGTCAAACATTTTGACAAACTCGATAGGTAATCGAAACAAACCGAAAACAATTAACAAAATTTCAGCAGCAGATGCGAGGAACTAAATTACTACAAAATCGAGTTAAATGTTTTGCTCGTTTACGACTCGATTTTAAATAAGTGTTTTCCGTACTAGTTTCGAAATTCTATGAAACATAGCGTTAGTTAGAGATAATTTCTAATGTAAAAGGATTTTTGATGTATTTTAGGGTCAATAAAGAGGTTTAATATTTTTAAGTTTTTATGTTTTATTTATAGTTTATATTCCTAAATCTTACCTGTCACGTTATCGCGTCGCGGAAGCGCGTTTAGGTACGCTGAGTCATAACATAAGAATTACAATGATCGTACTATACGTATATAGAAACCTGTAATATTTACCCACACCTATGAGTGGTGGATGTATTACTAAAAGACGTTTGTCAAATGTCAAATCTTTTTATTCCTATTTTAATTTTTAAAATCTATCCTATTATATAACCTTTGCGTAATAAGGTTCATCTGGAAACTTTTGTGCTATTTCAGTTCTCTCATTGTATTTGATCATAAAAAATATCCTCATTACTTCTGTTCATCTAAAACTTACTGCGTGGTACTATGTCTAATTTGGTCCCAAGTTAAACATAAGCCTCTCTCACCATACCCACTACGCTAGGCAAGCGAGTCGGAGAGCTCAATGTCGACACCCTAGCACTGGTGATGCTGCTCCTCATCACCAGTCTAAAATATAGAACTTGACACAAAACATCGGTAGCTCTGCTACTCTTTCGAATATTCTAACCGCCCTCGTTAAGACTCTTCGAACCCAAGTTCTCATAAAAATTATTAATTCTCGAAATTAAGTTTAAACTTTGTCGCTATTCAAGTCTCTTCAAGTTTGAATTACCTTGCGGTTTTTGCCCAAAAATTTCCATGAAGAAGTTAACATATTGCATAAACTTGGTGATATAAAGTAAGACGCCTGTATTGTAACCAGCGGATATAGATTAAAATATTTGCTTACTGAAAATATATAAAAAAGTAATTAAGTCTATATTCTTTATTATAGGCGGTAGGTCAAAAAGGTCTCATTTTTTTTTATAAAACGAGAGTAAAAAAACCCGTTAACATTTCACGATGGTAAGTGGTGACCCCTAGTCTGTCAATCAATCATCTTTAAAGAGATAAAACTACCGGGCGTTGTCACCCCCGAGGACAAAGATGGTGTGACTCAAAACCTGCAATTATGCTAGCTCTCCGTACACTTCAGACGGGAGCACCACTAGACCCACTTGATTACCAGAGGGTGGTATCTACACCGACGGCTACTAGATAAGAAAAGGTCTTAGTTGCAGTCCCACTATCTAGTACATGAGTGACAATGATTCGATCTGCCGAAGGTCGGTGTCACTAAAATTGTTAAATTGAAAAAGTAAAGTAAAGTAGCAGCCTGTTAGAGCCCACAGCTGGGCAAGGGTTTCATTCTCTAATCCGGATATCAGAGAGGGTTTAAGAGCCGAGAAGGGCCCACTACGCTGCTTCAGTGCGAATTGTCGGACTTCACATATCCTCGAAATAATATTTTTATTATATCTCAGACATACAGGTTTCCTCACGATGTTTTCCTTCACCGCCGAGCACTTGATAAATACAGCACTTAAAATTGCTATTAACAATTTTAGCGGTGCAGGCACCGGGGATCGAACCCAGGTCACTCGCGCTCCATGAAACTAAAGTGAGCGCCCTGACCACTAGGCTACCACGGTACCACTTACAGGCTGCTACTTTTTTTACTTTTACACTCCCAAAAAAAGGATATTCCAAGAAAATTTCAAATTCATCAACTAATACTGGAGTAGTGTAGAGGACTGTTCGCGGCTTCAAACCTCTCTCAAAATAGAAGAAAGCGTTTGCCAAGAAAAAGAGTATTTAAAAGCAGGTATTTCTGTTTCTTCTTTTACAATCTGTTACAACCCCACTCTCATATATGTTGAGAGTAATCCCTTGCCAAGCAGTGGGACATTTACCGGATGCTCGTTTACTTTACCTATAACATCACCGACCATGTGGCTTAGTGGACGTAGGTCTCAGGCTCAGCAGGAGACAATATTTGTTGCAATAATATAAATTATTTGTTTACGGGTCTGGATGTATTCTGCTGCTCCCGTGTCTCTGGCGCTGCATCTGACCCTTCATCCGATCTTATCGCATTAGAGTTGCATACGAAATGAAAAAGTAGGTGCATCTGTTTGGTTGTAACGTTTCCCGCGCAGTAAATCTATGAGGAGGACATTTACATAATAATCTTAAACGTGCTAGAACTAAAAGACGTAGCCAAGTGGTAAGTGTGTGACGTAGCCAGGCGCCGGACAAATGATCGTGGCGCCTACAAACAATTGTTCCGGATTAGAGATTTTTTTTATAAAATAAAAAAAGTTTACGGTACAGAAACCAAATTACTAAATTAATTATAAAAAGTAGTATAGTGAAATAGTTGAAACAAATAGTCGTACCTGTGGTGTACTTTCACACATACATATATTCTATTTACACACATATTAAGTATTATATCGTTTATTTAATAATAAGTAATAGCATATTTACATTATTTAGGTACATTAATTTCACAAATTATTTATTACACCGATGGTTCTTATGACGGCGCGCTCGGGCAAAAGTTTTTTTTGCAAGATAACGGTTCGGCACTCAACAACGGCTGCGCCTGCGCCGGTCGCTCTCCAGACACGATATATGCTAACGCCCGCCGCTTGTTGCAACTCCACCTTAGACTCCGTAAGGCTCCAGGAGCCGACGGCATTTCAAACCAAATATTAAAAGCTCTTCCTAGCCCGCTACTATACTTAATAGTAGCGATATTCAACGCCCTCCTTGACAGCTGCTCCTTCCCGGACGCCTGGAAGGAGGCCCACGTTATAGGAATTCCCAAAATAGGAAAACCTACAAACCTAGCCTCCAGCTATCGCCCTATCAGTCTCCTCAGCTCTCTGGGGAAAATCTATGAACGCATAGTTCTCAATCGATTAAAGGACAATATTCAGTCCTTAAATCTACTTCCAAACGAGCAGTTTGGCTTTCGAGCCAAACACTCTTGTGTTCAGCAAGTGCACCGCTTCACGGAGCACGTACTGAGCGCTTTCAAGAAAACCCGAAAAATCGGGTAGGAGCTCTATTCTTCGATGTCGCGAAGGCATTCGACAAAGTTTGGCACAACGGCTTGCTATACAAGCTGTACACACTAGAAGTGCCAGACAGGCTTGTGCACATCATTCAAGCCTATTTGTCAAATCGCACTTTTCGCTATCGAGTCGAGGGGACCCTCTCGGACAGCAGGCCCATAAGGGCCGGCGTTCCGCAGGGCTCGGTTCTCTCGCCTACCCTCTACACGCTCTACACGAGCGACATCCCAAAAAACCAATAAAGTCGAAACGGCTCTTTTCGCCGACGACACCACCCTATACGCCTCCGATACTAACGTATCGCGGGTTCACATTCGCCTCCAGGCCGCAGCCAACGCACTTAGCGATTGGTTCAGGACATGGAGAATCGATGTCAACCCGGAAAAAAAGCAAGGCAGTCCTGTTCGCAAAATACCCCGTTTCCAAACGCAAGGTATCAAGCAAATTCTCTTCGATATCACTATTCGGCAAACCCGTACCATGGGTGTCGGAAGTGAAATATCTAGGTGTCACCCTAGACAACAGACTTAGCTTCACTAAGCACATCCGAAACGTAAGAAATAAGGCGGCCTTTGTGTCCGGTCGCCTATATTACCTTACGAACAAAACTAACAAAATGTCACTAAGACATAAATTACTACTATACAAAACTTGCATACGACCTATTATGTCTTACGCAAGCGTAGTATTTGCCCACGTCCCGAAACAGCGACTGAAACCACTCCAAGTGATTCAGAACCGCTTCATGCGCCGAGCAACCGGCGCACCTTACTACATGCGGAATGCAGACCTGCACCGCGACTTAAATCTGCCCACTCTGGCGGCCCTCTTTAAAGAAATATCCACAAGATATTTCGCAAAGTTGAAGGATCATCCTAATCCGTTAGTAGCAGCGCTAGGAAATTACACTCCTGCGCTTAACGACCCGCCTGACAAGAGGCGCCCCAAGAACGTCCTCATCGACGAGGACGACCTTATCACAAGACACAACAATGCGTTCGCGGACACAACGCCCGTTCACATTACCACACAGACTACACAGACAGCTCACATGTCTCACACACACCGCGCTGTTCCCCGTCGAACGCGCGGTCACAGATTCACGCCATACACGAGGATAACTCGTGTGCAAAGGCGTTTTTAACATCAAAGTTTTGCCCAAATTAGATTGCAACCCAAGCCGAGGTTTTACCTCCCTAAGAGGGGCCCTTGGGTTGTCGTCAGCCCCCCCCTAGTTTTTGTCGAGAGTCTCTCTTTCGTTAACAGGGGTCCGAGCGCGACACAGCGTCAGCAGCGTCGTCGTTCCTTTTTTTTTGTTTATTAAACTTGCGGGCCTCCTGCTCGCGAGTCTTATCGATATAGCTGTAAAGGCCACTGGGCCAACAGCAGATCTACCGTGGGGGTTTTAGTCGGTCCGGCATCTTCAATGCTGATCCCGACATAACCAGTCACCGGAAACGGTGACGGGTAGGTGCGAGCACCTTTCCCCCACGTTAAACTAAAAAAAAAAAAAAAATGTTGCAACTCCGCCGCGCTTACGCTTTGTTAAATCGCTTAATCCTATATCATTGTGCTATTTCTACCACTATAAACTATCTCTCTGCTTGTGTAAATCTGTGTTATCTTTTCCACTCCTTTTGATTTTCTTCCGTGTGCTATATTGTATTTGTGTGAACAATAAACTTTATATTTCGTGTACATGGACTTATTAACCAACAACCTCTCATACACGGCACCCGACCACATTCCCATTATTACTGTTACGCTACTTTAGAACAAAGGATCTTACAATATATTTCAAATATATCACGAAATTGGTTGTCATGGAAATTCTATCGAATGAACAGTAACATTGAAAATCGTACATAACAACAAAGAGTTATTGTCTGAAATATTCAAAGTTTGATCATATTTAATTTAGAATTCGATCAACTATTCAATATTATAGTAATTAAGCTACAAATGTAAGAGGGTTTTGGTGTCGCTCCACACCACGCTGCTCCAGCGCAGATTGACGGGCTTCGTATCCTCGAAATATTTTTTTTCATTATTTCTCAGACATGCAGGTTACCTCACGAAGCCTTCCTTCACCGCCGAGCACGTGGTAAATACAGCACTTAAAATTGCTATTAACAATTTTTGTGGTGTCGGCACCGGGGATCTAACCCAGGTCACTTGCGCTCTATGAAACTAAACTGGCATGTCTGAGAAATAATTTCGAGGATATGTGAAGCCCGCCAACCCGCACTGGAGCAGAGTGGCGGGCCCTTCCCTGCTCCTAAACCCTCTCTGATATTCGCATTTGAGAAGGAGGCATTTGCTCAGCAGTGGGCACATACAGGCTGCTACTTTATTTTACTTTTTTTAATAGATCATAATGTCTGAAATGTTTTTTTATACTTATTTTATTTAACTAGTCCTATATAAACAACGAGCGGGTGCATATTTAGCAAACATAAGCTTTTTTAAATCCGTAAGTAGTTGCATTCACACGACCGAAGCATTTCCCAGATAACGTGGAACAGTCCTTTTAGTTTCCGAGAGCATAAAACAAAAACATTATGTCCGAGCGTTATCTCGCGTATCGCTCATGAAACATGACGTGCAACTAAGATAAATGGTCGTCGGAAATCTCCGGTGTAGTGCGAAAAGCACAGGATAAAACGGAATATACAAGGTGGATAATACATTATGACTGAAGAAAAAATGAGGTGCATAAAGAATTTGTTTAATATTGAAACATTGTAATATAGAATATAGAAACAAATAGACACGATTAATTCTAATAAATTACTTTTTACATTATTAGTATCATAATTTTAGTTCGGTTTCAGGCCAATAGCGTAATGGTGAGCTAACCAGGTTCGAACTGCGTAACTTGTCGATCGCAGATCCGAGCCCGTTATTCGGCTTCTAACGTGAACCGCTTCAAATACATGGTCTTAGGCTTAGTAGAATTGGTTAACAAGAATATTAGCAAAATATTAATAGCATTATAAATTATTAAAAAAAAGTTCAAATTCAAGAAACGTGAAGAAGTTAATAAAGCGATTGCTTTAATCACAGAAGACACTGACAATACAAGACAGCGGTAACTATAAGGTTTCTAATTGTTTTAGGATTTATTCATTGCTAATTTTCACATATAATAAAACTAGCAAATGGCTCGAAATGTCAAATATCATTACGTTAACGTTATGGTTCCTATATACATAGGTAAAAAGTAAAATACCAGCCTGTAAGTGCCCACTCTTGGACAAAGGCCTTCTTCTCAAATAGCTGAGTGGGTTTTTGGATCCGGGAAAGGACGTGGAATAGCACCAGGAAGAAACTCTACCCCTAGAAGTTAGAAGATAAAAGTTTAAGATAGCGGCCTTTTATTCCAATCTCGCAACCCGTGGCTCGTAGCATTATTAATAATATAAAAACAAGAAACAAGATCAGCATCTTGATTCAGTAAATGGTGTAGATAAACAGACTAACATTTTGTACTAATGATAATAAATGATCCATATTGTTCTTCGTTAACTGAAATTTATTCCTCCTTTCCACAATTCGCTACTTCTGCTTAACCTCATTATTACAACAACCGGATATATTTTGAGAAATAGGGAGTGTATTTATTCTAAAAATTTAATCCCTTAATATTGCCTCGGGGCTTTAAGGCAAATGGGTTTTATCTGAGTTACAGAGCATGCTAATTCTTATTAACCTTAGGCTCAATTACCGTTAGATAATGGATACTAAAGAAGTTATATTTTTAGATATTTGTGGTCTATGTAGATATTAATGGGTGTAAGGGGTAATATATCACCATGTTCTCCAATTGCCAACCTCACCTGCATGTGGTGCACCATGCTAACCAACAAACGAGGCTCTAGCGACCTAATGATGACGGATAACATCCTTCTGAATATGTCAAACCCAAATCTCACCGCAGCGTTACTAGTTTGTACGTGCGCGGTACGTATGGGCAAACCTTCCTAGAAACATATGCCGGTTCTAGCTCCCGCTTTCTTGGAGACGCCTACGTTCAGCTAAACTAAAACAGGCTGATACCGTATTAAGGAGATCAAGTGAATAATTGAAATTACAATTACGGCTAAACTTAAAACCTGAGGGTTGTCACTTGAGGACTAAGATGAAAAGTCTATGGGCTGTAATTATGCTAGCGCAGAATACCCTTGAAACCGTAATTTTACAGTGGTAGCACTGCAGACTGGCAGAATAAGGAGAGAAAGTAGAACCAACGACTTATAAACGGAGAAAGAGCCTACTATCTAGTAAAAGCAAAGTAATGAAAGCTAGAGAACATATCTCTAGCAAAATGGCAGAATCATCTCAGTAATAGTCTATTTTTATATATATTTAGGTTAATAAAATATTTAAATAAATATAAATGTATATATAATGTATGTATGTGTGAATGTATTTATTATTATACACGTATTTATTATTGTATGTGTATTTTAATATTGTATCTATATATAGATTTACGTTCATTTTTTTTCTCTTTAGTACTTTCTATTTTATCACCTACACCTACTTCATTTCATCCCGGCATCGTCCAAAAGTAGAGAATGCATCTGGAATTAAATCCGCCATTATACATTCTCATCTATATGAAGTTTAAAAAACAAAAAAAAATTAAAAGAATCAGCAGCTTTTTATTCGGTGGAAAGGTGTGCCAATCAGTTAATTGGTAAAACAAATGTGGTGGCCAATCTTCCTTACCTCGAGGTGCACTGCGCCTGCGCGGTGTGGCTGGGCGCTCAGTGTTTTTTAGGATACATTTTGGAGAAGGTAAGCAGGAATCGCATGTCTGCTTTTCTGTAAGTTTGCATACAAGTAATTTCTGCTTACAGTTACCTACAACCCAGGAAGATAGAACTTACGAACGGTGCATCACGTCTCTAAACTAAAATAATAAAACTTAATTATGTCGGCCCGATAGCCCAGTTGATAGTGACTTAAAAACTGAGGGTTGTGGGTTCATGGGACAATTATTTCTATGAACTACAAATAAGTGTTCCAGGTCTGCGTGTAGGCCAGCAACGCACCTGCAGCTTTGGTATTGCAGATGTACGTCCTACACGTACCTCTGTAATCACTTACCATCAGGCGATACCGCAAATGCGTTTGGCCCTTTTCCAACAAAAAAAATTATACTGGAATCGTCAAACGGCTGGCCAGACATGGGCATTGTGGCGAGTCCTTCACTTGGTAGAGATGAATATCCAGTTTTAGACTATTCAAGGGCTTGTAAAGTATTGTAACTTAATTTTTTTTCTAATAAATTCATTCATCTTAGAACAGAGAAGTTTTTTGAATATATTTATCTCTTGGTAAGAACTAGTGTTAACAGTTGTTTGCCATTTTGGTTCAAGTTTCCGCATTAAAAAGTTATTATGTAATTGAAAACTAATTAATTCATTCACCGAAGAGATAATCTCTTGAAGTTTTGTTAATTATTTTCTTATAATATGTTGCATCGTGATGTAATCTACCTATATCAAAATCGCATCGCATCCTCCAGATCACAAAATACCTACCTTATACATGTATATATATATATATATATATATATATATACATATACATATAAAATCTAACGCTTGGAACTGGTAGGGACAAGTAGAGACAGTTAATTTGGATTTCGCTAGATTCAACGTAGCCAAACGGGCTTTTACCACCCACTTTTCGCCACCCTGCGAGATAGAGCGTTACGTATGGCGAGCCTAGTCAATGTATAATAGGCTAGTCTAATAATATGTAGTGTATCCAGAGATTGCTTTGCAGCTAATTTTTTTAAAACATGAAAAATGTTTTTTCGCATATTCGTCATCAGACGCATGAGGATATACATATCATGCTTCATCTCATATGCTTTTCGAGATAAGGGTAGTTATGTTAGGTTATATAATATTGATAACATAAATAGACAGATTTCCCCATTTTTATCATCGCCCGCATGGGTTTAGGTTTTAAGAATAAACAATAATCTCATTTTGCTGTCGAGACTAAACACTACCCATTAGTGGACAAAAAAACCATCAAGGATTTTATATAGATAGATGCGGCGATAATCTGATAACTCGACTGTAACCGAGATACATTAATAAGCTTAATTGGCATTTCAATTTACGTCTCTTCGTCATAGACTAATGCTACACAGAATGCCGGAAATCCTCGAGTGCCATTTTTCATTGTCCTACCTATGCCGCAAGTGCTATGGGCGAGATAAGGCATGCTCGCTTTGGGCTTTATTTTCTCTTAGGCATGCATACAGTTTTAACAATGTGCACCGCTCCACTATGATAAGGAGTATCTATCGAGTGGTTTCAAGTACGATTGTTGTAAAAACTTTCCCTATCCCAAATACTGTACAAGTTGTTGGTAAAAATTTACCTACTGTCTAAATACTTAACTTAGAAATTGCATAACTTGAGAACAGAAAAACGTCTTCACTAATATTTTACTTCCCGTTTTTTTTCCTAAATTTATAGTATTATACTGTGAAGTAGAGACTGAATTATGAATGGTTATTTATCCAACATATAATGACTTTCTTAAAACCACCACTTTGTTCTCAAAAGTTATCGTCTTCGTTGAATTATTTCCCATAATTAATCGTCGTCGAAAAACAGGAAGGGAATATTGTACAGGAATAATCTCATGTTTTTAAAAAAATCCGTACTAATAATAAAAATGCGGAGAAACTTTCTATGAAATTGATACTGACTCAAACACTCACAGAATAGAAGAAAGTCCACAGAACAGTAATTTGGGGCTGCATAACATGTTCAAATGCAACGTGGCGTTTACTAACCCACCTGCTCGGCATGGTGATGGTGACTGTGGGTAAAAATACCAGACTGTTAGTGCCCACTGCTAGGCAAGGTCTCCTTCTCAAATACTTGAGAGGGTTTTGGAGCGTGGGTGGAACCGCCACGCTGCTCCGGTACGGGTTGACGGTCTTCACATATCCTCGAAATAATATTTTTTATTATTTCTCAGACATGCAGGTTTCCTAACGATGTTTTCCTTCACTGCCGAGCACGTGGTAAATACAGCACTTAAAATTGCTATTTACAATTTTATTGGTACCGGCACCGGGGATCAAAGCCAGATCACTATATTCTATGAAACAAAAGCGACTCTGGGTAACATTTCCACAAAATTAATGGCGCTTTTATTACCTCTTTTATGGAAAGACCGATGTTCAACAGGTCAGCTGAACAAGCTAATAATACAAATTCAGAAGAACTTTTAATACCAATACAATTTGATTTTAAGTTTCTGTAACAAACTAGTATTTACTTTAAATAAAAACAGACTTTAATTTAGAACATGACGTGTTAGAAGAAATGCTCCCGGCGATAAAAATATGTATATTAAAAAAAAGTACCTGGCTAAAGTTGGAAGGAAAATGTTTAAACTTCTAGCAATTGGTTTGACTGCAGAATTAGGAAAACTTGTTGAAAATTTCAATTTTTCATTTATTTTGATGTAATCTTTTTTGAAGATTAGATAAATAAATTAAATTCTAAGCGCCTCAGTCTGTTACTCATTGTGATAGGCTGAGTTGATAATTTTTTTTTACAGGAATTTGTTTATCAGTTTGTAACTCCACCACTCCCAATCGTCCCTCCCATCCCCCAGATATCCTTAAGGCCCGGCAACGTAACTGCAGCTCCAGTGTACCAGTAGATCAGCCGAATGCTCGTTAGCCTCTTGTTCATAAAAAAAGCTTGCGACAGAATAAATTCCGGCCTAATTGTTTCCAAACTTTGTGTCTACCAATGTTTTGTTCGTATTTTAAACTAGAACTATTGGATACTTCGTATGCCCACGGGGTGGGACATAGTTGAATATTATTTGATACGTAACGTTGCTAAGGTGGACTGATGCCCTGCACAGTGCAGCGTGAAGTCGCCGGTTGCAAATGGCTTAGGATCGTACTTTGCGCAATCGGAGGCCCACGTTCATGTGTGGAGTTGCGACAGGTTGCAATAACGAGCAATAAAAGGACACGCCTTTGACGAAATCGTTGCTAAAATCAGTTAGGCAGCGAAATATATATATATACGCAAACTTAGCATTTCACATTTCCTTCTACATGTAGAAATTCCGGTGATAAAAGCGACTCTGGGTAACATTTCCACAAAATTAATGGCGCTTTTATTACCTCTTTTATGGAAAGACCGATGTTCAACAGGTCAGCTGAACAAGCTAATAATACAAATTCAGAAGAACTTTTAATACCAATACAATTTGATTTTAAGTTTCTGTAACAAACTAGTATTTACTTTAAATAAAAACAGACTTTAATTTAGAACATGACGTGTTAGAAGAAATGCTCCCGGCGATAAAAATATGTATATTAAAAAAAAGTACCTGGCTAAAGTTGGAAGGAAAATGTTTAAACTTCTAGCAATTGGTTTGACTGCAGAATTAGGAAAACTTGTTGAAAATTTCAATTTTTCATTTATTTTGATGTAATCTTTTTTGAAGATTAGATAAATAAATTAAATTCTAAGCGCCTCAGTCTGTTACTCATTGTGATAGGCTGAAATGATGATGATGATAATGATAATGACACATTCAAATATAGTACTCGAATGGCAGCCACGTACTGGTAAAGGTAGTGTGGGACGACCACCCACAAGATGGAGTAACGACCTGCACAGTGTTGCGGGAAGTCGATGGATGCAGGTGGCTCAGGACCGATCTTCGTGGCAATGTTTGGGGCGACCTATGTTCAGCAGTGGACTTATGATAGGCGGAAATGATGATAATGACACATTCAAATATAGTACTCGAATGGCAGCCACGTACTGGTAAAGGTAGTGTGGGACGACCACCCACAAGATGGAGTAACGACCTGCACAGTGTTGCGGGAAGTCGATGGATGCAGGTGGCTCAGGACCGATCTTCGTGGCAATGTTTGGGGCGACCTATGTTCAGCAGTGGACTTATGATAGGCGGAAATGATGATGATGATAATGATAATGACACATTCAAATATAGTACTCGAATGGCAGCCACGTACTGGTAAAGGTAGTGTGGGACGACCACCCACAAGATGGAGTAACGACCTGCACAGTGTTGCGGGAAGTCGATGGAAGCAGGTGGCTCAGGACCGATCTTCGTGGCAATGTTTGGGGCGACCTATGTTCAGCAGTGGACTTATGATAGGCGGAAATGATGATAATGACACATTCAAATATAGTACTCGAATGGCAGCCACGTACTGGTAAAGGTAGTGTGGGACGACCACCCACAAGATGGAGTAACGACCTGCACAGTGTTGCGGGAAGTCGATGGAAGCAGGTGGCTCAGGACCGATCTTCGTGGCAATGTTTGGGGCGACCTATGTTCAGCAGTGGACTTATGATAGGCGGAAATGATGATAATGACACATTCAAATATAGTACTCGAATGGCAGCCACGTACTGGTAAAGGTAGTGTGGGACGACCACCCACAAGATGGAGTAACGACCTGCACAGTGTTGCGGGAAGTCGATGGATGCAGGTGGCTCAGGACCGATCTTCGTGGCAATGTTTGGGGCGACCTATGTTCAGCAGTGGACTTATGATAGGCGGAAATGATGATAATGATAATGACACATTCAAATATAGTACTCGAATGGCAGCCACGTACTGGTAAAGGTAGTGTGGGACGACCACCCACAAGATGGAGTAACGACCTGCACAGTGTTGCGGGAAGTCGATGGATGCAGGTGGCTCAGGACCGATCTTCGTGGCAATGTTTGGGGCGACCTATGTTCAGCAGTGGACTTATGATAGGCGGAAATGATGATAATGATAATGACACATTCAAATATAGTACTCGAATGGCAGCCACGTACTGGTAAAGGTAGTGTGGGACGACCACCCACAAGATGGAGTAACGACCTGCACAGTGTTGCGGGAAGTCGATGGATGCAGGTGGCTCAGGACCGATCTTCGTGGCAATGTTTGGGGCGACCTATGTTCAGCAGTGGACTTATGATAGGCGGAAATGATGATAATGATAATGACACATACAAGTATAGTACTCGAGTGGCAGCCACGTACTGGTAAAGGTAGTGTGGGACGACCACCCACAAGATGGAGTGACAACCTGCGCAGAGTTCCGGGAAGTCGATGGATGCAGGTGGGTCAGGACCGAGCTTTGTGGCAATATTTGGGGGAGCCCTATGTTCAGCAGTGGACTTATGATAGGCTGAAATGATGATAATGATAATGACACATTCAAATATAGTACTCGAATGGCAGCCACGTACTGGTAAAGGTAGTGTGGGACGACCACCCACAAGATGGAGTAACAACCTGCACAGTGTTGCGGGAAGTCGATGGAAGCAGGTGGCTCAGTACCGAGCTTCGTGGCAATGTTTGGAGGCGACCTATGTTCAGCAGTGGACTTATGATAGGCGGAAATGATGATAATGATAATGACACATTCAAATATAGTACTCGAATGGCAGCCACGTACTGGTAAAGGTAGTGTGGGACGACCACCCACAAGATGGAGTAACGACCTGCACAGTGTTGCGGGAAGTCGATGGAAGCAGGTGGCTCAGGACCGATCTTCGTGGCAATGTTTGGGGGCGACCTATGTTCAGCAGTGGACTTATGATAGGCGGAAATGATGATCATGATAATGACACATACAAGTATAGTACTCGAGTGGCAGCCACGTACTGGTAAACGCAGTGTGGGACGATGACACACGACCCACGGAAACGCTTATGCGGGAAGTCGATGGATGCAGGTGGCTCAGAACCGAGCTTTGTGACAAGCTTTGGGGGAGGCTTATGTTCAGCACTTGGACTTGTGATAGGCTGAAATGACCTACAAAGAATTTCACATGTTATATAGATATGATGCAATATTACTTAATATTAATAACTGATTATTTCTTGCCTTTACAACGTTCAACTCTCGTAACGGTATCATTAAATTGCCTCGTTGTGGAGGTTATAGCGTCGAGCTAAACGAACATTTGATCGTGTAACTTAGATCGTAACACAAATTGGTTATTAGACTAAATGCGGCACTAAAATAAATTTTAGTGATAAATTAGTTTGTAACATACATAATATTCATTGAGAAATTAATTTTGTAAGAAACTGACTGAAAAGAAACTGACTCGCAACATAGAAAACATTTTTGTGGTCTATCGGTCTTTTTGTTAAGGCTCGATTATCAAGATTGAAGTATCAAGTCGAAATAAGTATAAGCAAAGTAAAGAAAAATAGCAGCCTGTAAGTGCCCACTGCTGGGCAAAGGTCTCCTTTTCAAAATATTTTTGAGAGGATATTGGAGCCGGGAAGGGCCCGCTCCAGTTCGGGTTAGCGGGCTACACATATCCTCGAAATAATATTTTTTATTATTTCTCAGGCATGCAGGTTTCCTCATGATGTTTTCCTTCACCGCCGAGCATTTGGTAAATACAGCACTTAAAATTGCTATTAACAATTATAGTGGTGCCGGCACTGGAGATCGAATCCTGGTCACTCGCGCTTTTTGAAACACTAGGCACCACGGCTAAAGTATAAGTATAAATACTAAAACCTTAATACACAATAATAAATAAAAAAAATACGTTGACTGCGCTGGATATATTGTGCCGTAAGTGTACGCGTGAACAGGAGTGATTCACTGGTCTTGACTTCTCATATCCGGTGAACGCTTATGCGGTTAGATCAGAGAACGGGTGTCAGAGACACGAGACGAACACAACGCAACCAGACCCGACAAACTGGACTGATGGCTGGTATTCGAACCGGAAGACCCGTGGCTTAGGAGTCAGGTACGCTAACCACTAAACCATGCAGTCGACGACAATATTTGCATAGATAATAATTTCTATTCGCATTTCTTCAATTGTATAGAATAACTACGCTAAATTACCGTGGAATTAAAACGCCATAAATTTTTCTTTATGTACATTTAGCCACAGGAATCCATCCAATAGCCAATCCATCCATCCTTAACAGATTTTAAATATACCACTGCAGGACATAGATCTCTCCCCCATGGAGGATGATTTGCCAGAATCACTGCGTTCGGGAATTGGATTGCGACCGCTGTACCGGACAGCACGCACCTTTGTAGCTGCTGCCCGTAATCGGTTTACTTAACTCTTTCTTACTTTTCGAGATGGATTTCTATAATTTTGTTTTTATGTTCCAGGCGTTTCGTGTGCTTTACAGTACCCGTGCTCACGCATTAAACACGATATGATCCGTAAATAATAGTTTCGTTTCCAATGTGTAGTGTTCGCGTAAATGCAAGAAGTATACGTAACTGGTATTTCATTTGTGTTCGATGGTGCATTGTTTCATCTTACCTTACCTTACCAGCCTATTAATGATCCACTGAAGGATATTGGCCTGTCCCATATCGAGGATTTGCCAATAGCTTAAAGGATTAGGGTGCAGACTACGAAACATGACGTCGTTCGTTCGGATCCGCCATTCGACTATTGTCGTGAACCTCTCCAGATACAAGCTATAATGCTTAGTTGGAGGGTTAACAGGAATATTAGTAATGTTACTTAAATAGCATTGCTAGTATCCTTTAAAAAAAAATCGCCACGCTCGGTATGCGGATTGGCAATCGTGTTACCAGGCACCCATACTCCTTAGGGGATACAGGTCGTCATTGGTCTGCTTAATCACCCCATCTCCTCCATCTATCGGTAGCAATTACGATAATTAACTATTCAACTTGTTGTCTCTTACGATTACCAACGTAAGAACTGGGATGAACTTCTTACGCCGATATCGCACGGCCATAACTATGGTGCATTGTATTCAAATAAACAATTGGAAAAAACAAAATAAAATAAAATTTGTACACGTGTTTTTGTAGGCATCAAAGCCAACTGTCCAACAAAGCCTTTGAATATTTCCCGTTCCCGCGTCGAAACCATTTGTTAAGCTTCATAAGAGGGATGTTTTCGCAACGGGTTTGAATTCACAAACTGTATGGAGCTCGTTCTACGTTTGCATGTGTGTATTTATGAATGTAAGCTCACTCACTTATAAATTTTGTCACGTAACACTTTACGGAAGTTCCGTTTCCATCATTTATTAATGAACTCCTCGCGGAATATCGGTGTGAAGTAGAGGCATCGTGTGCTTCGTCGTTTCGTTCGGTGATTGAGGTAACCGGAGGCCCGTTCCACCCTTTCCCCATCCCTTCACCTCACCCTCCCATCCATAAAAGCCGGCAACGCGCTAGCATCTTCTCCTCGTAAATTAGGCACTATCACCCTATTCGACCGACCGATCCCTTGGGAAAGGAAGGCGAAATACTTAGGGGTAACCTTAGACGCGGCGATGACATTCGCCCCCCATATTAGGACAGTCAGGAACAGGGCCGCCTTCGTCGCAGCCCGCCTACATTCAATGATCTGCTCCTCAAGCAAGATGTCACTTAGACTCAAAATACTCCTATACAAGGCTTGCATAAGACCTATCATGGCCTATGCCTCGGTAGCCTTCGCTCACGCGGCGAAAACACACATCGCCTCGCTACAGACCGTCCAAAATAAGTTTCTGCGTAGCGCCACCGGTGCAAGCTGGTACCAGCGTAACGATGACTTACACAAGGACTGTAAAATACCGACGATCAAAGCATTCTTCAGGGAAACGTCACGGCGCTACCACGAATCGGCCGCCGTACACCCTAACCCGCTGGTGGTAAACGCCAACAATTATTCCCCGATGTTAAACGCAACGGTGCGTCACCGTCGCCCGCGTAACGTATTAGACGACCCGGAAGACGGAACAGCACCGACAGACCGACAAACTGAACTAGTTTCGGTTAACACTACTCAACCTGAACACACTGTACATACAGTTAGGAGTAGAGTCACATACACAATACCCCGCCGACGCGTAAGAGCGTATCGTGCAAATCAAACACCCGCGTACACACCGTGCACCCGGGATTCAGGGCGGTCCTTACCGCCCATTACTACCGAAACACCACGACCGTCCGAGACGAGGCCCGAACCACCCTCGGACGGTCCTTAGATTGCTTACCATAAAGAGGTAAGCGGTAGATGCTCTGTACATCTACTTAAAGCATAAACGCCCGCGGCCTCAAGGACGCAGGCGCAAACCTATGAAGCTGTAAAAGCCAAAACGGCTAACAGCAATAACTTCATCGAATACATATATACATCTCCTCCGATTCTGCAGATGTGCATAAGCGATGGTAATCACGTACCATCAGATGAGCAACACGCTCGTTTGCTCCTTTCACAAAAAAAATCGTCATAATAATCAGTCCTAGTGCTTTCAGTTTCTAATGATAACAAGCCAACAGTGTACGGTAGCAGTGTAGGAACCGTAAAAGATGGAGACAAGACGATAAAAAAGACCATAAAAAAGAAAGTAAAGTAGCAGCCTGTAAGTGCCCCCAGCTTGGGAAAGATCTCCCATCTCAAATGTTTGAGCTTTCACCGACGAAATCGAGTTTTTGTAATTAGCTATTAACACTTTTAGTGGTGCCGGTTACCCTGGCTCCAATAACTCCTTCCCTGCCCCTATTTCTCCTCCCTGATCGCTAAATATCCTTAAAGGCCGGTCACGTACCTATAGCTCCCCTGGTGTTGCAGATATACGTAAGAAGTAAGTTGCTCTTTTGCATATTTTCCCATAAAAAATAACTGCTAAAGAAAAAGAGGAAGCAAGAGTAATAACGTTTCAAATGTTTCTAGTCTGATCTCCACACAGTCCTCCTTTTATCATTGCTCTTTCAGCGAAATAATTTGTAGAGCGTTTCATAGGACTATATAAAATATTTATTTATTATAAGAACAAAAATTTCACTTCACCGAAATTTTAACTTTGGGCTTTCGTCTATAGAAAGTCGAGTCCCATTTGGTACATTTTGTAAAAGTTATTTCTATTACATTCAACACGAACTAGTTTGAAAAGCGTATTTTACCACAACATCGCGATTGAATAGAGGACAATTTGCACCGTCACACGTAGCCATTTGCAAACACCGATGTTACTTTAGATTCAATCTAACGTTTCATTTGAAATTAGAATTACATGTTATTTTCATTTTAATATTCAATTATTAAACTATTACCCAGACCGGTAACAATTATTTGCAGTCCATACAAATACCGCGACCCGCAGTGCCAAGCCTAAACGCCTAGAGACTGCGTCTCAGATTCGGAAAAGAGGCGGGGTTATGGTATAGTCAAGTACGAAGTATATATGTAGTTGTGTTTCCACTTCGCTTGTGTGAACATATTACCACGCCAATATTATTATAATTGGTTGACATTTGTAATATCCACTTCACAATTAAAAATTATAAACCGCATGAAAACTGACTACCATAACCGTTTTTATATAGATCGAGCTGCAGGTGCGTTGCCGGCCTTTGAGGACATTGACGGAGCAAGAGGAGGGGTGGAGAGGGTTTCGCTTAGCTCACTCACCGAACGAGACACGAATGCACAAGGTGCCTCTTCTTCATGCCGGTATTCTGCGAGGGTATTTTACTATCCCGGTCGATCCAGCCCATTCCAGCAACAGTAATTTCCGACGCTTTGCTCCCGCAATATTGTGTAAGTTGTCACTCCATCTTGTGGGGGTCGTCCTATACCGCGTTTGCCGGTTGAGGTTGCCACTCGTGTCACCCTTTAGTCATCAACGGTTGTCAGTTCTGCTAGCTATGCAGCCGACACATTGCCAGTTCAGCTTGCTGATTCTTCCGGCTATGTCGGTTACCCCAGTTCTGATGGGAATGTCTTCGTCGCTGATTCCACGCAGAGAAACGCCGAGCACAGCCCTTTCCATAGCCCGCTGAGCAACTGTGAGCTTCCTCATATGGCCTGCAGAATAACCATGCCTCGGTTGCGTAAGTCATCACACTGCTTATACTGTTTGGTCTTGAGGTTTCGTGGTACACAAAACACCGAACGCTGCTCAGCCGAGTTCGATGCATTGATTAAGCTCTGGGTCGAAGCCGGACCTCACCTTTTTTTTTACATGGGTACATACCCGCCTTCTCGGGGGCAAGAACGGGTTAAGTCGGGTTCGCACTGATTAAAACCCCATGGTTTACGATTAAAACCCCGAGAAGGCTGGCGCTCATAAGCACCCGCCTTCCCGGCACCCCCGGCGTATCTGGTCTATGGCTCCGCCGCCGACCACGTTTTGGCCGAGGAGGGTAGGGGAAACGGCCATCGTAATACCGACACTCCTCTCCCCCCGCAGCCTCACCAAGGCCGCATCAGCGGTGCGGCCCCCGCCAGAGTCACGGAGGAAAGGGAGAATGTCAAAACGCAATACCAAAACTCCTCTTCCCCCGCTACTCCACCTCGGCTGTGGGGGGCCAGGAGAGCTCTAAGCTAACACTCCCACTACAGTCCACCAACACGCATCCGAAGTGGGCTCACCAAGCCCACTCGGAGTGACCTCCTCGGGCCGGCGATCCCCGCAAAGACAGGCCGCCCATGTAGTTTCCTCTTGGTTCACCGTGGGAGGGCAAGCCACGGTTACTAAGCCCCCCCGCCACGGCAAGGCGGGAACCCATTCGAGGGGGAAGCCAGAGCTTACCTAGTCTGACAATTCGTCCTAAGTATACGAATTCGTCGACAACTTCGCCCGTAGTGTTCCCAAAAGCAACCGGCAATGGTGTGGCATGGACGTTAGACATGATACTCGTCTTGTCCATGTTCATCTTAAGACCAACCTGTTAGGACCACACTATATATTTATGCATTTAATCTTTATTGCATTATTTTATATAGAAGGACACAAAAGGCGGACTTAATGCCTATAGGCATTCTCTACCAGTATGGGGCGGGGAAATTTTACTTACTACTTTGTTACACATGCCATAAAATTTAGTTCGATCTACGCAGAATGTGATTACACCATCTTGAGTCGTGTCAGAGTCGTTAGTGACAGCTAGTTTAATAAAAAACGGAAATGTCTGTTAAAGATTGTACATTAAAGGCTGTGGTAAAATCATGCCACATATTTAAATATTTGCAGAGGCACCTTGAAGGTATTTTTCATCGAAAGCTGTGTGAATATCTGAATCTGACGTCTCTAATTGTACTCGGTTACGTCAGGGAAATTGCTTGTGAAAGTTTACACGGCGCTATCCGACTTAATCCGTGTCCCATATGAATAGATTCGGTTATTACATACATTGTACGTTAAAATTTATATTTTCCCTTTGTCATACTGTAATAGCAACGAGAACAATATCATCCAATATCGTATTTGTGTATGTATGTAACATCCGAATACTCTTGGCAGTTGTTAACTGCGCTGGAGATGTTATAGTGCCGAAGTGTACGTAATTGAGGCACTCTCTCATCTTTACCTTCCCATATCCGATGCCATCCATTAATGTGACGAAACAAGAAACTTTTTTTTTATGGCAAAGAGGAAAACGAGCCAGCGACTCACCTAATGGTCCTCCGGTTACCTCGTTCAGCAAACGAAACGCCAGAAGCACAAGATGTCTCTACTTCACGCCGGTGTTCGAGGCCGGGGTAGTACCCGGGCGCGCTGGCCCATTCGAACAGCAACAAAAGCTGTCGTTTGGCTCTATCACGTACATAGAATCAATTTAATCGTGTAACTGTATGTGTAAATGTATATTGTCATGTTTTATGCCAATAAAGTCAATTGAATTGATGTAACGCTTATGCGATAAAATCGCAGGGAGGATTAGATGCAGTGTCAGACCCACGGGCGAATACAACACTACCAGACCCGAAAAACCAGTAATTCGTGTGATTTCACAAATACTGGCTTTCGGCTGAAATCCGAACCCAGTACCCATGGTTCAGCAGTCTAACTCACTGACAACTGAGCAATGCGGTCGTAATAAAAATATGAATCCTAGAAAAACCACATGTGGTGACGATAAAGATTTATTTTACACAAATTGATTTCATTTTTTTTTTTATAGAAGAAGGGGGCAAACGAGCGTGCGGCTCACCTGATGGTAAGTGATCACCGACGCTCACGAACATCCACAACACCAGAGGAGCTACAGATGCGCTGCCGGCCTTTAAGGAAGGAATAAGCTCTTTTCTTGAAGGTCCCTAAATCGTAACTATTCGGAAATACTGCTGGCGACAGCTGATTCCACAAAGTTGAAGTGCGTGGCAGAAAACTTCGATTAAAACGCACTGTGGTGGAATGCCAACCATCTAGGTGGTATCGATGGAACTTCGAATTCAGTCGCGATGTACGATGGTGAAACTCAGCAGCTGGAATCAATCCGAACAGTTCCTCAGAACATTACCCGTGGAAAATTTTGTAAAAAAGAAGCAACATCTCTTCGCAAGGCCAAAGGATCAAGCCGATCAGAGAGAGCTTGGTCGCCGACAATTCGAGCCGCTCGACGTTGGATGCGGTCAAATGGAAGGAGTTGGTACTGGGGTGCCCCTGCCCAGAGATATGAACAGTATTCCATAATGAATTGCCCCTTTATAAAGTTGCAAACGGTGGACCGGCATGAAATACTGTCCCGCTCACAGAGCACACCAAGCTTTTTGAGGCCAATTTGGCCTTTCCTCCAAGTGACCACGGAACTGAACGTCGCTTGATATGTCAACGCCAAGGATTCTGATACTGGCTGAGGCAATAAGGGAATGTTCTCAAAAAAGAGGAGAAACGACAAAGGATTCTTTTAGCGGTGAACGCGCAAACCTGTGTCTTTTGGGGTTGAATAGGACCAAATTACGTCGACCCCAATCCGAGACTTTGAATAACAAGGTCTCGACTTCAGACACAAGTTTGTTCCGGCACTCGTCGACGTGTTCCCGAGAAATATTCGCACGGCCTGTATATAGGGCATCACCCGTGCTGTCGTCTGCATAGCAATGAATGCTACTGATTTGTAGCATGTCGTTGATATGCAGAAGGAACAGAGTGAGATAGCACACAGCCTTGTGGAACACCAGCATTCACGGGTTTGGGGTCCGAGCATGCACCGTCGACAACAACCTTGATGCTCCGATCCGTGAGGAAGCTGGTGACCCAGTTGCACAATCTCTCAGGAACCCCGTAAGATGAAAGCTTTGAAAGAAGCGCTTCATGCCAAACCCTATCAAATGCTTTCGCTACGTCCAGACTAACCGCCAAAGCCTCCCCCTTAGACTAAACTGCTTCTGCCCATCGGTGAGTCAGGTAAACTAGAAGATCACTAGCTGATCGTCCGCGACGGAAACCGTACTGTCGGTCACTGATGAGCTGGTGTTCCTCCAGGTACCTCAGGAGCTGGGTGTTGATGAGTGACTCCATTATTTTAGATAACAAGGGGGTGATGGTAATAGGCTTGTAGTTGGACGGATCAGAACGGTCGCCTTTTTTGGGTATTGGATGCACAAATGCTGGCTTCCAAGATTCCGGGACGACGCCTGAAGAGTAGGAGTGCCGGAAAAGACGCGTGAGAACCGGTGCCAACTCAGAGGCACACATCCTCAGCACAATTGGAGGGATTCCGTCCGGCCCACTCGACTTATGAATGTCCAGGGAGCGGAGTGCCTTTCGCACTGAGCTCTGCAGAAACTGAATTTCCGGCATGGAGCACTTACACCACGGGATGGTAGGTGGAGAGTTTCCCGGTCATAAAGAGTCGAGTTGGATGCAAAAGAGAGCCCAAGAGATCGGCTTTCTTTGCAGTATGGGCCAGCGAATCATCCTCCTTGTGTAGAGATGGGAGATGGCTGACAGAAATTCCCTGGACAGCCTTGGCAAGAGACCAGAATGCGCGGGATCCCGATGGAGGCGAACTGAACCCCCGCCAATTCTCCTGCCAATGTGCTTTGAATTTTCTGCTGACCTGGAGGCAGAAGGTACTGTTTTAAAAGAGCACTGGTTTTGCATCCCGAGACGCCGATGCATCGGCCCAGGCCTGGTAGCACTTCCGCTTTCGGCGTGACGCTATTTTGCAGGTGCGACCAAACCAAGGCTGGGATTTACCTCCGACAGGCACTGCAGAGAACGGAATAAAAGTTCCATTCCCTGAAGTACCACATCGGTGACAGAATCTGCAACGACGTTGGGATCATCCAGCGAGAAGCAAACCTGCCCCCATGGGTAGGAAGCAAAAAAAGACCGCATTCCATCCCAATCTGCCGACCTATAGTGCCACACACTGCGGAAGTCCGCAGATCGCGTTCGGGATAGGCGCGCGATAGGCACTACACTCCGGATCAGACAGTGGTCCGACGAGCCAAGAGGGGCATCGACTGAGACCAAATATCCGTCCGGGTGTGAGGTCAGCAAAAGGTCCAACAGGGAAGGTGTATGACCTTCCACGTCTGGGATCCGCGCCGGCGAGGTTACCAGTAGTGTCAGGCCATATGCTAACGCAAAGTCGTGAACAGATCTCCCCGCATGATCGGTTATGCGAGAACCGAGCCAATCGGTGTGGTGGGCATTCAAATCGCCGAGAATTACGATCTCTGCCGATGGGATCTGTTGTAGCACGGAATCTGTAGCCATTTGGATGTGGTCGATGAGTCGGTCAGTTACGGTATTACCGCTATGGGACCTGTAAAGGCACGCATAGACGCGCGGATGGTCGTCGCTGTCGATGCGCAGCCAAAGGGTAGAAAGGTCCAAACCTTCAAGACTACCGAGGCGTCGAGAACAGATATCATCTCTGACGTATACGCAAACTCCGGCACAGGGCACAAAGGAGTGTTCCAGTTTGTACCCCGGGTAATGGAGATAAGAGGTATCAGCCGGAGACGATATCTGAGTCTCTGTAAGAAAAAGCAAGGCTGGCTTCGCCGTTTCAAGAGGGTAATGAACGGCGCTAAGGTTCGAGTGGAGTCCCCTGATATTGCAGAAATCACGGCGAGCGTAGATGCCATAGTTTCCTTGCTGCGTTTGCCTCGAGTAGGAAAGAAAGAGAGCGGAATATTGCCCCCCAGAATACGTGGCAGACTGAGCATCCACGA
>JAGSMS010000041.1:1932500-1937639 GCA_029286595.1 Bhutanitis thaidina | reverse complement strand
CAAGACTACTGAGGCGTCGAGAACAGATATCATCTCGACGTATACGCAACTCCGGCACAGGGCACAAAGGAGTGTTCCAGTTTGTACCCCGGGTAATGGAGATAAGAGGTATCAGCCGGAGACGATATCTGAGTCTCTGTAAGAAAAAGCAAGGCTGGCTTCGCCGTTTCAAGAGGGTAATGAACGGCGCTAAGGTTCGAGGAGTCCCCTGATATTGCAGAAATCACGGCGAGCGTAGATGCCATAGTTTCCTTGCTGCGTTTGCCTCGAGTAGGAAAGAAAGAGAGCGGAATATTGCCCCCCAGAATACGTGGCAGACTGAGCATCCACGATTAGGGTAGCGTCTAACCTAACTCCAACCTAACCTAACCCAACCTAACTCTAACCTAACCCCAACCCAACCTAACTCCAACTCTAACCTAACCTAATCCCCAATCCAACCTAACCTAACCCAACCTAAATCCCAACCTAACCCCAACCCAATCCTAACCTAACCCAACCTAACCCAATCCTAAATCCCAACCTAACCTAACCCAACCTAACCTAACCTAACCAACCCAACCTAACCCAACCTAACCTAACCTCTAACCTGTAACCTAACCTAACCTAACCCAACCTAACTTCCAACCTAACCCAACTCTAACTCCAACCTAACCCCAACCCAACCTAACCCAACCTAACCTAACTCTAATCTTAACCTCAACTCTAACCTAACCCCAACCCAACCTAACCTAACCTAACCTAACCTAACCCAACTCTAAATCCCAACCTAACCTAACCTAACCCCAACCCAACCTAATCTAACCTAACCTAACCTAACCCAACCTAACTCTAACCTAATCAACTCAACCTAACCTAACCTAACCTAACCTAACCTAAATCCTTAACCCAACCTAACCCCAACCCCAACTCAACTAACCTAACCTAACCTAACCCAACCTAACCCAACCTAACCCAACCTAACCAACCCAACTCTAACCTAACCATCCCAACCTAACTCTAACCCAATCCCAATCCCAATCCTAACCCAACCTATCCCATCCTAAATCCCAACCTAACCCAACCTAACCTAACCTAACCTAACCCAATCCTAACCTAACTCAACCTGAACCTAACCCAACCTAACCTAACCTAAACTTCCAACCTAACCTAACCCAACCTAACCTAACTCACCTAATCCAACCTAACTCTAACCTAATCCAATCCTAACCTAACCTAACCTAACCTAAATTCCAACCTAACCTAACCTAACCTAACCTAACCCAACCTAACCTAACCTAACTCTAACCCAACTCTAATGCAATTTCAACCTAACCTAACCTAACCCAACCTAACCTAACCTAACCTATCCTAACCCAACCTAACCTAACTCTAACCTAACCTAACCTAACTCCGAACCTAACCTAACCTAACCTAACCCAACCTAACTCTAATCCTAACCTAACCTAACCTAACTCTAACCTTACCTAACCTAACCTAACCCAAGTACTGACAGGACACTATGGAATCGCGGGAATACCTACAGATTCAAGCTGAAAGACAGCCTGTGAGGTGACGCGGTGGTAAATGAGTCTGTATGGCACATCATCCTGGAGTGCCCTGCCCAAGCGGCCTCCGCCCGGACCTAGAATTCAGAATAGGGACAAACTGCTGACAAAATCCGACCACCTGCTGATGCCTACACGATGACGACATGAGAGAACCATTTTTACACGGCAACACACCTTCAAATTGCCGCCACCCAGAACAGCACTACACCTCGATAACACCACCTACACCGCCACAACACACACACAAGCCTCGCCGCCAAGACACTGTCGCGGACTCCCATGTCGGCACATGCAAGAGATGAAGTCCTACATCTGACAGCCGAACACCAGCTGCTGGAACATGCAGAAAGATACAAACCGGGAATAAGGATAAGAGGAGAAGCTTTCATGGATAACAACTCGGAGACATTTTGAATAGGGCTTGCGCAGCACAAACCAAAACTTTGTTAAGATCTGCTGGCCGTTTCATTTTGGTTAGCAGCGCTGATGAACGAGCATGAAGCAAAATACGACGCGCTGTCGAGGTAAAAGTCAAACCAGCGATGTCGAATAGTGAGATTAAAAATGCAAACAATCTTACTATTCGTATGGACCGAAGAAAGCAGCCTATTCGCAAAGGCGTGCTTCGATCTCTAAAATGAGCTTGAAAGCAAGAGAAGGACACTGCAGTCACATCCTGCATTATTAGTGTGGATGCAGGCGGTTCTGCATGACCAAGGAAATTGCAGATCGTATTGGTGCATTAAGGCCCAATACTCCATGCTGATAGTCGTATACGAAACAGAGGAGAGAACCTGGGTTACCTCAAAGTTACGACTTAACTACAAAGGAGCACCCTCTATTGACAGCTGGGGTCATCCTATAGCGACACCTGAGATATGTAGCGGATCGGAAAGACTGTAGTTGTAAACGGCCACAGAAAAGGCAAACATTTTATAAAAGGCCAAAAACATCAGAACAAAGATGAATCTACACGGGGCCTCTCTATATACTATAAGTGCAGCAGCACGGAGTATACCTGCAGTGTCTAAGAGAAAAATACTGTAACAAAACAAGAGCACTGCCAAGAGAGTTACCCAACAAATTAACATCTTCTAAAGCATGACCAAATCCTCAACAACATGAGAAAACCCGGCCATCCAAATCTTCGTCCGGTAGTGACAAAGATCACATGATCAACGCCTTCCTCGAGTTTAAAGGATCAATAAAGCCAATTATAGAGGCGGGAACTCAACACCTGCAGAAACATTTCACAAACTTATCACCCTGGTAGGAGATCTGCTAAGGTGCTACTTTGAGGAGACGAAGGGCCATATATGACAATAAAACATCTACTGTTCTGAGAGGAAAATCAAACACCATATGGCGGTTACAGTGGAACGGTTAGGTTTCGTGATGCTGACGAGTGACATATCGAACAGCAAATGGAAAACCTAAATTCAAACGCCTCCGGGTGACCATATTTGTTGTAACTGCACGGTGCACCCAGGGTGATGTGCTAAACGACAAGATCCCTCAATATGACTGGAAGCCACTGTGAGGATTTGAGTCGAAGTCTTGGACACCTGTAATTTCCAAAAATAAATGGATCAACGGAGTCTCGGATGGAAAGACAACGTGGTGTAAACCAATCTGAGGGGAAGGGACTTGATAATCACAACTACATTAGAAGCAGCAAAAGAACCAAAAACAAAATTAGCAACCGCAGCAGGCGCAGACGCCAAAACAAAAGTACGCACTATGGCCTCTGTCCTTGTAAACGGTGTAAGAGAGTCTGACAGGGTTCGATGTTCTCGACTCATCATCGATGAGGCTCATGAATACTGGAGCTTACAGTGATGGCAACAAAACTGCAAGTGATGTAAAGAAATGCTGCTGCTTTATCGGTGATATCAACCAACCTCCTTCCATCTTCAGAGAGAACCTTTCATGATGCAGCACACTCGCCCAAGCCTGGCAACTACGATCAGCCAGGAGCTTCTGTGTATGCACTGGAGCCCAATGGATGTGTAAGGGTATGTGCCCCAATGAGATCTACAGTGCATATTCTCATCCAAATCTCTGTACACTCACTCAAAAGGGAAAGGTACATGACAGTGAGCAAATATTCGAAGCACCTCCTGATACATTGTACCCGGTGTTCACCTGAAAACCGAAAAGGAACCTTATCTGACTTTAGGATTACGGGTTGGGCGCCGGGTCACGCTCTCCCATCAGTCTATGAGGCCCAAGGACTCACATCCGGGACGGTCGTGGTCATGAAAACTGGTGGGTAGAAAATTGAAACTGGTACGACAAAGGTTCAGCATTGTGAAGGTGGAGTCCAGGACATTGCTGGTAAGCTGACCATTACGCGGATGACTGCATGACGTGCAACAGGGAGGCTGGTCTAGAGAGCAATGGCTGCATCAACAACAAAATCTCAGGAATATAACTTAAAAATGGCACTAGGAACAGGGACTCAGTGGCTGCAAAAACCTGGATAATGCTAATGGACACAAAATAGGTATACTGTGTAACCTCATACTTACCTTTTTTAAGTAACTAATGATATTGGCACAATAATAAAAAAATAATATTTTAATATAAACAGAGTGAACTCTACTGTCAAAATTGACTGAATTAATTTATTGTACTACTAGCTACAGTAAGGAGTATTGTCTGTTAAAAGAAAAAAAATAATCTTTACAATTATAAAAAAATATCAAATCTTTAAAAGGCATTTGACAAATAGTTCAGGAGAATAGAAAAACCGAACTTCCAACCTAACCTAACCTAACCGCAACTCTAACCAACCTAACCTAACCTAACCCATCCCAACCTAACCTAACCTAACCTAAATCCTAACCTAACCTAACCCAACCCAACCTAACCAAACTAACCTAACCTAACCCAACCTAACCCAACTTAACCTAACTTCCAACCTAACCTTAACCTAACCTAACCTAAATCCCAACCTGTAACCTAACCTAACCAACCTAACCTAAAACCAACCTAACCCAACCTAACCTAACTCAACCTAACCTAAATCCTAAATCTAACCTGAACCTAACCCAACCTAACCCAACCAACGGAATTTTAACCTAATCCCTAACCTAACCTAACCTAACTCAACCTATCCCAACCCAACCTAACTCCAACCTAACCCAACCTGGATCCTAACGAATCCCAGTCTTAACCCAATCAATCCCAACCTAACCTAACCTAAATTTAACCCACCTTGGGAATCTAACCTGTAACCTAACCTAACCTAACCCAATCCCACCTAACCTAACCTAACCTAACCCAATCCCAATCAACCTGAATCTAACCCAACTTAAATCCTAACCCAATCCTAACCTAATCCTTAACCCAACCTGTTCAATCCCATCTAATTAACCCAATCAACATAACACTGGTCGCATTATCTGTGTGGGATGCTATGGTTCTTGCACGACCAAGGGCCTGGCCTGGCTGGCTGGCCTGGCCTGGCTGGCCTGGCCTGACCTGGCCTGGCCTGACCTGGCCTGGCCTGGCCTGGCCTGACCTGGCCTGGCCTGACCTGGCCTGGCCTGACCTGGCCTGGCCTGACCTGGCCTGGCCTGGCCTG
>JAGSMS010000041.1:1925000-1927500 GCA_029286595.1 Bhutanitis thaidina | reverse complement strand
TGAAATTGAAATTGAAATTGAAATTGAAATTGAAATTGAAATTGAAATTGAAATTGAAATTGAAATTGAAATTGAAATTGAAATTGAAATTGAAATTGAAATTGAAATTGAAATTGAAATTGAAATTGAAATTGAAATTGAAATTGAAATTGTCTCCAAAAAGCGCCTCCGCGATGAAAGAGAAAAATACACAGCGATTTATTGAATACAAACAAAATGAAATAATAAAAATATGATCCCACGATACTGGGGTTGAGTCAGAGGTGTTAGACATTTTAGTCCTTTCAATCCAGACGTCCTTTTACCAAAGCTTCTTTGGAACAAAGTATCCAAGCTAACGATACAATCGTATATATAAAAAAAGCTCATTGGTACGACTCCTTCACATATGGGGACCGAACTGAAATTACCTGATTCGGAATCAGATCCCCTAACCACTCTCTGCTTTCGTGACTAAAATTATAAAATATGAATAATATTATGTGAAAACACTGTCAAAATCCTTTTTTTAGACAACTTAAAACGGTTGATTGTAAAGTAAATTAGCAGCCTGTAAGTGCCCAATGTTGGACAAAGACCAACTAGAACTAGAACTAGAACTAGAACTAGAACTAGAACTAGAACTAGAACTAGAACTAGAACTAGAACTAGAACTAGAACTAGAACTAGAACTAGAACTAGAACTAGAACTAGAACTAGAACTAGAACTAGAACTAGAACTAGAACTAGAACTAGAACTAGAACTAGAACTAGAACTAGAACTAGAACTAGAACTAGAACTAGAACTAGAACTAGAACTAGAACTAGAACTAGAACTAGAACTAGAACTAGAACTAGAACTAGAACTAGAACTAGAACTAGAACTAGAACTAGAACTAGAACTAGAACTAGAACTAGAACTAGAACTAGAACTAGAACTAGAACTAGAACTAGAACTAGAACTAGAACTAGAACTAGAACTAGAACTAGAACTAGAACTAGAACTAGAACTAGAACTAGAACTAGAACTAGAACTAGAACTAGAACTAGAACTAGAACTAGAACTAGAACTAGAACTAGAACTAGAACTAGAACTAGAACTAGAACTAGAACTAGAACTAGAACTAGAACTAGAACTAGAACTAGAACTAGAACTAGAACTAGAACTAGAACTAGAACTAGAACTAGAACTAGAACTAGAACTAGAACTAGAACTAGAACTAGAACTAGAACTAGAACTAGAACTAGAACTAGAACTAGAACTAGAACTAGAACTAGAACTAGAACTAGAACTAGAACTAGAACTAGAACTAGAACTAGAACTAGAACTAGAACTAGAACTAGAACTAGAACTAGAACTAACTAACGTCTCCAAAGACGGGTAGTGTCTTAAATCGGCACCATAGACCGCTTGGCCACCTGGTAGGAAGCTGGAGGAAGTTAATAAAAAAGGTAATCTGTCGGTTATTAGAACAATACCAATACCATCTTTGTTTTATTGAATCACATACTACATTTTAAACACCACCACAATCCGGAACACATTTAAACAGATGTACTACTAATAAAACAAAACGTTGACCTTATCGTTAAACATCGATTAGCAATTGTTTTAGAAAATTTTATATCATAAAAATTTGATGTTAAGGTGATTTTTTAACGTTGTGGATGTAAAATTATCTGGCAAGACATCTCAGCCGCGTATTTCGGTTAAATTGGGTTGGGATGGCAAAAGCGCTAACCTTGAGGTGTTCTGAAGGTCATTAACTACTACCGCCCTTGTAAACTTTCAAGCTATTTCAATCGAAGATGGTTGCAGACGCGTGGTTATCCATGAGAGCTTAGACGGAATCTATCACAGATTCTGTGATGACTTACAAACCGGAACACACAGAACAGTGGTTGCTTAGTAGCAGAAGTAGGTAAGAGAGCCTGACAGGAGTTCGATGTTCTCGACTCATCATCGATGAGGCTCTCATGAATCGCTTCGGGCCATAGTGATAACAGCAAAACTGTGCGATGCCGGGAAAATGCCTTATCGGTGGTATCAGCAACTTCCCTTCATCTTCAAGAAGATAACCCAACCTAACCTAACCTAACCTAACCCAACCCAACCTAACCTAACCTAACCTAACCCAACCCAACCTAACCTAACCTAACCTAACCTAACCTAACCCAACCTAACCTAACCTAACCTAACCTAACCTAACCTAACCCAACCTAACCTAACCTAACCTAACCTAACCTAACCTAACCCAACCCAACCTAACCTAACCCAACCCAACCTAACCTAACCCAACCTAACCTAACCCAACCTAACCTAACCTAACCCAACCCAACCTAACCTAACCCAACCCAACCTAACCCAACCTAACCTAACCTAACCCAACCTAACCTAACCCAACCTAACCTAACCCAACCCAACCTAACCTAACCTAACCTAACCTAACCTAACCCAACCTAACCTAACCCAACCCAACCTAACCTAACCTAACCCAACCCAACCTAACCTAACCCAACC